>OU342745.1:52543052-52808767 GCA_910589775.1 Avena eriantha
ATGATCCTCGTGTTCCCCACATTTCTCATGTCAAACGAATTCTACGCTATCTCAAAGGCATTCTCGACCATGGTCTACTTCTTACTTCTTCTACTCCTACAAGCTTGACAGTTTATTGTGATGATAATAACTTGTATTGATTTGAACAATAGTACAAAATTTATATAGAAGAGAGGAGGGGGGTCAGCCGGCCTAAACCGACTTAGGACTAGAGTCTTACTCTAACTCAAACTCAATTCTAATACCTAGGTATGTCTGTACCGAGGGATGAAGCTTTCGAAATCAATCTGTGTCTCTTGTGATTTTTCTGTTTACTTGTTGTCCGTGATCTGTAAGCTGATTTTCTATACGTATCATTTTGGCTTCATTAATTTAAAATCGGACTCATTTCAGGCCTACTGTCCCATCAAAAATGACATAGCCAGAAAGTTGACGGGAGGAGCTGAATTGAACTCTAGCTAAACAGCCGTTGTGGAAACCACGATAAACCACGGCTAGGTAAGTCCACCATGATTTTTGGAGGGGGCTGGAACTAGACACAGGATCGAAGACTAAACTAGTAACTGAGTGCAAGGACATTGGCTGCAATGAGAATAAAGGTCATTCGGCCTGTTCCAGATATAGGTGTAATTTTCTGAACGAGCATCGACAAGCTGGAGTTTAATTCGATCATCAGGCACTAGGCTTGGCATGATAAGTGCATGTCTATAACGGCGGCATTCAGTGGAGGGATGATACCGCATTGTATTGGTGTCCTCAAATTACGCTCCACATGAGAAGCTCAGTCAGGTACGGCTTCGTCGGGGAACTTGTGAGTTTAGTGCTCCTATCACTGTCTGGCCAGAGCTTGGATAATCTCTCGGGCCTCAGCCCTTCTTGGTACTAGCTTCACTAGGATGCCGACCTCTCGAGATCATGGTCGCCGCATCTTTTGATCTACGTCGATGACTTCTCGACCGCAACTTCTACAAGCATCTGGTCAAGCATTTTTTTACACGAGCTTTGCTACACTGGACTGGAGGCCCAAAGACCGCATTGAGCTTTGCTCATGGTGCGCCATCAAGAAATGTAGAAGGAAGATGGTGCTGGACTTTTCAAGGACTCACCCTTTAAGGCCATCCGGCGTACACAGGAGGCTCTTTCAGTGTGTTGGTCGGAAGATTGCCGATGCGCCAAAAATTCAATTGTGTGCCATCGGCGCAGGACGGCTCTATTGCGGGGTCCTCGCACATGACAAATGCTTGGGGACCATAAAAATGCATCACACACAAGCACTAAGAGAAAAATCATCAGCGTAGTTGTTTGTCATCCCACGCATTTCGTCGGTGAAAAAGCGTGTGCAAGATCTTTGCGACGTTTACCCTTTTTCCACCGCTTCCTTTTATGTTCCCCATCTCAGACGGTGAGAAATAAATGACCGTGTGTCTAGTGTTTTCTCGAGGTTGCCTTCGGGTATATCATTTGAAGCGTGTAGCCGCTTCGCCTTCCTCGCGCGGTATGCGTACGTATTGGGGAGGATGCGCTTCCTTGGCCGCGCACCATAAAACCTCGTGTTGCCGCATTCTCAGCACACACCAACTCTACGGTAGATACACAGTATGTTATGGCTCGTAACAAGAAGAGTGACTGTTTCTCTTGCGTCTGGCAGTTCCTGCCAGGGCATCATCGCTATGTTGACTATTGAGTAGGTATCTCAGATGGTTAGGCGATGTAAGCATCTCTAGTTTGGGAGGAGGAGCAGTCCCTCCCGCCTCCAGACCATGAAGTCGGATCCTCTCTCTTGTACTATGGTTGGTCCTACTCGAATGACGACACCTACAAAACAAAGCAACCTGTCTTGTGTCCCCAACTCCACCAGTACGGTTGTTCAGCTCACCGTAAGAAATAGAAAATGAAAACTAAAAAATAATGAGAACAGGGCAGTAGCTAGTGGTTGGGTCGTAGTTGACACATCCCAGCGACCGGAGTTCGATCCCTGTCATGGACGAATTTTCGGAGTTCTCACGCCGACCCGCTTCTACTATATCAAAAAAATGTCTAGTTCCTCCTAGCACTATTTCAAAAAAAACCAAAAAATAATTAATAATAAAGTAAACTAATCTATATGCAAGGAAATAAAAATAACTAAAACTATAAGCAATGATGAAACTAAATGCACCGGTAACGATGGTGTTGATTTTTGGATTTCGGGTAGTAAATGTAGAAAGTAAAAGTGTTTTTGTATTTTTGAAAATAATTGTAGAAAACTGAAAGTTATCTAAATGCAAGTACAAAGTTTTTATTATGTTTAAAATTGGACCAGGGTTTATAGTTTCACTTGTATACTCTCTCATAAGCATGGTGGCATGGAAAACAACTTTATTAAACCATATAATTGATCCAACTTCCTATGTATTGTTTGATACGCATTCATACGAGCGTCACGTCCTATAATAAAGGATACAATTCTAATACTCTTCTACTAAAAGAAAACTCTGCAAACTAGATTTAAGATAAAAATATATTGCTTTTAGTTCTTTGAAAACTTGACAGAACTCACCAAACCCATGATTAAGTTAATAAAAGCTACTGCAAACCCCAACTTGGCCATTATAGCTTCCAAATAATCCCACTCCACTTTGTCATACGTTTTCATCGTATCCAACTTCAGTGCACAAAACCTGGTTTTCTTTAACTTGTTACGCTCCATAAAGTCCAAACACTCATAGGCTGAAATTATCCAAACACTCATAAGCTGAAATTATGTTATTTGTGATAAGACGACCTGATACAAACACAAGCTGCTCCTCGGAACTAATATCAGGTAAATCTCTTTCAAACGATTAGAAACATTTTTTGGCTACTTTGTATAACATGTTGCATAGACTAATAGGACGGAATTAAGTAGGGTGTGTAGGATCATATACCTTCGACCAAATTCATCTCATTAATGGTAGTAGCATCCTCACCACCTCTCAAAATTCGGAGGACTATATCATTGACCTCCTTCCTACAGATATCCTAGTGCCTTTGGAAGAAATGTGTCGGATACCCGTCAGGACCTAGAGCTTTAGTAGAAAGTATTTGAAACAGAGCTTCTTTAACCTCCTGGTGCGTATAAGTAGCGGTCAACATATCATTCATCATCGCATCAACCTTCACTGGAACATTATCGATCACATCACTGATCCTGCTAGACCCTCAAAAGTGAAAAGGTTGCGGTAAAATACAACAGTCAGCTCTTCCATTTCCTTATTATCCTCGATAATCGAACCATTCTTCCTAGTGAGTCTAATGACTTTGTTTTTTCTCCGGCGCATATGAGCTCTTTGATGTTTTTTCTCCTATCTCCCTCGAAAAGCGAAAAGGCACCGAATACATGATCTTTGGTGCCACATTACTTCATCCATATGATATAATTCTACCATCTTATCAGTAATCTTGGACTCAGCATGTGAAGGAAGGACGTACACGCATGGGATAATTATGTAGCAATTCTAGTTCTTGTTTCAGCTTCGTAATTTCTTTCCTTACGTTTCCAATGTTCTGCCTATTCCAGGCAGTCAGCAAGTTGGACAGATTGCTCAGCTTTGACGATAGAGCACCTATAGTTTGAGCAGCAGGAATACCGACCCATTGGGTCTCCAGATTGTCATGGAAATCCTCATGAGATTCCCAAAGAAGCTCATACGGAAAAGATTTTGCAGTATTCTGAGGTGCAGCACTCGGTTCCAACTGCAGGAGGATTGGACAGTGATCAGACATAGCTGCCGTCTTATGAAACAGTGTAGAGTTCCACATGTCACTTTCTTTTCAAAAGTCCAGCTCTTCGTGATTAAACCCAAATCAATAAGGCCACAAAAGTCCAGTGATGACCTACAAGTGCACAGGTTCGTCAGAGCATGTTTTCGTGTAAGTATTAATTACAGTTTTTATATCGATCCCAATAAGGAGCCTAGATAAGTGTTTTTATGCGGCGTTTTTATCGCACTCAAGGTGTCACCGGTCTTAAGTGAGTTGACTGCAATTGCTGATGGTGGAAAGTGGTGAGTGAAAGATAGAGTAAACTTGCGTAAGGAGTAATAAGAATTAAATTGCATAAAGTAAAGACGAGAAAGGTGTTTGAAGTTCCTGCAGATGAGAAGTTAGGCGCAGAGAAACGGTTCATGGAGATAGATAAAGCAAGAAAATTAATTGTGATATTTCTTATTTATAAGTGAGTAGGCAAGCAACCCTAATACCGACTGAAGTCCCCATGGCCAATTCTTCCCAGCCCCAATGATCCATCTGCATGTTACCACGACAATGGTCAGCGCATTAATTAAGGTCTTCCGACCGGATTAAGGCTTTAATCTTGATGGTTCCTTGTTGTCCTCGAGTAGTACTAGCCCCTCATTGATATCGGTCGTGTCACTCGGGGGTCGTCGATTCGCTAGCATATAAGCTCATACCTATGAGATCTTTAGATCATGTTACCTGGGCCCTTAAATTAGATAACAAACATTAGGCAAACATAGATAATCATTCTCACAATTAAATAATCACTACAACAATCACAAATGGATGGAATCTAGAAAGGCACATCACATGTCACCAATTCCCTACATCTCCCACGCCTATGGGGATTTACTCAGACATGAAAGGAAGATAAATAAAATGCATAATTATATTGCAAATGGGAATCATCTCAGAGTTATCCTAGCAAGCCACAATACCAGTTGAAGATCAAATCAAATACAAACCAAAGGTAGATTAAAATATCAAACCCTAATGTTACAAGTGTCAATCTCTCTCTCTCTAAGTAACAATGGGTATGATGGTGGAGTGGATGAGTTAGAGGCTAGAGATCGTCGAAGAATGAGACTGTGTTCTTCTCCTTCTCCAGATCTGATCTCTCTCTCTAGATGAGTTTGTGGCGGCTGTGTTCTGTTTTTCATCGTCTCCCCTTCACGAAAGTTGTTTGTATTGATATAACGGAGCTGGTGGAAGGTAGTACGGGCGGACGGTACAGGCGCATCCCGACCGTACCGGTGGTCGTTATGCACTCTGGAAGCCTCCAATGAAAGGGGCTCCAATTGGAGATTTGCTTCTTTAGGTGTAATTAGCCCATAAATGCTATTAGATCTTTCATAAATGTTCATTGCGTAAAAACCATCACAAGAAACCAAGATTTTGCTAATTGCGATGTTAACGTTAGTAGAAAGGGTAATCTTCAGTGAAATCTGTAAATAAACAAGAGGAAAATCAATGATAAAAAGTGATAAAATCTGGAGCTATCGTCCAGCTCTTCCCGATAAAACCCTGATCAATAAGGCCAACCAACCATGTCTTAGAAACCATCAATTTGTGCCATATTTATTTGTCCAATACCCATGTGTTCATCTACCGTAGAACTTTGTTAAAATCACCTATACACATCCAAGTAAGAGGATAGTGAGTTGTTAGTGATTTCATAAGGTCCCAATTCTTTCAACGATCATGAGTTCTTGCCTCTCTGAGTCAAACACCAATCATCTTGGCCCGGTTTTGAAATTGTACCATCAATGTGGTACTGAGAGTTGGATTGTTGGTTTGCGGTACCAAACTTCCCAGGCGAGCGCATCTCGGTACCCGAGTTGTCGTCAATCTCGTAGAGGGGCCGTAGTAGAATCACCAATTGTACAGAAGGGCCAAATGGGGGTGAATACAAATCTAATGGCCAAACGGTCATTTGAAGCAGACGAAAAACGGTTGAACTCAAATACCGCTGTTAGGTCAACTCTTCTTGGCCCGCCCTGTCAGTATTCCCCGTTAGCTTTTGCGGTCGTGGACTAATTTACCCCTGCGTGGACAAGATCCCTGAGTGGACCAAATCTATTTCTTTCCTCTGCTCTGCTCTTCTCCCCTGCTCCCCTCCCCATAACCTTTGCTCAGCTTCGGCTGCTCATCTCAGATCGGAGCTCACACTTGCTCTAATTTGCGTCCCCGCCATGTCTAGTCAACCTCCCACGCCTCTAATCGAAGCTTGCAGCCGTCATTATTGCATCATCCACCGTATCGGAGCTTCGCGTCCTTGGACTAATATCTCGCCTCTGGCTAGTCCACGCACGGCGGAACGCGTCCCGTCGGGTGATCCTGGCCGGCGACCGGCCTCGGGCAGTTGCGTGCTGCCGCACACCTCAGGCATGGTAGCCCTGGCACAGCAGTTCAACGACCACGCTCTCATGGCCACCGTGCTAGACGTCTGTCCCGCCGTGTCGCCGACAGAGTTGCTGTCGGCTTTCAGGTCTCGTTTTGGGATCAGACGAAATAAGGTCAAGATTGAGGTATGCGCGCCGCCATTCGATTTTTTCGTCCGGTTTGAGCACAACTCAGACACCGAGCGCGTTCTGCATTCTTCCCGTTCTTTCGAGTGTTGCAGGGAGAAAATGAGCTTTATGCGTTGGCATCGCGCCTGTGGGTGGGTCGATCGCTTGGGGCAGCTTCATTTCTTCTCCAAACTCGGCTTTGACGGCCTCCCATTGCATGCTTGGGAGCCGGAGGCCCTCAAGCAGGTCGTCAGTAGCCTTGGCGGCGAGCTGGTGGAAATCATGCCACCGAGCGATAGATGGGTCATCGAGGTAAAGGCGTGGCCGAAAGATCTTGACGTTGTTCCTAAGATGTACAAGGTGCAGATTCCAAGCAGGACAGGGTGACATCTTTACTGGAAGCACCCGGTCATCATCCACCTGGAGGAGGTTCTGGAATCGGTATATGGCATTCAAGGCCCCGAAGAGGTTGCCAGAAAGCATCCTCGTCGCCTGCAGTGTTGGCCTGGAAGGATCGATGGCACAGGACCACCACCGTTTCACGACGGCGCACACAGTTTCGGTGGGGGAACTAGGCTTGGACAAGCTGGTGGTTCTAATTTCCCTTGAGTGAAGACAAAGCTCTAGTGAATTGTCGTGGTATGTGTGGCTAATGAATTTATAGTATGGAGAGTGTAGCAGGAAGTTAGCATCGACTAAAAATGTGTAATAGTTTGAATCGATATAGTACGTGTGGGTAATGAATTTAAAGTAGTATGTGTGTGTAATAGTTTGAATCGATGTAGTATGTGTGGGTAATGAATTTGATGTAGTGTGTGTGTAATAGTTTGAATTGGTGTAGTTGAACACAGTGCTTTATAATTTCTGTGAATAACCAAGGACAACCTCATGAAAAGAGGGTAGTGTGGCAATGAGCAAAGTCAATTATGTGGATGCCAGAAAAATGTAGTCCATCTCCTCTTCAAGTACAAGGTAGCTAGCTATATTTGTAACACGTTGAACTGCAGGATCATTTTGCAGACAACACAAGACAAAGAAAAAATGGTTTACAGCACAGACATCAGACGCAAAATCTGTAGTCTGGGATAAAAAAATGTCAGTTAACTGGATTTAACCACGACTAGTAATTGAAGGAAATAGATACTTGATAGTATTTGCTTACAACAGTAGTACTTCCATACAAAAGGGTCTTATACCTGCACAAAAGTGGGCTAAACTTCCTACTAGTTTATAGAACAATTCGTCAGCATTTCATCTACAAAAGCCATTCTTCAGTAACTATTCTACACTGAAGAAACTGCAGATCTCCACCAGAAAAGTTAGCTGGCCAATTGCCTTGAGAGGACGTAAGTTCTTTGATCATTTAACCCCAAACTGATCTATTGCCTTCCCGCCAAACTACAAGAAATCTGCATCGTTCATGCACGACCGCTTTGCGTGCGTCAGTCCTGGTTCAGTTGGACCATCCGCACTGCTGCAACGATTTATTCGAAACTGAAATTCGGCATCTTCTTCTTCGGATCGTAGGTCCGTGTGAACAAGAACCTGAATTCCGGCGCTGAGCTGATGCTCGCCGCTGGCTCCGGCTGTCGAACAATCCAACATGCTGAGTGTAAACGCTTGGTCGCTGCCAAGGTACGGCCTCCGACGGTGCGTTGGATGGAGCGTATTTGCCGCAGACGGCGTGTTCCCAGCCTCCCCCACTGCGGTAAGGTAGTCTGCGCTGAAGCGTGGACGCGAGAGTTCCTAGACCTTGGTGTTGCCCTGTTCGAGGGTGTGTACCTTCGGCGGCGTGCTCTCATGAATGATTTTGATACGTACCTTGTTCCCACTGCCTAGAGCATGCCGTAATGCCGCCATGCAATTTCTCCACATCACTCTCTTGGCCCTGCTTGCGCATCTGGCGCCGCCGCCGCGGCCGATTCGGCACATTCAGCGAAAGCATCCACCTGGCAGGGCAATGGGAGACCAGCCTTGAAGTAGAGCTTCATGGCCTGCCTTAGAGGGGCTAAATACCCAAGTTTCGGCGGCTGTCGTGGTAGAAGCGGCGGCTGCTTAGGCGTGGCCATGTTACCCTAGGTGGTGCGACATGGAGGAGCTGCGCAAGGTGAACTGTGGTTTGTCAGAGAAGGGGAGTGACAGACTGATAGTAGGTTTGGACTACGGGCACGCGTGAAAATAATCATCTCTCGTTTCCTTAGAGGGTAATAATTCGACACTCGTTGATTAACCGCTCAATCTGTATTTCCATTCTCAGCATAAGAGTGTGAAGGTATTAAAAAGATCGGTCGTGGCTATCCACCTCATCGGGCAATGTACTAGGACAGGTAGGAGACCAGGTTTCATTTTAGAAATGTTGACGATTGTGCCCTTATGTTTATACGATATTATTTCTATGCCACTATGTACCGTCGAAGTGTAGCAACACCATCAGAAACAGGGGATGACGACGTGGCGTGTTTTCTTTTTTTTAAAGGGCATCGGAAACAGGGGATGACGACGTGGCATGTTTTCTGACTGGTGGGCCCGCCTCCTCCACCTTCGATGGCACGCATCCCAGGTTCGAGGGCTGGTGCCGCCCACCAACACATTATTGTGCAATTTTCCATGTTTTGTCGCAACCAGCTCCACTCCGCTCCGCACCTCCCCTCCTGCCACCGCCACTCCGTTCGGTCTGGCACCGCTCTCGTCCTCCCTTTGGCCATCGTCCTCCCGCCCTCACCAATAATATCTCGATTTATTTCATTATTCCAAAAAAGGCCCAAAGATTGCATGTCTTAGGTGACAAAGATTTCAGCATCGGTGCATAACAGATTGGGAGTGTGGCGATATGCTAAATGGGTATCACCATTGCATGTCTCTAATTCGGCTAACCCGGGGGCCCCATAGTTGGTAGCAAGGCCCATGGCCTGCTGGGCGGTTGATGTCTACGCACTTCTATGCTTGTAGACAGTTGTTGGGCCTCCAAGTGCAGAGGTTTGTAGAACAACAGCAAGTTTCCCTTAAGTGGATCACCTAAGGTTTATCGAACTCAGGGAGGAAGTGGTCAAAGGTATCCCTCTCAAACAACCCTGCAATCAAGATACAAGAAGTCTCTTGTGTCCCCAACACACCCAATACACTTGTCAGGTGTATAAGTGCACTAGTTCGGCGAAGAGATAGTGAAATACAAGTGGTATGGATAATTATAAGTGGTAACGGTGCCAGAAAAGAGCTTGATGGGTAGAAAGAGACTAAAGGCAATCTGAAATAAAGATGGAAGGAAGCAAACATGTAACAGATCTAGTTGTAAACGGTGTTTCAATGTTTAGAAACAAGGCCTAGGGATCGTACTTTCGCTAGTGAACACTCTCATATAAATATATTCTCTTCATGATACTACTCTGAACTACTCTCGGTTGGACACTCTAATCCATGGTAGGGCTATAACAGCACTCCTCAAAGTTCGTATTCCTCATCTAGGTAACCCCACACTGTCACCTTGAGCGCTAGATGATTCCAACAAACACCACAATTTCATAGAGACATCCAACTCCAAATATAACTCATAACAAGTATTTGTAATCTCTAGCCTAAGTGCCACCATGGTGTGCACGCTGTCACTTTCACACACATGGGGAGAGCAGAGATCTATTAAAGCACTTGAGTAGCAAGGTAGATCTACTTGATTACAAAGCTCATGATCACAATATGATCATACATAGAGAGAGAGAGATGAACACATAGCTACTGGTAGAGCCCTTAGTCTCGAGGAAGAACTACTCCCTCATCATCATGGGAATCAACAACGGCGATGGAGATGGTGGTGGAGATTGATGGAGATGGCTCCAGGGATGGTGAAGAGGCGGCGGCGGCGCAGATGACTCTTTCCCCGCCGCCGGTATCACAGGGGAGCATCGCCCCTTAGCACCCTTCCTTCATGGATTCTTGGGAGCCCTTCCCCATGGAGATGGGATCCATGGGGGAGGCGAAAACATGGCTTTGGTGGCTGCAAATTCGTGGGTGTAGGTGTCTCCCACGAATTAGGTTTCCTCCCTTTATATAGCTTCTCGGATTCCCGTCACCCCATCTTGGGCTGTAGTAAATCAGGCATATCGGGCCCATTCGGACTCGAAATTAGCTAAATTTTATGTCCAGAACATTTGTCGCGAAATTTCCAACAACTTTGTAGTTGAAGAGTTTTCTGTTTGACGCCATCTTTGACCCGAATTGTGACCATCTTCAAAAAGAGTTTCGAGACAGATTTCTGGAAAATCCCAGTTTGACTCCAACAAGGTTTCCACTTGTATTCTTGGTAATTCCTACACATTAAAGTGTAAAACAAGAACATTGTGCACTTTTGCAACTATTAGTAGGTTAGTCCAAATAAATGATAAACTTTATATAAAAAGGAGTATCAAAAGCATATTATTAGCATAAAACCATCAAAAATTATAGATACGTTATGGACGTATCAGCGGCCCATTAGACGAATCCAGAAGGCATGCCCATGTTGGAAGATGGAAGGCTACGGTGCATTCACCGACCAACCCGGAGCCTTGGAGTATAAGACATGAAGACTTTGTGTAGGACTCTATAACTGGTCCGATAGGGATCTTTCCATGTAACCCTTGGTTCTGGTGCCTTTATAAACCAGACCTGTGGGAGCCTTTAGGGCAAGACTAAATAGTACATAGCACAATACCTCACACGGCGAACCAATCCCTGCAACTCGGTGTATTGCCATTATAGTGATTTATAGCAGGAGTAGGGTTCCACCATCATCATGGGACCTAAAACTAGGTAACTTGTGTTACCTCATACCCGTCAACTCACCGCCTTCCCCCACCTCTCTAAACATGCTCTGTGAGGATCCCTTCATGGCATACTCGTCGACAATACCATGATAGTGGCGCCCACCGTGGGGCAAGAGGCATTTCGAGCTCTACACCGGGTGAGGTCCAATCTCTTCGTGGGAATCGGTGACACCATATCCATCGGGCGCATTCTCTTCTCTGTCAACGTTCTGATCGTCCCTCCGGACGAGTTCTGGATCCTGGAAGTCGAACCCCACCCATTCTCCATTGTTCCAATCGGGGACATCCACCTACTTATCGGCAAAACCAACTCAGAACCAAGCTTCTAGGAAGTCGGACACGCGTCAAGGCCCGCACCGACCGCCTCCGGGCAGGACACATTCGTGGAAGGATTGAGCTCAGATCTCTCTTTGGAGTTTGCTGGCTCAGATTGGAACAAATCAAGGCCTACCCAAACTGCCCCTGTGCAGGATATAATGGTGGAAGACTCACGCAGATCCGCTTGGCTTCCCCAAGCATTAGAGAAGCGAAGGTCACACTTTGTCGGTGTCGTCAGCATCTTCGATCTGGCTCGCTGCGTTCAATGGTCAGGGGAATATCCACGTGAGTACCTCGCCAGATTTTTAAGGGTGAGGGAATCATTGGAAGGAAACCACATCGATGACGTAGTGCACCACTTCATCAAAGGGCTCACGCTCAACACCCTTCTCCGTCATACGCTTAGGAGGCAGTGGGTAGCCGGCTTACTCACTCTCACTGAGAGATGATCCCAACTGTTAATAGTTTTGCGGACACCGATGAGGATGCCAAGGCCGACATCGCCACCATAGCCGGAAAGCCCAAGTTTATCAGCCATGTTGCCTCCGGCTCAGCCTCTACCATCAACAACACCAACGCTAATTCCGACTCAGTGCTGGACGCACTCTACACGGACATTAACATGGATGGCGGTAGCGTGTCAGCCAACTCGGAGGAAGTCGAAGCTACCATGAAGGAGACCGGGGAGGAGATCGAGCAAGAGGAGCGTGCCGAGCAAGCTATCACTTCCCACTAGGTACTGGTTGTCATCGAGAATGTGATAAAAAAGATCAGCAGAATCAGAGAGATAGAACGGCTCTACCAGTAGCGGCTGATGCCGGAATCACGGTGGCCAATGCTAAAAATGTTGGTAATCCTTTGGATCTGGCAAAAGCCATGCCCCCTACAGCTATACCCCCACATCACCTGCAGGAACTCACCCTTGGACCTAGCACTGCCAACCAAGCAAATCTACCGCCGTCACCATCCATATCAGCGGCCGACAATCCCTTTGTTACTCCAGAGGACAAGGTGATCTATGGCAAACTCCTCGTCGAACTGCTAACTGTTGCCCATATACGGAATGTTATGCAGCTTGATGAGAAGTGTTAGGAAATCCTCGCGGAGGCCAAGTACATCGTGGAGCAAAGCGCGCAGCTGAACCAGAATATTACCAAGTCACAACAATTGATAAAGGTGGCAAGGGCAATGGAGACTGAATACAAGAAGCTGTTTAAACATCACAAAGCCAAGAAAGCTCCACCTCACGTCGTCGGTGATCTCGGTGTTCGACGCAACTTAGGGTGGTATCGCTCCAAACCGTCAAAGCTAACCCTACATCAATAAGGCTGGGAAGCAAGTAATTCCAACCCCCGCCCTCAACATGGTCGTCACCGAAAACTTACTCGAATAGGACAGATCACCTGCAATAGTGGATCAGGTCTATGACCTCATCGCCAAGGCTTGCAAGCAACATGAAAAGGTCACCTCTTAGAGGCTTGAGTCGAATCTAGAGTTTTGTCAGTCTAGCTTGAACAACAACCACAGACTAAGATCACCTCACGATGTCAGATCTCGCACAGGTTCCACAGAATGAAGGCAGAGGGATGCGCTCAACAGGACTAATGCAATCCGAATATCCTCCGACCACAAAAACAAGGCTCACCCCCATCGCTTGCCACCACTGTCCCCATAGTCCCGACATCATGAAGACCCACAGTCGCGCCACCGCACGAGCATGCCACCTCCTTGATGCCCTCAAGGCGACATCGTTATACGCGACCAGGGAGAGCATCCTCGGCATGGCGGAGAGCGCAACGGAAACGACGGACAAAGGAGCAAATCATATAAGGAAGCCCCGCGTCCGAAAACAAATCGCGACGAGCATGACAATTCGCATGGAGGGAACAACAAGAAGGATAGCCCTCCGCAGCCACCGCCAGCCAGGAGCCACCATGACGAAGGATCACAAGGTCTAACGGCTCGTGCCATAACTCTCCTTCCCATGGCGGAAATCAGCACAAGCAACAACCAGAGCCATACGATGCATGTTCGCACCTTGATAAGATCCATGAAGCCTGGCAATAGCCATACTTGGGGCTATGTTGTTTTGGGCCAGTTATACGAGCCACAACCTACCCTAGGGTCCTCCATATTAACAAAACTATCAAGCCCTATGACAGCACTGCCAGCTCAGCCATGTGGTTGCAGGACTACCGCAAAGTGATAGAAATCGCGGGGGGAAACCCTAATGTCGTTGTCAAGTACCTCCCACTAATTCTCTCAGGCACCGTCTAACATTGGATCGATGACTTTCCGGAAAAATCAATCTACAATTGGTTGGACATGCATGAAGCGTTCACCAAGAACTTTGAGGGTATGTAAAAACGTCCCTACACTGTCGGTGACCTACAACGATGTGTACAGGAGAAGGACGAATCGTCCCGCAATTACCTCTCTCATTGGCTCGACATGAAAAATTCGTGCGTGGGGGTACACGATCAAACTGCTATGGCCGCCTTCATCGACGGTCTCGAAAGGGGGTCGCTGCTCCATCATACGCTGAAGCGCACTCATGACACGGGGAAGCTTAACCTTAAGGAAATTATTTCCAAAGCTAGCAATTTGCAACTGCTGACGACGATGCTCGTGGGTCCTTACCTGTAGTGGCCATCCCCAACCAGGCCAAGAACAACAACAACAACAATAACAACAAAAACAAAAACAACCACAACAACAACAACAAATGGAAGAATCCACTAGAAGACAAGCAAACTGCCTACATGGTCGCCATGACTTTCCCTGGCAGAGGCGAAGCCAGATGATACGTCCATTTTGCATCACTATTCTATATCATAATTCACTATTATTCATTGGTATATTTCATATTAAGAGAGGATACTTATGTTATTTCATCTATTTTTGCATGGTTGATGATTTTTGGAGGATGAACCACCAGAGTCAGGATTATGATGGAAAAAGCAATGTCTGGATGCAAAATTCATGAAGATCAGAAAATCCTAGAAAATATATGGAAAATCCTATTTTTCCAGAAGACGAAGGAAGCCAGAAGGAGAAGTGGAGATGGGCCACAGGGGGCCCACACCCCCTGGTGGCGCGAATTCCCCTGGCCGCGCCACCAGGTGGTCTGGCCACCCTAGCCCAATTCCAGCATCGCCCTTTGGCGTATATAATCCCCTCGAAACCCTAAGACTTGGGGAGCGATCACATAAAGATTCCACTGCGGGGCGAAAGACTACAGAGAGAGAAAGAGCTCTCCGGTAGGTAGAAATCTGCTGGGGAAATTCCTTCCCGGAGAGGGGAGATTATCGCCATCAACACCATCATCAAGCTAGACTTCATCGGGATCATTCATCATCATCTCCACCATCATATCCACCAGCACCATCATCACCACTCCGTACCGCTGTAACAATTGGGTTGAATCTTGCATAGTTCTTAGGGGAAACTTTCTCGGTGTTGATTACTCGTTGTAGTTGATGCTATTGAGTGGAACCATTGAATTATTGTTCATGTTCAGATTGTTACTTATCATTATTTCATCTCTAATCTTGATGCATATGATGTCTCGTGAGTAGTTCGTTTAGTTCTTGAGGACATGGGAGAAGTCATGTTATTAGTAGTGGAATTGTGTTGAGAAAGATTTAATGGTTTGATTATTAAGTTGTGGCGTTATTCTTCTAGTGGTGTCATGTGAACATCGACTACATGATACTTCACTTTTATGGGCCTAGGGGAATGCATTGTTTATTTGGCTACTAATCGTGGGATTGCCGGAGTGATAGAAACCTAAACCCCCGTTAGGAAACCTTTGCATAATGGAGTGTAGGATCTCAAAGTTTAAGGCTGTGGTTAGGTTTTTATCTTAATTACTTTCTTGTAGTTGCGGATGCTTGCAAGGGGTATAATCACAAGTATGTATTAGTCCTAGGAAGGTCAGTACATTAGCACAAGTTCACCCACACAACACTTATCCAACCAAAGAAGATTAATCAACTATATCAAGCACTTGACAGTATTCCCATGTGTCCTCGAGAATGTTTGATTATCTTAAGTAATACAACCGGCTTGTCCTTTGCTACATAAAGGATTGGGCCACTTACTGCAATTATTATTATTGTCTTTTATTTACTCGCACTTTATTTATCTGCATTATCAAAAACCCCTAAAAATCCGTTTGCTAAGTATTTATAGAGAATTCCTGATCCAAGCCACTCGTCAACACCTTCTGCTCCTCGTTGGGTTCGACACTCTTACTTATCGAAAATACTGCGATACACCCCCTATACTTGTGGGTCATCAAGACTATTTTCTGGCGCCGTTGCCGGGGAGTGAAGCGCTATTGAAGAGTAGAACTGGTAAAGGAAACTTCTACTATGAGTATTTTTTATTTATGTTTGTTACTTTATTCTCAATATGGATAATTCACTTAGTTTTTTGTTTCGGAATGCTACTACCACTGCTAAGGTAGTTGATGAACCACCACCTGCTAAAATTGATCCTTTTAAAATACCTACAAAAATTGTTGATCGTGTTATGGATAACTACTATTTTGGAGATGGAACTGTCCATCCCGGTGATCATTTGCTCTTTATACATGAATTATGCGGGTTGTTCAAGTGTGCAGGTATTACAACAGATCAAGTTAAGAAAAAGTTATTCTCTGTATCATTGAAAGGCAGAGCTGAGAATGTTATAAGCTGCTAAAGAATGGCCAATTTCTTGAATGGGAGGAAATTGTACCTCTCCTTTATTCCAAATTTTATCCTCCTAGTGAGATTCATAAAGATTGGAATCAAATATAACTTTTGACCTTGTGATGGAGAGAGTACCGCCCAAGCTTGGGGGAGATTGAAGTCACTAATGTTCAAATGTCCTACTCACGAGCTCCCTAATAATATTATTATCAATAACTTTTATGCAAGGCTTTCTCTTCATCATAATGATCTATTGTATGCTTCTTGTGCTGGATCATTTACACGTATGGAAGAAGAAGTTAAATGGGATCTTCTAGACCGTATTCAAGACAATATTGAAGCATGGGAGAATGATAAAGGAAAAAACTCAGGTATAAATTATGATTATGAATGCATTAAATCTTTTATGGGAACTGATGACTTTCATAATATTAGTAATGCTTATGGTCTTTATTCTCAAGTTATTGCAAATTGTTTTAAGGCTTTTGCCTCTTATATTGAAATTCCCAAAAAGGAATGGAACAAGTATCATGCACCATATAAAGATATTGTTGATTGTGTTCCTGCTAGAAGTACTGAAGTTTGCACCATTGATCGTATTTTACCTGAACCTTACATCGAGAAAATACCTTTCTGTGATAAGGTAAAGGAGCATTCTATGATAACTAGTGTGGTTAACAAAAGTACAAAGAGAGCTGTAAAACCCGATGAACAAATAAACGTTGAACCTGTAGTAGCAATTGTGAAAGACCTTGTCACTAAAAGTGTAGAAGATGGACACATTATCTTTTGTGGGGATGCTACCAATATTGTTTCACATCCTAGTGGAACTAGGGACGCTAGTGTCCCTATGCTTTCTGTTAGAATTGGTGATCATTGATATTATGGTTTATGTGATATTTGTGCAAGTTCAAGTGTTATTCCTTATGAGATTTACAAAGAAATTATGCATGAAATTGGTCCCTTTGAACTAGAATAAATTGACGTGGTTATTAACCTTGCCAATAGAGGGACCATCTCTACAATTGGTATTGTAAGAGATGTGGAAGTTCTTTGTGGTAAGATTAAATATCCTGCAGATTTTCTAGTACTTGGTTCAGCCGCTAGTAAAACTTTTCCTATCATTTTTGGTAGACCTTTCTTGAACACTTGTGGATCCATTATATATTGTAAGAGGGAGAAAATTTTAACTAAATTTGATGGAGAATCTTATAAGTTTAATTTTTCAAAATCTACTAAAGTTCCTTACGAAAATGAATTGCCTGATGAGGATTTTAGAGTTGAACAACTTGCTTCTATTTCTCTTGCTCCTAACAATGCTTTGCAGCAATATATGGAAGACCACGAAAGTGAGATCTTCATGGAAAAAAGAAATGAGATTAACGAGATCCTCCTTCGTCAACCCAAGATGCTTAAGCATAACTTACCCGTGGAAGATTTGGGTACCACACTACCACCTAAAAAGGATCCAGTTTTCGATCTGAAACCTTTACTTGATGATCTTAAATATGCTTACATAGATGATAAGAAAATATATCATGTTATTATTAGTTCTAAACTTTCACGAAAGGAAGAGGAAAGATTACTAGAAGTGTTGAAGAAACACCGAGGAGCTATGGGTTATACTCTTGATGATTTAAAAGGGATTTCTCCTACTATATGTCAGCATGGTATTAATATTGAACCCGATGCAAAACTAGTGGTAGAACATCAACATATTTTAAATCTGAAGATGAAGGAAGTGGTAAGAAATGAGGTATTAAAACTCCTTGATGCTGGTATTATTTATCCTATTGCTGATAGTCAATGGGTTAGTCATGTTCATTGTGTCCCTAAGAAAGGAGGAATTACTGTTGTGCCTAATGAGAATAATGAGCTTCTTCCCAAAGAGTAGTAGTTGGTTATAGGATGTGCATTGATTTCAGAAAGGTTAACAAAGTTAATAAGAAAGGTCATTACCCGCTGCCTTTTATTGATCAAATGTTAGAAAGGTTGTCTAAGAAGACTCATTTTTGCTTTCTTGATGGATACTCTGGGTTCTCTCAAATTGCTGTTAAACAACAAGATCAAGAGAAAACCACTTTTACGTGCCCTTATGGAACTTATGCTTATAGGTGTATGCCTTTTGGTTTGTGTAATGCTCCTGCTACTTTTCAAAGATGCATGTCTGCTATCTTTCATGGTTTTTGTGAGGAAATTGTGGAAGTATTCATGGACGATTTTTTCATCCATGGAACTTCTTTTGATAATTGTCTACACAACCTTGATAATTTTTTGCAGAGATGCGAAGAAACTAATGTTGTTCTTAATTGGGAGAAATGCCACTGCATGGTTAATGAAGGAATTGTCCTTGGACATAAAATTTCTGAAAGAGGCATTGAAGTTGATAGAGCCAAAGTTGAGGCAATTGAGAAAATGCCCTATCCTAGGGATGTCAAAGGTATTCATAGTATCCTTGGTCATGCTGGTTTCTATAAAAGGTTTATTAAAGACTTCTCCAAGATATCAAAACCTCTTACTAATCTTCTTCAAAAAGATCTACCTTTTGTCTTTGATGATGATTGTAAGGAAGTGTTGGAAACTCTAAAGAAAGCTTTAATAACTTCTCCTATTTTCCAACCACCTGAATGGAATTTACCCTTTGAAATTATGTGTGATGCTAGTGATTTTGCTGTAGGTGCTGTTCTTGGACAAAGAATAGATAAAAAGTTGAATGTTATCCATTATGCTAGTAAGACTCTTGATGCTGCTCAAAAGAATTATGCTACTACTGAAAAAGAATTCTTAGTTGTTGTCTTTGCTTGTGATAAGTTTAGACCTTATATTGTTGATTCAAAAGTTACCATTCATACTGATCATGCTGCTATTAAGTATATTATGACAAAGAAAGATGCTAACCCTAGGCTTATTAGATGGGTGTTACTTTTACAAGAGTTCGATCTACATATTGTAGATAGGAAAGGTGCTGAAAATCCTGTTGCTGATAACTTATCTCGATTGGACAACATTTCTTTTGATCCTCTACCTGTTAATGATAGTTTTCTAAATGAACAATTGGCTGCAATAGAGGTAAGCTCGCGAGAGAGTCCCTTGTATGCTGATTATGCTAACTTTATTGCTTCCAAGTATTTGCCTCCAACTTTTACAACCCAGTAAAGAAGGAAATTCTTTTATGATTTGAGGCATTGTTTTTGGGACGACCCACATTTGTATAAAGAGGGAGTGGATGGTATTATGTGAAGGTGTGTTCCAGAATATGAACAAAAAGAGATATTGCAGAAATGTCATGGTAGTGCCTATGGAGGGCATCACAATGGAGATAGAACCATACAAAAAGTTCTACAATCAGGTTTTTATTGGCCTACCCTTTTTAAAGATGCAAGAAAGTTTATCTTATCATGTGATGAATGTTAACAAGTTGGTAATATTTCTAGATGCAATGAAATGCCTATGAATTACTCTCTTGTTATTGAACCATTTGACTGTTGGGGATCTGACTTTGTAGGTCCTTTTCCTCCTTCAAAAGGTTATACTCATATTCTTCTTGTTGTTGTTGATTATGTTACTAAGTGGGTAGAAGCCATACCTACAAAAAGTGCTGATGGTGAGACCTCTTTAAAAATGCTTAAGGATGTTATCTTTCGTAGGTTTGGAGTGCCTAGGTATCTTATGACTGATGGAGGTTCACATTTCATTCATGGTGGCTTTAGTAAGACCCTTGCTAAATATGACGTTAATCATAGAATTGCTTCAGCTTATCATCCCCAAACCAGTGGGCAAGTAGAACTATCAAATAGAGAAATTAAATCTATCTTGCAAAAGACTGTTAATAGATCTAGAAAAAATTGGGCTAAAAAGTTGAATGATGCTTTATGGGCTTATTGAACTGCTTATAAAAATCCTATGAGAATGTCTCCTTACAAAATGGTTTATGGAAAAGCTTGTCACATGACTTTAGAACTAGAACACAAGGCTTATTGGGCAGTGAAATAACTTAATAGAGATTTCAAACTTGCTGGTAAGAAAAGATTGTTTGACTTGAGTTCTTTAGATGAGTGGAGAAGTGAGGCTTATGAAAATGCTAGGCTCTTTAAAGAAAAAATTAAAAGATGGCATGACAAGAGAATTCTTAATAGATAATTTCATGTTGGTGAGAAAGTTCTATTGTATAGGTCTCGTCTCAGATTTTTTGCAAGAAAACTACTTTCAAAATGGGCAGGTCCTTTTGTTATTGAAGAGGTGTATCGTTCAGGTGCAATAAAAATTTCTTCCTTAAGGGACAACACTACACAAGTGGTGAATGGTCAAAGACTCAGGCACTATATTTCTGGAGATTCTTACAATGAAGATATTGATGTTATTCAAGTGGTAACTCCGGAAGAATTTATTAAAGACCAAATTCAGAAACCTACAGAGTTCGTTTTCGAATAGGTAACAGTTCTGGTAAGAAAAGGTCCGCAAAAAACTTTTCAATTTACATTTTTGCAGTTTTTATCTAACATGGAAAATAATGAGTCAAAAAAGGGATGGAAACGGAGCCCGGGTGGCTCACACCACCCCGTGGTACGGGCCCACCTGGCCACGACACCTGGGGGTGTGGCCACCACGGAGCCCGTCTCCAACCTGTTTTCTCCCAGTACCTTCCTTTTGTTGTTAAACTTTGTAATATATAATCCCCCGGATCCCCCGAGGTTCGTATAGCGTGTTCTCGTCGTGTTTTTGTTTTGATCTATTTTGTCTAGATGTCGTTCCAGGATTCATCCTCAGAGGTCTATGAGTTGCCACACTGGCGCGAGCTCCATCGCAATCTTGAGCAGAGGACTTTCGTGGGATGGGTGGAAGAAGAAGAAAGGATCATAGCTAGGCGCGAAGATATGGATCGGAGCGTCGAGCAGGAAGTAAAGAGCATGTCAGTAGGCATGAAGGGACAGGGGCTGATACCTCTAGTTCTAGACCCCAGTTCATGTCCTTCAGTAGTGGAAGCTCTACGAGCCACTGATGTGTTTTGCGATAAGTACCGAGTACTAAGGAGAAATGTGGATATACTTCAAGAGGAGAATAACAGGCTTCGCAAGATCCTGGAAGATTTTCTCACTCCGATCATGATCACAACACCACCACCATAGAAGGATTAATTCGTCATCAGGTTTTGGCATCCCCTTGGTTTGTTCCAAGCTTGGGGGAGTGCCACGGTATCACATCATTATCTTTCATCTTTTTACCTTTTTAGTAGAGTCATATCATGAATAGAGAAGTTATCATATAGGATGGTTTGCATTGTGGAAGTATCTCCCCTCTAGTTAGTTATCTATGTATCCCTTGGTGTGAGTTGTCGTTATGGAATATTAATAAGAAGTTCTATCATTTACTTTTGGCACATCATATTTTAGTTTACAATTTCTGTTATATGATTGATCTTGTTGTTAGTATTGGTATCACTTTGGGATCATTAAGTAAATTTAATTGGTTTTGGAAAATTTAACTATGGTCAGTAGCAACATTATTTGAGGATTGAATGGAAAAGAGAAAAGTACTTTTAGAAATATAATTTCATCATATTTCTTTCTTGTTTGGCTCATAAGCTTAGTATTCTCTAGTTAAGATCTTTTGTGTTTGCAAGGAAGAATGCATGATAGTTTCTATCACTTGTATGTTTGTTTGTTTCCTTCAACTCTTATGCTTGCTACCCAGCCTTGCTAGCCAAAAACCTATACTGAGAGGGAATGCTTCTTGTGCATCCAATCCTTGAACCAAAACCTATGCCATTTATGTCCACCATATCTACCTATTAGCATTATTGCTATTTCAAGTAAATTCTCGAGTTTTATCTATCTTCCGAATTAAATTTATTATGTGAAAACTAGTGATTAAAGCTCACAAACTTGATGGTAGACTTTATTTTTCTTGAACTTAATAAACTTAAACCATTGTGACTATCTTATGAAGCTTGTATGCTTGCATTTTATAAGTTGGGAGTTAGCAAAACCATGTTGTCATGGGGTCCGCTTTCGACATTGCACTTATTATTTAGTTGATATCATGTTCTTTTGTTTATGGATGCTGGCAGTGTGAAATAAAATGGGAGCTTGTAAGCTCATGGAGTTTGTATATGTGTTAGAGAAACGCCTGGGCGGCTAGCCTAAGCCATGCCTAATCATGGTGGAAACTTGTAGCATAACCATAGTGGCATTCTATGAAGCATCTTCAATAAAAACCTATGTAGATAGCAAATAAAAAGATCACTAAGATGCTCACTATCTGTTGCCTTGTCATTTTGATATGGGATAGCTCCAGTGTCATGGGGCAAGGGGTACCTGTTGGCGGTTCTCTATGATACACATACACTTAATATGATAAGAACTTACCGGAGACCAAAGTTGAGTAGCATGAGGTCTGGTACTCGTACTCAAGGGGCATGAGACTTTTAACTTATAATTTGCCAAGCATATAACTCATATTTTTATTCACATTAACCTTAATCACCTCAAGATGCTTATGTTAGGGGCAATGAGAGCTGAAAGCTAGTAAGTACCATAATTTTTGGAGGCTCTTTATGAAACTTGAAAATCTCTGCTTCCCTCTACGAAGGGCCTTTCTTTTACTGTTTAGTTGAGTCAGTAAACTTATTCCTTTCTATCTCAAGAAAGCATTTGAGTTGTTGTAATTCAATCACCCATATGATGATTTATTCAATCATGTTTCTTATGTTCCTTGTTTTGCACACTACTCTTATCTAAGTGAATATTACTTTGAAAGCTATCATTTAAAACCCCATTAAATTTGACTCCTGCAATATGTTAACCTTCTCTGATCAAGAACAAAGTTTGCCATTACCAATTATGATTTAATTTATGCATCTTTATTGTGTTTCCCTTACTCATTGCAAGTTAAGTTATATAATAGTAAGTTTTTTCTATTATGATTTGTGTATTGATGAATGTGATGCTTCTTGTCCGTATTCTCTTTATCGACACTTCACTCCATATTTGTGGTCATCTTTATTGAGCTAGGTTTTTTCGCTTGGGGGAGTTGATACATCCATGTTGCATCACTATTCTATATCATAATTCACTATTATTCATTGGTATATTTCATATTAAGAGAGGATACTTATGTTATTTCATCTATTTTTGCAGATTGATGATTTTTGGAGGATGAACCATCGGAGTCAGGATTCTGATGGAAAAAGCACTGTCTGGATGCAAAATTCGCGAAGATCAGAAAATCCTAGAAAATATATGGAAAATCCTATTTTTCCAGAAGACGAAGGAAGCCAGAAGGAGGAGTGGAGATTGGCGATAGGGGGTCCACACCCCCTGGTGGTGCGGGTCCCCCTGTGCGCGCCACCAGGTGGTGTGGCCACCCTGGCCCACTTCCAGCATCACCCTTTGGCGTATATAATCCCCTCGAAACCCTAAGACTCGGGGAGCAACCACAGAAAGATTCCGCCGCCTTTACGGGGCGAAAGACTGTAGAGAGAAAGAGATCTCCGGTAGGCAGAAATCTACCGGGGAAATTCCTTCCCGGAGAGGGAGATCATCGCCATCAACACCATCATCAAGCTAGACTTCATCGGGATCATCATCATCATCATCTCCACCATAATCTCCACCAGCACCATCATCACCACTCCGTACCGCTGTAACAATTGGGTTGAATCTTGCATAGTTCTTAGGGGAAACTTTCTCGGTGTTGATTACTCGTTGTAGTTGATGCTATTGAGTGGAACCATTGAATTATTGTTCATGTTCAGATTATTACTTATCATTATTTCATCTCTAATCTTGATGCATATGATGTCTCGTGAGTAGTTCGTTTAGTTCTTGAGGACATGGGAGAAGTCATGTTGTTAGTAGTGGAATTGTGTTGAGAAAGATTTAATGGTTTGATTATTAAGTTGTGGTGTTATTCTTCTTGTGGTGTCATGTGAACATCGACTACATGATACTTCACCTTTATGGGCCTAGGGGAATGCATTGTGTATTTGGCTACTAATCGTGGGGTTGCCGGAATGACAGAAACCTAAACCCCCGTTTGGAAATCTTTGCATAAGGGAGTGTAGGATCTCAAAGTTTAAGGTTGTGGTTAGGTTTTTGTCTTAATTACTTTATTGTAGTTGCGGATGCTTGCAAGGGGTATAATCACAAGTATGTATTAGTCCTAGGAAGGTCAGTACATTAGCACAGGTTCACCCACACAACACTTATCCAACCAAAGAAGATTAATCAACTATATGAAGCGAAAGCACTTGACAGTATTCCCATGTGTCCTCGAGAACGTTTGGTTATCTTAAGTAATACAACCGGCTTGTCCTTTGCTAAAGAAAGGATTGGGCCACTTGCTGCAATTATTATTATTGTCATTTATTTACTCACACTTTATTTATCTACATTATCAAAAGCCCCTAAAAATCCGTTTGCTAAGTATTTACAGAGAATTCCTGATCCCAGCCACTCGTCAACACCTTCTGCTCCTCATTGGGTTCGACACTCTTACTTATCGAAAATACTGTGATACACCCCTATACTTGTGGGTCATCATCGGACAACATGGTCGTGGCAGGGGGCTGGTCATGCATAACAGCGGAGTGACTCTATAGCTGCAGCGCCCCGCGTTCCCCAGACGTATGAGGAGTACTGTGATATGTCGTGTTTTGTCCATCTTGACACAAATGGTAAAGCCACTCATACCAACCGCTAATGCAAGTTTGTCAACAATCTCAAGGAAGACCCCAAATCCGGCTACAAGCAAAGTCGGAAGAACATACCCCACGAAAAGGGCAAGGGGAAGAAAAAGGAGGAAGAGTCCAAGGATTCAGATTATATGGACGAAGACGTGGACCCCAAACACGCCGACAAGGGTGATGGCAAGGGTGAAAATCCCTTTGAGAAGAAGGCTTTAGTCTACCACACCTTCCTTGGTACCCCTACCGTCCGGGCCCAGAAAACCTCTTTGAGGATACTGATGGCCATCCTCCCCCAGTTCACTAGTACGTGAAGTGGTCGGAGATTCTGGTTACTTGGTGCAGAGAGTATCACCCAGACCTCATCCCTGTGGAGAACCAGTATGCCATGGTCATCAACCCTTTGATTAGCGGCAGCGAGTTCACCAAGTGCCTCGTGGAGAGTGGAAGCAACATCAACGTTATGTACCTTGATACGCTGTACAAGATGAACTTGATGGATACCCAGCTAATGCAGAGCAACACCATGTTCCATGGAGTCGTTCCTGGCCGGCAAGCTTAGTCCCTTGGCTGTATCACCCTTCCGGTCGCTCTTGGTGATGTTAACAATTACCGCCAAGAGCGCATGACCTTTCAAGTGGTGCCCTTAAAGAGCGTGTATCACATCATATTTGGACATGACATATTCCACACCTTCCTTGCTAGGCCATGCTTCGTCTACAACAAACTCAAGATACCCGGACCAAACGGCATCATCACCATTATAGGAAACTTTAACAAGGCATGGGAGTGCGAGATGAGTGAAGCTGCCTTTACCGAAGTTATCCTCTATGGTGAAGAGTTCAAGGAAATCCAGCGCCAGGTCGATGCCAGCTTCCAAGAAGCAGATTTCTGCCTCTGAACCCTCCTTCAAGGCCGCCATTGATACCAATCAGGTGCAACTTGTGGAAGGTGATTCCTCTAAGACCACCGCCATTTGGATGGACCTGGATCCCAAATAGGAAAGCATGCTCGTCGAGTTACTCCGTGAGAATAGGGACATCTTTGCCTGGCAACCTACCGACATGAAGGGTGTACCTAGGGAACTTGCCGAGCACACCTTAAACATCGATCCTAAAGTAAATCCGGTGAAACAATCTCTACGACACTTTAGTGACGAAAAACGATGGGTCATAGGTAAGGAGATAGCTAGGTTACTTAAGGCTAGTTTTATCCGAGAAATCATTCACACCAGTTGGGTGGCCAATCTTGTACTTGTGCCCAAAAAGGGGAACC
The DNA here is from genome assembly GCA_910589775.1 of Avena eriantha. NCBI lineage: Eukaryota > Viridiplantae > Streptophyta > Magnoliopsida > Poales > Poaceae > Avena > Avena eriantha. The sequence goes on from OU342745.1 coordinate 52,569,088, forward strand.
AAAGAATTAAGAATGTGCGTTGATTACACCAGCTTGAACAAAGCATGCCTGAAGGATCCGTTTGCTTTGCCTCACATCGACCAAGTCATTGAATCGAGGACTAGCTCAGAACTTCTATGTTTTCTAGATGCATACTCAGGATACCACCAAATTAATATGCAAAAGTCAGACTAAATGGCCACTTCGTTCATCACACCTTATGGCACATACTGCTATGTCACGATGCCCTTTGGGCTGAAAAACATAGGTGCTACATACCAACGGATGATGCAGCGCTGCCTACACGATCAAATAGGTCGCAACATACACGCTTATGTGGATGATATCAGGGTGATGCCAAAAAAGTAACAATCTCATCGTCGACTGTCAGGAAACCTCTGATAACCTCCAGAAGTATAACATGATGCTCAACCCCAAGAAGTGTGTCTTCAGGGTTCCAGTCGGAAAATTGTTGGGCTTCATCGTTTCACATCATGGAGTCGAGGTCTACCTGGAGAAGATCAAAGCCATCCTCGACATAAAAAGCCCTACATGCTTGAAGGACATCCAACATATCACATGCTATGTTGCATCCATAGGCCGGTTTATTAGCCTACTTAGAGAGAAGGAAATGCCGCTCTACAAGTTGCTCAAAAAGGCGGACAAATTTGTATGGACAGACGAAGCAGATGCAACACTTTAGGAGCTGAAGAGACTACTCTCCTCTGCACCAATAATTGAAGCACCAGAGTCAATGGGGCCAATGTTAGTATACATGGTGGCAACAAACCAGGTTATCAACATCGTTGTTGTGGTGGAGCAAAAGGAACCAACGCACGAGCATGGAGTTTAGTGACTAGTTTACTACGTAAGCAAGGTCTTGACGGAATCCAAGTAGCATTAACCACACTACCAGGAGCTAGCTTCTAGAGTTTTCCTTGCTTTTCGCAAGCTAAGGCATCACTTCCAGAAGCATCCCATTACAGTAGTGAGCAAAGCTCCACTGTCTGACATTATCAACAACAACGACGCTATAGGAAGGGTGGCAAAGTGGGGCATCGAGCTTGAAGCCTTCAAAATCACCTACAAGAGGTGTGACGCTATCAAATCACAAGCATTTGCAGATTTCATCATAGATTGGACAGAACTGCTAGAAAATACTCCTGTGCTAGAGCCAGAGTTTTGGGTCATGCACTTTGACGGATCTAAGTTGCTCAATGGACTGGGGGCTGGTGTATTGCTACAATCACCAACAAGAGAGAAGTTACAGTACGTCCTACAGATCCACTTCCAAGCTACCAACAACATGGCAGAATATGAAGCTCTCATTCACGGACTTTGTGTAGCCAAGGATATTGGCGTCAAGCCCATAGTTTGCTATGGAGATTCCTACTTGGTTGCCCAGTAGGTGGCTGGCACCTGGAACACGCAGAACCCTATGATGGTAGCATATCGGGATGAAGTAGACGAGATAGGTAAGTGCTTCGACGACTACGAAGTTAAGTATGTCAAAAGGGAGGATAATGAGGCGACAGATCTATTGTCAAATATTGGATCGGCCCGCAAACCAATTCCACCTGCCGTTTTCCTGGAGCATCTACGGACACCATCCGTGAAAGGATCAGACCCTGACAACCCAGATAGAGTTGATTCATTTGTTAACTCAGTTACAGTGACCTCTCCATCTTGGACGAAACCATTCATGGACTATCTCAATGACGGAACACTAGCAGACAACAAAGTCGAAAGAAGGAAGATAGTACGAAGAGCAAAAGTCTATACTAGAATAGATGGCCAGCTGTACAAAAGAAGTACCATAGGAGTATTCCTATGGTGCATCTTGTAGCAACAAGGTATTGATATCCTTAGAGAGATTCGTCTCGAAGATTGCGAGCATCATGACGCTCCCCGTTCTTTGGTCTCCAAAGCCTTCCGGCAAGGATTGTGCTGGCTCACTACCAAGGTGGACGCCGACAAGCTGGTTGAGACCTGTCTTAGCTGTCAGTTGTATGCAAGGCAACCACATGTTCTAGCTAAAGAATTGCGAATAATACGAATTACTTGGATGCTTGTAGTTTGGGGGCTTGACATGGTTGGTCCCTTGCAGGTGACACCTTGTGGGTTTACCCATCTGTTGGTTGCAGTTGATAAATTCACTAAATGGATTGAAGCTAAACCCATTAGAAAGCTCGATGGGGCAACAACCCTAAAATTTGTCCAGGATCTAGTGGTGAGATTTGGTCTCCCACATAGCATCATCACCGACAATGGCAACAACTTATCACTCGGAGAAGTTGAGGCTTACTGTCACAATAAGTGTATCCGCCTTGACCTGGCATCTGTGGCACATCCACAGTCTAATGGGCAAGTTGAAAGGGAAAATGGACTAATTCTGCAAGGAATCAAGCCACGCTTAGAGGCACCACTACATAGAGTAGCTAGAGCCTGGGCGGAGGAGTTACCATCTGTCTTGTGAAGTTTACAAACGACACCTAACAGATCCATCGGCTTGACATCCTTCTTTATGGTTTCTGGAGTAGAAGCAGTCTTACCATCGACATCCTCCATGATGCACTGAGAGTCGCCTCCTACGACGAGGATGATGCTGAATAATCTAGATGCTTAACTGTGGACCTGCTTGAGTAAGAACATGTCTTGGCATGCCAGAGATCCAACATCTACCAGCAAAAGCTATGCAGCTACCATAGTTGCCTCGTTAGGCATCACTCGTTTAAACAGGGGGACCTTGTGCTTCGCCTCAAGTAGAAAAATTCACACAAACTATCCCCACCTTGGGAAGGACCGTTCGCCATAAGCAAAGCGCTGCTCAATGGTTCCTATTACTCGTCGATATTCCCGAGTTGAAAGATAGGCCTAGAAAATATCGCAAGCATAAGCGACGTGACCCCGATGATGATTATCCGGAGACTGGTCAGCCATGGAACATAGCATAACTACGTCCTTTTTTCACTTAGCATATTTTATATTATGTAATAAATATTTTATATGATCAATGAAATAAAGCATTTGGTTCACTCATATTTTCTGAGTCTTTTACCTCCTTTAGTGTTCTTTTTTGGATCATATAAACCCTTTATGCACAAATTTGCATTTACACTTGTGAAAATTCCGCCTATGGGTGTTAACTTAAGTTTTCCGTTCTACACGTTTTTTGTTGTTTTATGTGGATTTTGGAGTAGTGACATTTCAGCACTCAAAGCTGTTGATTTTGTCCTTAGGTTCTAGACGTTGCTATTAAGCATAATCACCTGAGGACATGGTTCCGTGCTACAAGTCTCCCGTCTCATGAAAGGTCAAGCATAAGAACCAGAATAATGGATAAGCCAACACTTGCTTAAAAAATATACACATGTCAGACATAGATAAGTAGCAGGAGGCTTGTAGCCAAGATTTTCTCCTTACTTCTACATTGTTTTTCCGCATACATAAAAAATGGCAGAGACACATTTAATACAACAAAGTGTTTTATGGCCCCTGCAGGTGACTTTGATGCTACATCATCACTAGTGGGAGAGGAAATCCTGGACATATCATCAAGATTCGAAACAGTTCTAAAGGAAGAATTTGATTCTGACACCTCGTCATCCATCTCCTCGGCAAGCACAAATACATCCGCCTTGACTAGCTTGGAAACCTTGGTATCATAGCCTGTGAGGGAGTTCCAAATAGAAGTGTTATGAATTTCATGAGTCTCTTCATCGACGTTTAGCATACCGGAGTTTATCAAGTCCATCCTAGCGCCAGATCGGATGGAGGATGCTTTCCATCTCCTTGTCTTCTCAGGGGCTTGATACGTTGAAAATGTATCTATAATTTTTGATGTTCCATGCTTGTTTTATAACTACTTTCTTATGTTTTGTCCACACTTTGGAGTATTTTTACACATTTTCTAGAACTAACCTATTAACAAGATGCCATAGTGCCAGTTGCCTGTTTTCTGTTGTTTTTGGTTTCAGAAAAGCTAGTAAGGAAATATTCTCGGAATTGGACCGGACAAAATCCCAAGTCAATATTTCACCAGAAGGAACATGGAGTCCGGAGGGGAGACGAAGAGGGGAGCTAGGCCGGCCACAACTGGTGGTGGCGCGACCAGCCCTAGCTGCGCCGCCAGGTGGTGTGGGCCCCCTGGCACTCCACCGACCTTGCCCCTTCGCCTATATATTGCCTCCGGGACGAAAACCCTAAGTACCCAATAAAAATTCCATTGAAAGAGTCTGTAGCCGCCGCCGTCTCCATCCCTAGACCGGGAGGGATCTAAAGCTCTCCCCGCCACCCTGCCGAAGGGGAGAGATCACCCTGGAGGCCTTCTTCAGCACCATGACTGCCTCCGGTGTGATGCGTGAGTAGTTCATCCCTAGACTACAGGTCCATGTAGTAGCTAGATGGTTGGTTCTTATCCTTTGTGCTACCATGTTTAGATCTTGTGAGCTCCGTTCATGATCAAGATCATCTATTTGTAATCATACATGTTGTGTTTGCGGGGATCCGATGGATATTGAGATGCTATTTTAGATTGATTATTGATTCTATCATGTCTAAGTTATTTGTGATCTTGCATGCTTTCCGTTGTTAGTAGCTATCTTGGCCGAGTAGATGCTAGCAACTCCAAGAGGGAGTATTTATGCTCGATAGTGGGTTCTGTAGGGGGTTCCGTGCATAACAACAATAAATTTTACTCTACGCCCCTGAACCCCTGAAGCTGCCAGGACCTATCTATTAGTAATACAGTAATGGGAGGGGCTTTTCGCGAACTTACCCTTGAAGACCGAAAAGCGTTGTCAACGCTCAGGAGAGCGTGATTGATGTATATGAGCCGAAGCCGACCTCAAGGTCGTGATGAAGTCCTTGCGCTCCTTCTGGCTCCAACGACTTGAGTGCCTCAAGTGCGACACCTCGCAGGGAGTTACACACGTCCGGTGCCTGACGATGACTCCCGCTTCCCCGATCCAGCAGCAGTTGCGGAAGTAGAGCTCCCGGATCCGAATCCTGCAGCGCGAGGGCGCTCTGCGGTGAAGATGTCTCTCGCTCACGTAGTCCAAACTTGGGACCACGGTCACGATAGAGAGAGAGAGAGGGTGGGAGAGAAAATATCAATTAGAGGTCCTCCCAAAAGTGGGGAGACCTTTATTGAATATTGGTGTATATTTCTAGGCCAAATACCCCACTTTATATAGGAGGAGGGGAGGTACTACCTCCCTCAAAGTCCCGGGGTGGGACTAAAGGAGAGGAGGGGTTAGGGTGGCCTCCGGCCAGCCCCTAGTGGGCCCCGCGGGGGGGGGGGGGGGGGGGAAGGCCCAGCCGGCCTCCCCCTTGGCCCCTCTCCCCTTTCTCCTTTCCCCTAATGGGCCCCCTCCCTCCGGAATTGGCCCATTAAGCCTTTTTGACCTTTAATTGATTTTCTCTTTATTAAATAATTATGAATACATGATTAAATCAACATTTAACATCCATTCACATATTATTCAATCTCCATGGCCATGGAACACCTTCCACCTCCACTCCGGACATCCTCCGGACTTACCGAAACCCTTCCGGTTTTCTTCCTTCTTTTCTTCGGCGATTCTACCGATCCTATTAACACTCTCTAAGCATCATCAAACCCTTAAGCGTGATACCCCACGGTTCGGGAACACTCCAGACATGGTCGGGACACTCCCGCACCAATGATCGACAGAGGGACCTGGATGGCCATGTGACCCCTGTGCGTTCCACGAAGATCTTTCGTCGTTTGAACCGGGACAGTCGTGTCTTATTCGCTTTGTCACTTGATACTTGCATTGCCCGAGATTTGATCAATGACATCGCCATGTCGTGTTCAATCTCGTTACTAAACAATGCTACTTGACTCGTTCCGACAAGTGATATCCCCGTGATCAAATCACACGCTGCACAACTATTGGATATAACTTCTCCGAGTGGGCCCTTGAGTATCTTCCCGTCACATGGATGGACAAATTCCGCTCTTGACATATATTGCCTCTACGGTTTCCTCCAAGTACCTAAACACACCTTTATAACCACCATTTTACCAGATGGCATTTGATGCTATCTAAGCACTCTCATGAGATAGTGATTGATATAGTCTCACGGTCTAAGGAATACTATACGAGGGTCCTTTTCTAATCATCGTAACTTGAACTTCGTGACATGATCGAATCACGATGTTTAGGTTGGGTATTGGTTCATCATCTCATTCACAGAATGAGATGACCTCATTTCCAACTGGCATAAATGCCACATGATCAGGAAACATGATCATCCATTGACCAATGAACTAGTGACTAGAGTTTCACTAGGAACCCCTGGTTTGTTTGTATATCACACGTGTATTGATGTTTCCACTCAATACAGTTATAGCATGATATAAAACTTAATCATAAACTATATGAAATATGATAATAGTTCTTACTACTATTTGTCTCTAGGGCATATTTCCAACAGTCTCCCACTTGCACTAGAGTACAAATACACTAGCTGCATTTGTCCTCAATCTTTGGCACCGTATACCTGGTACCTAGAACATGCTTGCTCATGGAAGAGGTTGAGTCTTGGGTCTGTACTTTACAGTCCAAAATCCTTTGCAACTTACTAATGTCACCTTAATTTACATTAATATTTTTATCATCACATGATAGCATCTGTGTGTATGCATCGTCGCTATGGCAGCAGAACGAGGCCTGATTCCAGGAGCCTACAGTGACGTTAGGTCAACCTGGAGGGCTTTCTCATGGGCACTGTGCCGTGGGACACATCATTCTACGTTAAAAGCGAACTAGCCCCGCCATAACCTTATACAACACTTTAGATGGTACCCTTATCTATTATTATAAATGTATTCATCGAAACACTAGTGCACTCTGATGCAACTTTCGATGTTTTGTTCACCTCGCTTCCTATTTGACTTTAATTGGTATCTACAGGAGTTTCCAACATATTCCCTTATAACATAACTCTTTATGCTTTAAGATATGTCATCCTTTATGGATTTGGAAAACATGTCTACAGTTCTCTACTAAGCACTGCGGACAAAACTCAGCTCAATGTTCTGTGATTCGAACTTGATCACTTACAAACGTTCCTTATTTGGGTCACATATTATGCTAAGTTATCATCATGGTTTACTAAGATAGAACCTATGTCTTAACATAGTGGATGACAATCATCCTTTTCTTTCTTTCAACCATTGATGTTTAAACTTAATGCTATTCCTAATTTGAGTTATTAAGGACCAGTTCCTTAATTAACTTCTATTCTAAAACACTTTTCAAAATCCCTTAAGGAATACTACATAATATCATAATACAGTTTATTATCAACTTCTACATCTTATAAATCATTTTTTATAAGTATTTGCGCCTTTCATTCTTAACATACTTAAGAATTACTCCTATAAGCTCCCACTCAAAATATGTTCCTACATATTTGAACTTTAGTCTTACATTGCTCCCACTTAAAAATATGTCAATCACATATTGTTTCAGGAAGACTTTCATAGCTCCCACTCAATGTTATGCAAATTGCATATCTCGTGACTATCTTGAATAACTTCAAAAACCTTTGATCAAATATCAATCTTGGAGATTTACTATGAGGTACTAGTACTTTACTAGTTTTAAATCCACTAGACATTCAACACACTTGAATCAAATTCATTTGAATTTGTCCAATACTTGACAAATTGTGCTTTAGTCATTTACCCCCTTTTTCCATTATGGCTTTGCAGTCATTTGGGAAAATTCCAAGTAACTCCTTTTACTTGTGAGATTCAGCAATGAATTGCTTTCTAATCTCAAGGGAAGTTTGCTTCTAGGATTTCTCATAATTTAGTTTACCATTATTTCCTTTGTAGTCCGTAGGTATGTCATATTCCAAAAAATCATGACAAGCGATTCACAAATGTTTCCATACAAGATATGGATTTACATTTTGAATCCTACTTCATATAGTGAAAAACAATAGTGGAGGGAAAAACACAATGATCAAAATCATTGATTCTTTCCTTCCGTGAAGGGAATCGTTCAGGAACACTGTCCGTTGCGCTTCTCAACACTCTAATGTAGGGTTCTGAATCCTCATCGTGTTTTACACTAATTTCCATTTGCTCATAATTGAGAAACATCACTAATAGTGGGCTTTCTCAAGAATGCACCAAAATCCAAGCAATACGAATCTTGCTTTCCTTTTGGTTTTAGCTATGTGTTTCGTATTCAAAGTTTCCAATGAATACGCTACAAGGACTTATTCGCTATTGTTTTGGTTATATCGAATAACCCCAAAACTTTCACGAATTCAAATGGTTTACCAATTCTAATTGGGTGCTAACTATTTCTTAACTAATGGTCTCTACATATACACTACAACGATTTATTTGGTGCCTTCTATTCAACCCCCTTTGATATCTAATATCACATTGTGATGCTTTGTATTTTGACGTTTCAAAACACTTTGCATTCCACAATTTCTTTTATGCCATTCTTATAAATTTGAACTTCATTACTATTGATCAAATCATAGTAACTGGATTCTCTTTTATATTTATACCCTTTGTTGATGAAACACTTTGATCAAATCAAATAGTTTCATATTCATGTTTCCTTCGGTAAACTTACTTTACACATTTAAACAATCATTTAATGATAATTATCATTTTCGTTAAAACACAATACATCGAATATGTATTTACTTTTAACAATTCTTTAAACACTTTGTATTCAAGTAATACACGGTGTTCAAGTTATTTTGCCGAATTAGGCATGATTTATATGTGATAAGAAATCGAATGACTTTCACATATTATCACATAACTTTGAATTTAAACAATGGTTTCATTCATTAATGAAATATCATTAAGTTGGGTATTTTAAACAAGGCATTTTAATATTTTACAAATGTTGATGCATTATCAATTAGTTTCAAACAACAAGGATAATTCACACAGAATCAAATAAGATATGAACACGAATAGAAATCATTCATAAAAGTGGAACAACTGTTTGTTACAAACTCATATGAATAACCGTCTCACGAAGTGTGAGACACACCAAAGAAGTTCAAATCTCTCGATTACAAAAATCATCCTAAAACATAAACTAAATGATAAATGTCGAGGGAGAGTGTCGTTGGCCGTCATCATCATGCTCGCCATCAACACGCAACGTCACCTCCTCTCTAGCAAGCACCTCTCATGCAGAAGGGCCTGTTTTCAGCAAAACAGAACAAGTATCAGATATACTTAACACTACAAATGTGTTTGCAAGATTATAACATTTATAAAAACTGTATATCAAATATATACCTTTGTTGTTGATGACCGGAGCGACATCTGGTTCAACCAACACATTCCTAAGATGTGTCATGAACTGGTGGAACTCCATTTCCGTGTCGCCCCTCATTACGCAAGTCCTGACTTGTGCTTGGTAGCTTGGTGGCAGCGATCTCAACACAGCAGCGTTTGCGAAAAAAGCCCGTAATCCAGACGTCCAGGAAGTATGCTTGCCTCATGTACACACCATGCATGTGCAGCAAGTGGTTGTCCAGTGATGAGTTCTCCTCCATCTTAATGGAGAGGAAGTCTCCCATCAGCTCATGCTCCCAGATGCGTGTCTGCTCCACGAAATGTGTCCTAAGCTGTAGCATCACCGAACGAGGGTTGACATCACCCACGAAAGGCCACAGCTCGTCCACCATTCTGAAACGCATCACAACTGAAATATAGGAGGCCATCTCACGACGGAGATAGCGGTCTTTCCGCTCCTCTAGGGTCTCAAGGTCCGTGGACAGATCCAAATACATCCCGTCGAGTATGTAGTTGACCACGTCGTTCTCACTAAGTAGAACATGGAGACTGGCAACCCAAATGGAGAAGTTCGATCCATCTAATCTGAGCTTCTCTCCTTCTAACCATTCAATTGTCAACACGAAAGATCCCATCTACATTTATAATCGCAAAAGGAATTTAGACTAAGTTTATAATTAAATGAGTTAATAATAACTCCACATAGAAACACTATCCCTAGTGAGGGTTCCTAGTGATAACACGACCCCTATCAGCCACATCTCCCCCGATCGTCATGGCCATCAATGTGGGTTCAAGGGTGGATGCTAAATGTCGGTCACATCATTCATGCGACTCGTGCTTGATCTTTCGATCATCCGTGTTCCGAGGCCATGCTTCTCTAGCGTGCTAGGCTCGCCAACTCAACCTTAGTGTATTCGCTATGCAACATGGCTTACACCCACTGTATGCGAACGTAGATATGTATGACACCCAGGCCTGTAACCCTGGATCACCTCATATTGAAGAACTTTCTTAGTGGTGCACACTAAGGGGGAACACAATCGTTGGTAATTTTAACAGGGATCATCTTATTAGGCTACCGTCGAGTATCTAATACTAGCACACAATAAGACATACAAACAATAACATTGAATGTAAATGCTATGTGATATGGTCGTTCACGTCGTGATCTCCATCCGTCGTCACCGGGTTCCGGCGGCCAGGGTTCTAGTGCCGTAGACACCAGGGTACCGGTGTCTTTCCGGCATGGTAGTTTGTCATTACCGTGACTATCTACTACTATGCAACAAAAGGTAATCACTTTACCTTTGCCACAACCATATCACAAAGCAACGCCCCCTGCAAAACAAAGTTAGACTCCTCTACTTTATCTTTGCATGTTTTACGTGGCTGAATGGGCTTTCGCACAAGAACCGTTCTTACATACGAACTTTCAGCACAACGTTGATCAAGTAGCTGTCTCTACTACACCCCTTTCGGGGCCCTCCGTTGCAAATGGTATACCAACTAATGCGAGAGAGACAGACACCCCCTAAGCCACTTTATACGGTACAAGCCGTATGTCAAGCATGGACCAGTCTCACGAATGAATGCGTAAAGTCGGTTGGGGGCTGCTTCATCAAGCATTATTGCGGTATACACAAGTACACGTGGAAGGGTAACAACTAAAAGATCAATGCCCACACGCTACATCTCGTGTGTTCTACCCGTACTAGCATTACTACGCATAGATCTAGCTCTGATACCACTGTAGGGGGTTCCGCGCATAAAAACAATAAATTTTACTCTACGCCCCTGAACCCCTGAAGCTGCCAGGACCTATCTATTAGTAATACAGTAACGGGAGGGGCTTTTCACAAACTTACCCTTGAAGACCGAAAAGCGTTGTCAACGCTCATGAGAGTGTGGTTGATGTAGACGAGCCGAAGCTGACCTCAAGGTCCTGATGAAGTCCTTGCGCTCCTTCTGGCTCTAATGACTTGAGTGCCTCAAGTGCGACACCTCGCGGGGAGTTACACACGCCCGGTGCCTGATGATGACTCCCCTTCCCCGATCCAGCAGTAGTTGCGGAAGTAGAGCTCCCAGATCCAAATCCCGCAGCGCGACGGCGCTCCACGGTGAAGATGTCTCTCGCTCATGCAGTCCAAACTTGGGACCACGGTCATGAGAGAGAGAGAGGGTGAGAGAGAAAATATCAATTAGAGGTCCTCCCAAAAGTGGGGAGACCTATTGATTATTGGTGTATATTTCTAGGCCAAATACCCCACTTTACATAGGGAGAGGGGAGGTACTACCTCCCTCAAAGTCCCGGGGTGGCCGCTGGCCAGCCCCTAGTGGGCCCCGCGGGAGGGGGGGGCAAGGCCCAACCGGCCTCCCCCTTGGCCCCTCTCCCCTTTCTCCTTTCCCCTAATGGGTCCTCTCCCTCCGGAATTGGCCCATTAAGCCTTTTTGACCTTTAATTGATTTTCTCTTTATTAAATAATTATGAATAAATGATTAAATCAACATTTAACATTCATTCACATATTATTCAATCTCTGTGGCCATGGAACACCTTCCACCTCCACTCCGGACATCCTCCGGACTTACCGAAACCCTTCCGGTTTTCTCCCTTCTTTTCTTTGGCGATTCTACCGATCCTATTAACACTCTCTAAGCATCATCAAACCCTTAAGCGTGATACCCCACGGTTCGGGAACACTCCAGACATGGTCGGGACACTCCCACACCAATGATCGACAGAGGGACCTAGATGGCCATGTGACCCCTGTGCGTTCCACGAAGATCTTTTGTCGTTTGAACCGGGATAGTCGTGTCTTATTCCCTTTGTCACTTGATACTTGAATTGCCTGAGATCTGATCAATGACATCGCCATGTTGTGTTCAATATCGTTACTGAACAATGCTACTTGACTCGTTCCGACAAGTGATATCCCCGTGATCAAATCACACGCTGCGCAGCTATTGGATATAACTTCTCCGAGTGTGCCCTTGAGTATCTTCCCGTCACATGGACGGACAAATCCCGCTCTTGACATATATTGCCTCTACGGTTTCCTCCAAGTACCTGAACACACCTTTATAACCACCATTTTACCAGATGGCGTTTGATGCTATCTAAGCACTCTCGGGAGACAGTGATTGATATAGTCTCACGGTCTAAGGAATAGTCTATGAGGGTCTTTTTCTAATCATCGTAACTTGAACTTCGTGACATGATCTAATCACGATGTTTAGGTTGGGTATTGGTTCATCATCTCATTCTCAGAATGAGATGACCTCATTTCCAACTGGCATAAATGCCACCTGATCAGGAAACATGATCATCCGTTGACCAATGAACCAGTGACTAGAGTTTCACTAGGAACCCCTGGTTTGTTTGTATATCACACGTGTATTGATGATTCCACTCAGTACAGTTATAGCATGATAAAAAACTTAATCATAAACTATATGAAATATGATAATAGTCCTTACTACTATTTGTCTCTAGGGCATATTTCCAACAGGTTCATGCCTCTAGGAATCTGGGGAAGTGACAGAAATCTCTAAGCTACTAGATGTGTTGTTGCTACTAGGGAGAAAACAACAATCCTTTGTTCATAGAACAATCGTATTGTTTACTTTACACACTTTGCTTAATGCAATTATCATTTGCTTGCAACTTAATACTAGAGGGGGTTCGGATGATAACCTGAAGGTGGATTATTAGTCATAGATGTAGTTGGATTACAGTCTCTCTATAATGTTGTAATGCCCAACCAAATCTCGTTGGAGTCAAGATGATTAGTATAAGCATGTATGCTTTCTCGGTGTCTGTCAATTGCCCCGCTGTAATTTGTTCACCCAACATGTCATCTATCTTAAGGAGAATCACCTCTAGTGAACTATGGACCCCGGTCCATTCTTTTACCATCAATCTACAATATGTTTACTGTTTTCTATTTACTTTCTGCAAGCAATTACTATCTTCCACACAATACGTTTAATCCTTTGTTTTCAGCAAAACCGGTGAGATTAACAACCTCACTGTAAGTTGGGGGTAAAGTTCTGTGGTTGTGTTGTGCAGGATTCCAAGTTGGAAACAACACCTTGGAGGTGTTTCCTTGCTCCTACTGGTTCGATAACCTTGGTTTCATAACTAAGGGAAAACTTGCTACTGTGCTCATCATACCATCCTCTTGGGGTTCCCCAACAAGCTCGAATATATTTTGAGCCATCAGGGCTCGGCAGAGGATTTCCGAGTACTTGGTGACAGAATCTACCGCCTTGATGTTAATGTCTAGGGCTTCAGGTATTTCCTTGTCCTAGGTGATGGCAGTATTTATGAAGTTTCCAGCAAGAATCATGCATTCCTTTGAGTCAGGAGCACCTTCACCTTGTTGGAAATATTCCCAGAGGCAAATAATAAATAGTGATTATTGCCATATTTCATTAAGTTAGGTTTTATATCATGCCATAACTGTATTGATAGGAACATCGATACACGTGTGATATCCAAACAACCAAAGTTCCTAGTGATCCTCTAGACACTAGTTCATTGGGCAATCGATGATCGAGGTTTCCCGATCATGGACATTTATGTGAATTGACAATGGGGTCATTTTCATTAATGAAAGTGATGGACATACCCAACACATGAATTGTAACATGATCAAGTCACGAAGTTCACCGTTACAATAACTGGAAACATAGCAACCAACTTCTTAGACCGTGAGACCATATCAATCACTGTCACCTGAGAGTGCCTTGATTGCATCAAACGTCACTTGGTAGAACGGTGATAATAATGGTGTCTTCAGGTATTCAGAGGGCCATGTGGAGGACCTATGTGTCAAGAGCGGGATTTGTTCTTCCGTGTGTCGGCGAGATACTCTAGGACCACTCGGAGACATGACATCCATAAAGTTGTAGCCTGTGACTAGGTCACGGGTATGGCATATCTTGGAACGAGTAAACTTATACTTGTCGTTAACAAGATTGAACACGACATGGAAATGTCATTGATCAGGTCTCGGGCAAGTAAAGTATCATAGTAACAAAAGGAATTGGACTCTATGTTAAATGGTCGACAAAGATTCTCGTGGAATGCACATGGGTCATCATGGGCATCTAGGTCCCGCTGATGACCATTGGTTTGAGAGGGATCTCAACCATGTTTGGAGTGTTCCCGAACCATAGGGTAACACGGTTAAGGGTTTGACAATGCTCGTAGATCGTTTTGGTATCATATGAATCATAGAAGAAAAGAGAAGGGAAAACCGGAAGGGTTTCGGGAAAGCCCGGTGGGTGTCTAGAGTTGTCTAGAAGGACTTCCGGTGCAACGGGGATTAAGTAATATGTAAATATATGTTGATTATTGAATTATACATTTATTTATATTTATTTTAATATTTAAATATAATTTAATGGAGCAGCCCACCTAATAGGCCAATTCCCGAAGGGAAAAAGGGCCCAAGAGGGGGACCACATGCCCTAGGAGGGCCAAGGGGGTGGTCGGCAGCCCTAATGGGATATTACCCACGTGGGGCACATGGGTGGGCTGGCCGGTGCATCTCCCCCACCTCCTCCCTTGATTATTCCTACCCCGGGACTTTGAGGGAGGGAGTACCTCCCCTCCCCCTATATAAAGGAGGGCATATGGAGGGATTTAAACACACCAATTGAGCTTTGAGGCTTCCCCCTCCAACTCCCCTCCTCTCTCTCTCTCTCTAACTTGTGAGTGTCGCTCCATTGTAAGGGTTGTGAGAATGAGAGTGTTCTTCATCACAGAGCGCCACCGCGCTGCAAGGATTCCGGATCTAGGAGATCTACTTCCACAACCTCTGCTAGATCAGGGTCTAGGAGTTATTGTTAAACACCGTATGTATGTGACTCTCCACGAGGCACTACACTAGTGGTGCTCAAGTCGTTCGAGCCATCGGAGTCATTGGATCCGGTGGAGCTGAAGCTGGTGGAGTCGTTCAAGTTTAGAATGACCTTGAGGTTGGCGTAGGCATGACTACATCAACCATGTTCTCCCGAACATTGACAAGGCTTTTCGGTCTTCAAGGGTAAGTTCGTGAAAAGCCCCTCTCGTTACTGCATTACTAATAGATATATCCTGGCATTAGGGTTGTGTGCGTAGGAAAAATTATTGGTTTCAGGCGCTAAACCCCTTTAGTGGTATCAGAGCCAGGTCTATGCGTAGTATTGCTAGTATGGATAGAACACACGAGTTGTAGCGTGTGGGCGTTGATTTTATAGTTGTAACCCTCCCACGTGTACTTGTGCATACCGCAGTAATGCTTGATGAACCGCCCCCAACCGACTTTACACGTTACTTTGCGAGACTGGTCCATGCTTGACATACGACATGTACCATATAAAGTGGATTTGGGGGGGGGGTGTCTGTCTCTCTCGCATTAGTTGGTATGCCATTTGCAATCGAGGTCCCCGAAAGGGGTGTAGTATAGACAACTATTTGATCAGCGTTGTGGTTAAAGTTCGTAGGTAAGAACGGTTCTTGTGTGAAAGCCCTAACAGCCACGTAAAACATGCAAAGATAAAGTAGAAACATCTAACTTTGTTTTGCAAGGGCATTGTGATATGATATGGTAGGTAAAGTAGTTTATTTTATGTTACTAAGTAGTAGTAACGGTCATCATGATGGTGGACTACAACACCGAAGGTGCCGATACCCTGGTTCCCATGGCACCGAAACCTTAGCGCCGGATCTGGAGACGCGGGATGGAGATAACAGCGCGAAGGACCATATCGTATCGCATTTACATTCAATGTTTATTGTTTGTGCATCTTATTGTGTGCTACTATTAGATACTCGACGGTAGCATTAATAGGATGATCCCTTAATATAATACCAAAATTGTGTTCTCCCTTTGTGTGCACCACCAAGAAAGTTCTCCATTATGAGGCAGGCCGTGACAATCAGGTGTCAGACATATCTGTGTTCACATACGGTGGGTCTAAGCCATGTTGCACAACAAATACACGTAAGGTTGAATTGGCGAGCCTAGCATGTGCAGACATGACCTCGGAACACGGATGATCGAAAGATCGAGCATGAGTCACATGAATGATGTGATTGACATTGGAGAATGTCTACCTTTGCAGCTATATTGTCGGTCGTGATGATCGGGGGTGACATAGTGAATAGGGATCGTGTAATCACTAAACTACTTTAGGGATGTATGTTTTAGTGGGAGCTCATCTAATATAATTTGATTATAATTTGAACTCTTATTATGAACTTAGTCTAAATGTCTTTGTGAAACTTTTGTAGATCATGTCTCTATTTAGTTTTGAGGGATTCATGGAGAATGAGAAACTCAAAGTAGATGGGTCCAACTTCATAGACTAGTACCAACACATGAGAAATATTCTCATCTTCCATGATATGTTCTATGTGCTATGAGAACCGCTAGGAGATTTTCCCGCGGGTTTCACCGGATTGCCTGATGATTATAATTATCGTGCCAGGCGTGATGCCTTCATGACAGTCAAATACACCATGGTTCATGTCATGGAGCGTGCTCTGGGAGCACAGTTCCATGAGATTGAGGCCTTCAGCCTGGCCGACGGACTTCAGATGCTCTTTCCATCTAAAGTTAGAATCATGGCATTTGAATACATGGATGATTTTGTCTGAACCAAGGTGAGGGAAAACACCAGCCTGGAAGACCACTTGGATATCATGGAAAGGATTCATGAGCACCATGTGGACATCATGGACTACTGGGTGACCGACAAATTTGCGATAAATGTGGTGTTGCGCTTGCTACCCCATAGCTACAAAGATGTCGTCTTGAACTACCTCATGGAAGGTAAAGATTTTACCTTCCTTGAGTTCATGGCTCATATGAGACCCTCGAATGTACTGCCTGCTCCAGGAGCTGTCATCAATGGGAAGGGTATATATTTGATATACAAAGTTATAAATGTTTAATTTCAAACACTTGTAACAATTTACGAAGTATTTTATGCTTCCACTATTTTGTGAAAAAATGACCCGCTGCTTGAGAAGTGATTGAAGGAGTGGGCGCGACAATGCATGTTGATGGCAAACAAGATGCCAACGACACTCTCCTTCGGAGGTTATCATTTGGATTAGAAGTTTTGAATAAATTTGTAATCGATGAGACTGAACTACATTAGTGTGTGTCTTGCATTTGTAAGACAGTTATTCATATGAATTCGAGACAAATCAATTGTTTTATTCCTATGAGTAATATCTTTCATGTTCACGATTTTGATTATGAATGGGTTATTCATATTTTGATCTCGATGATAGAAATTTAAATGTTTATAAGATTGTGCAAATGCCAAAAGATATTCAAACTTAATAATGACATCATTTTGAATGCCACTAGTGTATGTTGAATAATTGTATATCATACATGATGATATGTTGTATTGTTCAACAAATGGTGGATATCATTGTTTTGTAAAACTTTATCGTGAATCTAAGCAAATCAATGTATTCGCTGAATGAGACACAAGTCTGAAACTATTTGTTATTGACATGTGGGGATAACCCTTCGGGTTCCCATTGTTGGTATATACGGTGTGGCCCAATAGAAGGCTCACCCGAAGATATGCTAGGATCCATGAAGCCCATGATGATTCAACAAATACGAAACCTACAAGGACACAGTCTACCGGCGATACAAGACAAGGAAAGTCCAAGATCAGACTAGATACAAACTCTAGCTTGTAAACCAAATCGTATTGGTACCTAAGACCTAGCCTCCACATATATAAAGGCTAGGAGGGGCCAATGAGGAGACACACAATACAATAGGCTACACCCGACAATAGATCTAGACAATAGACATCACCTCTCTCTCTCTCTCTCTCTCGGCGAGATTGCATCTAGACAACTCAATGAGTTTGTACTCTCTAATGATAATACAAGTAGACAAGCAGGAAGTAGGGTTTCCTCTACAAGGACCTAAAACTGGTAACCGCCTCCCTTGTTTGTCTGTTAAGCCGACGAAATCACCAGCATTCTCTTTTCCACGAAACCCTAAGTCCATAACCATGGGCATTTCCGAGGTCACACCTCATCTGTTATGAACAAAGAATTTTAGAGTGAAGAAGAATATTGAATTAACAAGAATACGAGTCCTTTTGATTTGATAGAAATGACAAGCATTTGAGTTGCGATTCAGGGATATAAGACTTGTGAAAAGTGTTCCACAAATTACAATGTTAAGAATATGTCAATGTGTTGACATGTATAAAGAATTGTAATCATACTTTATGGTCTAAAGTAATCTCTTATCGTGTTAGTGTTAGTATTTAGAGAAGATAAATTAGAATAACAAACACTTACTTATTGTATAAATAATCACCAAGGATTCATGGAAACAACACCATAAGTGTATGGCACAATGTGGTTTCCAAAAGTTCTAGAGTTATGTGATAATTCAAAATTAGAACGAATAAAACTTTGTAGTGTATTCCTAGGCAACTAAAGAATACGGATTCCACAACTGGAACCAAACGAGCAAAACTTGTATTGCTCAAAGTGGTGATTTATCGAGAAGATTTTCTCAATAAAAGAGTTTGTGGATAAGGTTGAGAACCTTGCCTACAAATGTCAGAGTAGCGCAACGGGATTGATTCCGGAACAAAACTCTACACATAGAGTAGAAACTAATGATAATGATCTGAAGTTTCAGTGGGAGATTTTACGAAAAATAAAGTAGGATTCATGAATAAGTTCTGCCTCATTACAGGATTGAATTCATGATTCGCTTGTCTTTTTAATGGAACAATGGCATACCTACGAACTACAAATAAGTAATGGTGAACCTAAGTATGAGAAATGACTTAGATTCATGAAATCTAGTACATTTAAGTTACATTTAAGATGGCAAAGTAAAATGTTACTTTATCTTATCAAAGTAAATATGTTACTTAATCTTCCCAAAGGGACTACTAGAGTAAATGATCATGGGGCAAGGTCGAAAGTGTTCGTGTGTCCGTGCCCAAGTTCATAGTCTCTCTATATGAGTCGTAAGGAAGAAATGAAACTTAAAGTAAGACATAAAATTTTATTTGTGTCAAGAAATGTCATGAACAAATTCAAATGGTTGACTACAATGTGTATAGATGCTTAAGTCGGACAAATGGAATCTCGTAGATGGAATTCTCAATTTGATGAATGATCAAAGGATTTCGAGATTGTGCCCAGAATATTGAGAAGACCTGCATTTGCAATAAACTGAGTGGGAGCTAAGAGAGTTCCATGCTCTTATATGTAACTGACATATTTGAGTGGGATCTTGATGAAATGTTCTCGTATGTGATTGTCATATTGTGAATGGTATTGTTGGTATTAGTAGATATTAGAGAATATTAAGTAGATGAAGTTGAATGAATATTGAACATTGAAATCTGTCAAGATAGATTAATATGTTTAATATCATTAATTCAGAATGCTTTCCTAGATTGGATTCTAAAGAAGTTTAGAATGGAACAAGTTAAGAAGGAAGTTCTTACTTGTCTAACTAAGAGAAACATTAAGATTGTCTCGATACGAAGATGGTTAAAATAAGGAAAATATGTCTAAGTCATAGGTCCATCTTGTAAGACCATGTCGTATGCTCGATATAATATGACCCAAGTTATTAATCAGAAGAACAGGTTCCAAGGTGATATCCGAGTGAATCACTGAACAAGGAGTTAAGTATAGTCTTCAGTGTATAGAGAGAACTGAAGGTATACATCTGATCTGTAAAGGATGTTGAACTTGATCATAAAAGTGTTACACTAGGAAGTTCTACCCAACCTAGATGATTGGAATTATCACAACATTGAGTGCCTTAGAATAAGAGAAGCATGGTTAGACATCGAAGTGGCATTTAGTGCACTATCGATAAGATTTACATTGACATGAGAAGTATATGATTACTTCGAAGGTAAAATATATAATGTTACGGTTGGGGAATTCCATCTTCCCATAGAGTGTGTTCCTAATGCTCATGACAATGAAAATGTCATCTTTTGATACACTAATTGGATGTCATGGTAGAAGAACAAAAACAACACTCTGTCACCAAAACATAAATATTTATACTACAAGGTTATCATATAATGATAAAGGGAAATGTCAAATTAGGTGACATTAACAATTCGCAAAGACATAAGGATCTGTATAGTACAGTCCATAGACAAAACCTCCTCCATGAGCAAGCATGACCAAGACACCAAAAGTCCTATGGTGTAATGATTCATTCAAATGCAGCTAGTTTATTTGTACTCTAGTGCAAGTGGGAGACTGTTGGAAATATGCCCTAGAGGCAAATAATAAATAGTGATTATTGCCATATTTCATTAAGTTCATAATATGTTTTATATCATGTTATAACTGTACGGATAGGGACATTAATACACATGTGATATGCAAACCAACAAAGTCCCCAGTGATCCTCTAGACACTCGTTCATTGGGCAATTGATGATCGAGGTTTCCAGATCATGGAAATTTATGTCAATTGAGAATGGGGTCATTTTCATTAAGAGAATGAAAGTGATGGACAAACCCAACACAGGAATTGTAACACGATCAAGTCACAAAGTTCACCGTTACAATGACTGGAAACATAGAAACCAACTCCTTAGACCGTGAGACCATATCAATCACTGTCACCCGAGAGTGCCTTGATTGCATCAAACGTCACTCGGTAGAATAGTGACCATAAAGGTGTCTTCAGGTATTCAGAGGGGCATGTAGACGACCTATGCGTAAAGAACGGGATTTGTTCTTCCACGTGACAGAGAGATAATCTGGGCTCAATCAGAGACATGACATCCATAAAGCTGCAGTGTGTGACTAGGTCATGGGGATGTGATGTCTACGCACTTCTATTCTTGTAGACAGTTGTTGGGACTCCAAGTGCAGAGGTTTGTAGAACAACAGCAAGTCTTCCCTTAAGTGGATCACCCAAGGTTTATTGAACTTAGGGAGAAAGTGGTCAAAGGTATCCCCTCTCAAGCAACCCTGCAATCAAGATACAAGAAGTCTCTTGTGTTCCCAACACACCCAATACACTTGTCAGGTGTATAGGTGCACTAGTTCGGCAAAGAGATAGTGAAATACAAGTGGTATGGATAATTATAAGTGGTAACGGTGCCAGAAAAGAGCTTGATGGGTAGAAAGAGACTAAAGGCAATCTGAAATAAAGATGGAAGGAAGCAAACATGTAACAGATCTAGTTGCAAATGGTGTTTCAATGCTTAGAAACAAGGCCTAGGGATCATACTTTTGCTAGTGAACACTCTGATATAAATATCTTCTGTTTATGATACTACTCTTAACTACTCTCCGGTTGGACACTCTCATCATTGGTAGGGCTATAACATCACTCCTCAAAGTCCGCTTTCCCCATCTAGATAACCCCACATTGTCACCTTGAGCTCTAGATGGTTCCAACAAACACCACAATTTCATAAAGACATCCAACTCCAAATATAACTCATAACAAGTATTTGTAATCTCTTGCCTACATGCCACCATGGTGTGCACACTGTCAACTTCACACACATGGGGAGAGCAAAGATCTATTAAAGCACTTGAGTAGCAAGGTAGATCTACTTGATTACAAAGCTCATGATCACAATATGATCATGCATAGAGAGAGAGATGAACACATAGCTACCGGTAGAACCCTTATCCTCGAGAGAGAGAACTACTCCCTCCTCATCATGGGAATCAGCAACGGTGATGGAGATGGTGGTGGAGATCGATGGAGATGGCTCCGGGGGCACTTCCCCGTCCCGGCAGGGTGCCGGAACAGAGACTTTCTGTCCCCCGAATCTCCTATTCGGTGGTGGCGGCGCTGCGGAACTTTTCGTGGATTTCTGATTGACGATCTAGGGTTTTTGCCTCGGGGGAGATATATAGGCGAAAGCGGCAAGGTCGGTGGGCGGCTAGGGGGCCCACACCATGCCCTGGCACGGCCCAGGCTGGCTCGCGCCAAGGGGTGGTGTGGTCCCCCTCCGTCTCGTCTTCTGGCTCCGTGAGTCTTCCGGAAAAATATGAAATTTGGCTTTTGTCCCGTCCAATTCTGAGAATATTCATTTTCTGACTTTCCAGGAACCAAAAACAGCAGAAAATAGGCAACTGGCACTATGGCATATTGTTAATAGGTTAGTCCAAGAAATCATATGAAAAGTACTCCAAAGTGTGGACAAAACATAAGAAAGTAGATATAAACCAAGCATTGAACATCAAAAATTATGGATACGTTTGCGACGTATCAACATCCCCAAGCTTAACTCCTGCTCGTCCTCGAGTAGGTAAGTGATAAAAAGAAAGAATAATTTTTGAGGTGACATGCACCATCATAAACTTGATCAAAGTATTTGTAAAACATTGATAACTGGGATCATAGTACTTTCAACATAGCATGAAAGACAAAGTTCTAGCAATAAGGCAAAGCAACTATTTGCAACATGAAAAGACACAAACAAAAGATTCATGAATAACAATGCTTTGCAAGACGTTTGTTTGTTTCACATAAAGAAAACATAGCATAGTGGCATTCAGCTTGTCTCTCATAGAGTAGCAACCATAAATGCATAGGACACCTTCAAAGTTCATAAGAGTGACTAGATACAAATAGTTTAAAACAAGCAATACCAAAGCTATGCATCAATCAATAAGTCTTGGGACAATGCACATAAAACTAAGAATGACCACTATGCTCTCAAAGTAGGTGCATAAAGGTAGAAGGTGGAGACTCAACATAAAAGTAAAAGAAAGGCCTTCATAGTAGGAAGCAGGGATTCAAGTCTCATAAAGAGCTTCCAAAAATTATGGTACTTATTAGCTTTCAGCTCTCGTTGCCCCTATCATAAGAATCTTTAGGTGATTAAGGTTAAAGTGAACAAACTATGGACTATATGCTTGACAAAGTATAAGTTGGAAATCTCATGTCCCTTGAATACGAGGGCCTCTCCTCATGCTACTCAAGTTTAGTTACCGGTAAGTTCTTGTCATAGTAAGTACATGTGTATCATAGAGAACCGCCAATGGGGTACCCCTTACCCGATGATACGGAAGAATCCACATATCAAAATGACAAGGCAAGCAGACAACGAGCATCTCATCAATTTGCTTATTTACCATGGAAATATGGTGCTTTTTTCTCTCTTTCCTCTTTTCTCATATCTCTTTTTTTCTTTTTTCTTTTTCTTTTTTCTTTTTTTCTCAATATCTGACTCTTTTTTATAAGAAGAATGCTTCATAGACAGCTCATTATGGTTACGCTGCAGGTTTCCACCATGAAAGCATGGATTAGACCAGCGGCCCAGGCGTTTCTCTAACACATATACATAACTCCATGGACTTACAAGCTCCCCTTTCATTTCACACCGATGACATCCATAGACAAAAGAGCATGATATCAACTAGGTACAAAGTACAAGTGCAATGTTGAAAGCGTTCCCCATGACAACATGGTTCTGCTAATCCCCAGCAAATAAGTGCAAGCATATACAACATAGACGACACAATGGTTCAAGTTTATTAAGAGCAAGAAAAGTAAAGTGTGCCATCAAGTTTGTGAGAGCTTTAATCACTAGTTTTCTCATAACAAGTTTAATTTGAAAGGTAGATAAAAACATGAATATACTTGGAATAGCATATGCTAGTAGGTAGGTATGGTGGACTCTTTTGGAATAACTTGGTTTTAGGAGTTGGATGCATGAGTGGAACTCATACTTAGTTGTGGAGGCTAGCAAAAGACTGGGAGCGACAAACTAAGAGAGCAATAATGGCCATAATCATGCAAAGCGACAAAACATCATTAATTAAAGCATAAAGTGAAATTACAAGTCAAAAACTAAAGGATCATAAAGGCTATGGTGACTTTGGATAGTCATAACATGGTGTGAGCATGCGCCAAGTCAACCCAAACAAAGCATCAAAGGAGAATACCACAATACTATGCTTTAATATGCTAAAACAACGCATGATTCTTCCAAGGCACATTAAGCAATCTCAATTGTTTATAACATGTCATGCTACAGCAAAGAATACTAAGCATAAAGCCAAAACAATATCAATCATGGCATGACAAAGCATAGGACACAGTCAAAAACAAGCTCTCTTTACGACTTAAGCATGAACTTTTCCTACTCTTTTTCCAATCCAAACCAAACTATTTGAAAACCAATGTATGAAAGAGGGGGTCCAACCAATTTATTCAGCAAACTAAGAAAACCAAGCAAACGAAAAACCAAAATGAAAAGGAAAAAGAAGACACTCCAAGAACAACACAACTGTGCATGAAAAAATAAAAAAGAAGCGTTTGGAAGAAACCTGGGATTTTTATTGATAAAGAAGGGGATGCCTTGGGCATCCCCAAGCTTTGACGCTTGTACTTCTTGGATATTTCTTGGGGTGACACGCGTGGCATCCCCAAGCTTGAGCTTTAGTCCATTCTTCATCACATTACTCATTCCTCCCATACACCCGAAATTTTTCCTTCATACAAAACTTCACACAATCTTTATTATCAACATTAGTGCACTCAAGATAATAAGTCTTTAGGTTCAGTTCTAACACCAATAAAACTTCCATTAAAACACAAACTGCTGTAGCATTTCCCTCAAAAATCTCAATTCCCCAAAAGAACTCAAAAAGGAACCAACAAGAAGCAAATGCAAATAATGGCAGAAATCTGTCAAAACAGACCAGCAGGTAAAGACGAATTTTTTCGAAGACCTTCTATTGCTCAAATCAAAAAGTGTTGAACTAATGAAAGTTAGATAACAACCTAGGGCAGAAGCAAAAAACTTCACACCTCAAAAGAACGTATAGAGATTTTACACGAATTTGTACAGTGAAGCACATAAATCTATTTCGGGACAACAACTTTCCCAATCATTACTTCTCTTTCATTAGAGGTTACTCTTGGCACAAAAAGCAAATAAAAAAGATAAGGAGAGTTTATTACTGAAGCAATAACTTCCAAGAGTCAACTAAAACTTTCGGGTTATCTCCCAATAAGTACTTTTCTTTAACGCCTTTACGTTAGGCATGATAGTTTGAGAAGATGCTCACATAAAAATATGAACTGAAGTAAAAGAGAGCATCAAGAAGCAAATTCAAAGCACATTTAAGTCTAACCCACTTCCTATTCATAGGAATCTTGTAAAGAAAGAAGTCATCAAAGCACAAAGCAACAAGCATAGTAAAGCAAAACAAGTGCAACTTCAAGACTTTCAACATAAAGAGGAGAAACTTAATATTGTTGAGATACATAAAACCATGTTTCCCTCTCTCATAATAGCTTTCAGTAGCATCATGAATAAAATTAACAATATAACTATCACATAAAACATTCTTATCATGAGCCACATGCATAAAAGAATTAATACTCTCCACATAAACATAGTCATTCTTATTAATTGTAGTGGGAGAAAATTCAACAAAATAGCTATCATTATTATTCTCATCACCATAATCATCAAATATAGGAGGCATATTGTAATCATAATTAATTTTCTCCTCAATAGTAGGTGGACTGAAAATATCATATTCATTATTTTAATCATCATATATTGGAGGTTTGGTATCATCATAAGCAATAGAATAGCTATCTTCTAAAGCTGGGGAACTAAAAAGATCATTTTCATTAAAACTAGCTTCCCCAAGCTTAGACTTTTCCATAGCATTAGCAATAATGGTGTCCAAAGAATTCATACCAACAACATTGCTATTAGCATGCAAATAAAGTTCCATAGGTTTTTTAATTTTCTCTTCAAACACTACATGTCCTAACTCAAGATAAATACTATAAAGCTCTCTAATTTTGTTGTTGTTTTCCATTAAGCCTAACTAGTGAAAACAAGAAACAAAAAGACAAAATTGCAGAATCTAAAGGAAATAACTTCGAGCACTCACACCAGAGGATGTGAGTACCTTTTACCTTACCTCCCCGGCAACGGCGCCAGAAAATAGCTTGATGTCTACGCACTTCTATTCTTGTAGACAATTATTGGGCCTCCAAGTGCAGAGGTTTGTAGAACAGCAACAAGTTTTCCCTTAAGTGGATCACCCAAGGTTTTTTGAACTCAGGGAGGAAGTGGTCAAAGGTATCCCCTCTCAAGCAACCTTGCAATCAAGATACAAGAAGTCTCTTGTGTCCCCAACACACCCAATACACTTGTCAGGTGTATAGGTGCACTAGTTTGGCGAAGAGATAGTGAAATACAAGTGGTATGGATAATTATAAGCGGTAACGGTGATAGAAAATAGCTTGATAGCATGGAAGAGACTAAAGGCAAACTGAAATAAAGATGGAAACAAGCAAACATGTAACATATCTAATTACAAACGGTGTTTCAATGCTTAGAAACAATGCCTAGGGATCATACTTTCGCTAGTGAACACTCTGATATAAATATCTTCTCTTTATGATACTACTATTAACTACTCTCCGGTTGGACACTCTAATCGTTGTTAGGGCTATAACAACACTCCTCAAAGTCCGCTTTCCCCATCTAGATAACCCCACACTGTCACCTTGAGCTCTAGATGGTTCCAACAAACACCACAATTTCATAAAGACATCCAACTCCAAATATAACTCATAACAAGTACTTGTAATCTCTTGCCTAAGTGCCACCATGGTGTGCACACTGTCAACTTCACACACATGGGGAGAGCAGAGATCTATTAAAGCACTTGAGTAGCAAGGTAGATCTACTTGATTACAAAGCTCATGATCACAATATGATCATACATAGAGAGAGAGATGAACACATAGCTACCGGTAGAACCCTTAGCCTCGAGAGAGAACTACTACCTCCTCATCATGGGAATCAGCAACGGTGATGGAGATGGTGGTGGAGACCGATGGAGATGGCTCCGGGGGCACTTCCCCGTCCCGGCAGGGTGCCAAAACAGAGAGTTTCTATCCCCCAAATCTCCTCTTCAGTGTCGTTGACGCTGCGGAACTTTTCATGGATTTCTGATTGACGATCTAGGCTTTTTGCCTCGGGGGAGATATATAGGCAAAAGAGGCAAGGTTGGTGGGCGGCTAGGGGGCCCACACCATGCCCTGGCGTGGCTTGGCTTGGCCCGCACCAAGGGTGGTGTGGCCACCCTGTGGCCCCCCTCCGTCTCGTCTTCTAGCTCCTTGAGTCTTCCGGAAAAATATGAACTTTGGCTTTTGTCCCATCTAATTCCGAGAATATTCATTTTCTGACTTTCCTGGAACCAAAAACAGTAGAAAACAGGCAACTGGCACTGTGGCATCTTGTTAATAGGTTAGTCCAAGAAATCATATGAAAAGTACTCCAAACTGTGGACAAAACATAAGAAAGTAGATATAAACCAAGCATGGAACATCAAAAATTATGGATATGTTTGCGACGTATCAGGATGGCATATCTCAGAAGGAGTAAAATTATACTCTTCGGTAATGAGATTGAACACGACATGGCAAGGTCATTGATTAGGTATCGGACATGTAAAGTATCATAGTAACAAAAGGAATTGGACTCTATGTTTAATGGTTCAACGACGAAGATTCTCATGGAATGCACATGGGTCATCATGGGCATCCAGGTACCGCTGATGATCATTGGTTTGAGAGGGATCTTGACCATGTATGGAGTGTGCAAGAACCATAGGGTAACACACTTAAGGGTTTGACAATGCTCGGGGATTGTTTTAGTATCATAGGAATGACCGAAGAAAAGAGAAGGGAAAACCGAAAGGGTTCCGGGAAAGTCCGGCGGGTGTCCGGAGTCGTCCGGAAGGAGTTCTGGTGCAAGGGGGATTAAATAATATGTAAATATATGTTAATTATTGAATTATATATTTATTTATATTTATTCAATAATTTAAATATGTTTTAATGGGGCATCCCACCTAATGGGCCAATTCCCAAAGGAAAACAGGGCCCAAGAGGGGGTCGCCTGCCCTAGGATGGCCAAGGGGGTGTGATACATTGCAAATGTATCTATAATTTTTGATGTGCCATCCTTGGTTTTATCAAATTTCTTGTGTTTTGTCCACACTTTGGAGTACTTTTCATATGATTTCTTGGACTAACCTATTAACAAGAGCTACAGTGCCAGCTGCCTGTTTTCTGTTGTTTTTGGTTCCAGGAAAGTCAGAAAATGAATATTCTCGAAATTGGACGGCACAAAAGCCAAAAATCCTATTTCACCAGAAGACTCCCGAAGCTAGAATATGAGACGGAGTGGGGCTGGGGCCCAGCCACACCACTTGGCTGCGCGGGCTAGGCCTGGCCGCGCCAGGGGGTGGTCTGGCCGCCCCAGACACCCCCGTGGTCTCCCTCTTCGCCTATAAGTTGCCTTCTGACCTAAAAACTCCGGGGGGGTCGACGTTTTTCCAGAAGGAGTTCCACTCCGCCGCCACCACTAGATTCCACGAAACAGCACCAGAAACTCCGTTCTAGCACCCTGCCGGGATAGGGAATTGGAGGAGATCATCGCCATCATCATCACCATCGCTTCTCCATCGACCATCCATGTTTCCCCCATCTATGAGTGAGTAATCCCCCACTGTAGGCTATGGGGATGGTAGGGATTGTATGAGATCGTTCATGTAATGGCATCAGATTGTTAGGGCATGGTGCCTAGTATCTTTTATTAGTGCTTTATGACTTTGTTGCGACTTGTTATGCTTAATGCTTGTCACTAGGGCCCGAGTGCCATGATCTCAGATCTGAACATGTTATTGATTCATTATGATAGTATTGTTTATGGTCTTACCTGCAAGTTGTTTACACACGTTGTTGTCTGGAACCAATGGCCTCGAAGTGACAGAAATCGGGATAACTGGAGGGAATGGTTTTGATGTGAGGATGACATGTGTTCATGGAGTGTTAATGCTTTGCTCCGGTGCTCTTTTAAAAGGAGCACCTTGATTGCCAGTAGTTCCCTTGAGGCCCCACTGCAAACGGGCTGGCAGGACAAAAGATGTTGTGCAAGTTCTCATTCCGAGCACGTATGACTATATATGGAACACATGCCTAGGATTATCTAGTACTTGGATGCTTTATCTTATTTATCTGCAATTGCCCTATGTTCTGATTACTATGTAAATTGTCCTGTCCATGCAACGCCCGTCCATCCATCCCTATTCCTACCGCACTCGAATCCTACTATTTACTGCTATTGTTACTACTGTCTTTACTTTACTACTGCCGCTACTTTACTATTCCTACTACAAAATTGTTGCTACTGACAAACTGCTGTGAGCAAGATTATTTCCAGGTGCAGCTGAATTTACAACTCAGTTGTTAAGGCTTATAAATATTCTTTGGCTCCCCTTGTGTCGAATCAATAAATTGGGTTTCACTTCCCTCGAAAATACTACGATACACCCCCTATACTTGTGGGTCATCAAGACTATTTTCTAGCGCCATTGCCGGGGAGCATAGCTTTATTTATTAAGTTCACTTGGATTCTCTATTGTTCGCTGCTATCCATCCATCATGGGTAAGTCTCGTGATGGCAAGGTTCCTATTTTACCATCCACTACAAGAAGAGGTACGGTTCTGAACACCTCTATTGCTCTTGATTCACCATCTAGTATGAGTAAGCTCGTTACACCACCACATACACATGCTACACACACTGCTACTATTGCTGAGTCCGAAACTTCTGATACTTATGATGCTGCTTCTACTATGCTTGATAAGAGTGGTTCATTAGGTCCTTTCCTAGATGCTACGATTGCTAGAACTATAGCTAGAAATACTGAAACTCCTAATGAAGACACTACTAAACCTGTTAGTTCACCTGAGTCTAGTGAAAGTTATGATATTGAAGATGGTTATGTTGAAATGACCGATGAATTTATTAAAGAATGTAAAAACACCCATGATAGGAGCGCTGCTAAGAGTCTCCTTGAGAGGCGTAATGTTAGACCCAAATTGTCTCCTATTGCTAAGTTTGCTGCTTCTCCCATAAACATTATAGATAAAGATTATGATTTCTCTATCTATCTATCTTACATAGCTATTGTTGAGAAATAACCTTTTTGTGGGACTAAGAATGAAAGTGCGGTAGCACATATGAATGAACTTTCTACCATGAGTGGCTTGATTTCTGATGATATTAAGATGCGTACTTACTTTGTTGCTAAGATTTTCCCCTTTTCACTGAAAGGAGAAGCTAAAACTTGGTTTAGTAATTCAATGAGTCAAGGGCCCCCCTCAAGTAGATCTAACCTTGCTAGAAATTAGTTCCGCGCCACTTGCATGCAGTAGAATCGAGGTCTTCCATGAGCGTGTTTTCAATGCAGCTCTAAAGTGGAGATCGTGGCTGTTTCAAAAAAAAAGGGAACCGAAAAAAGGGTGGAGATCGTGGTAGCCCCCCGCCCACCACACGTGTCCACTCGAGGACTACGAACGGTCCGATGTTTATAACCCCCCTCGACCTTCTTCTTCCATGAGCCCGTGTCATTTCCCCCAGTCTGTCTAGTCCCAAGACCCCAATCTACACCTGCCGCGTGCGCCGAATCTCCCTTGTTTGCACTACCTCCTTCCCTTGGTGCGCCATGAAGCCTATGTGTGGAGAAGATCCGGAGGTGAAGCCAGTTGAAAGGCGAAGCAGCAGATGGCTCGGTCGTCGCCAAGCAGACGAAGGCGTCTTCTCCGGGCACGAACGCCGCTCGTCGCCATGCCGTCAAGGGTGCGAACTCATCCGTCCAGCCAGTAGCCGTCGCCGCCGAGCAGCAGGTGGTAGCCGTCACCACCGAGCAGCAGTTGGTAGCCGTCGCTGCCGAGCAGCAGGTGGTAGCCATCGCCGCCGAGCAGCCGGTAGTAGCCATCGCCGCAGAGCAGCAGGTGGCCGACAACATTGTGGTGCCAGCGGCAGATCTGGATGGGGGGAAGGCGGCAGGCGGAGGCAATCTGGTGATCTACATCGACGACCCCATCGCCGTTCAAGCAATCTTCGATGCAATCGCGGAGAATGATGAGTTCGAGGAGGAGGTCCCTGACGAGGAGTCTGAGGTACTACATTGCTAGCTTCTCTAGTCGTAGCCGCAGTTTTCACTGTTCATACATAGGATTTTCTCAATCGTGTACATATTCTTTTGCTCTTGAAGTAGGGTAGTATATATCTGATTCGATCGGTTGATTGATGCATTTGCCATCTAGTCACAAAACCCCAATCCGTCTAGTCACAAAACCCCAATCTGCTCATCTGCCATCTAGCTGAGTTTGCTAGTTGTGTGTTGATTTCGATACACAGCAGGCCTATAACATTACATTTCTATTCCTCACTGAGCCCAGTGATTCATTTTCCCCCCAAAATAGTGCAAGGGAATCTGATGGTGTCGTTTTCTTAGGGATGGTTAGTGGCCCTAAGGCAGCAATGCACATAAACAATACAGGTTGTGCTGTTGGTATTTTGGTTCTCCGACTCCACCCCTGAAAAAAATGAGGCCCTAATTTTTTCTTTCATATGGAACCTAAATATATAATATTTGTATTGTTTCTGATCTATGAATGCGTTGTATGATGCATTTGTATATCCCTAAATATTGTTTGGTACGATTACATTTCAATTTCTTATTGTGGCCAATGATTCAAATTTCCCCCAAAGAGAGGCAGACACATTGGTGTCAAATTTTTACAGGGATGAGTGAGCGAACCTAGGGCCATGTACACGATCAATATAAGCTGTGCAATTGTTACTTGGTTCGCTTACGCCATCTCTGTAGAAACTTATGAGGCTACAATCTTTATTCTACATTCATAGAACTATGATATTTGAATTATCTATTCCGTGCATTCATAGTGTATAAGAATTACATTTTAGTTTGTCACCGAGGCCGATGATTAAAATTTGCCCCAAAAGAGTTTAAGGGGAGACACGTATGAGGGTGCCATGTTTTAGGGATGGGTTAGTGAACCTAACGCAGCAATGCACACAAACAATATAGGTTGTGTTGTTGGTACTTTGGTTCCCCAACTCCATCTTTGAAACAAATTATGAGGCCCTTGATTTATTCTCATATGGAACTACATATATGATCCTTGAATTGTTTCTGATATTTTAATGATTGGTATGATGCATATGTATATGAATGGTTTTGATCATAAGTATTTTTAACATGTACCTGAAGATTAATTGTTTGGTTTTTATTTATAATTACAATATTTAGGCTTGTTTTTGTATCTGACTATGTATATCCCTGAATAATGTTTTGTACGATTACATTTCAATTTATTATTGTGGCAAATGATTCAAATTTGCCCCAAAAGAGAGGCAGACACATCGGTGTCAGATTTTTTCAGGGACAAGTTAGTGAACCTGGGGGATGTACAAGAACAATATAGGCTGTGCAATTGCTACTTGGTTCACTTACGCCGTCCCTGTAGAAACTTATGAGGCCTTAATATTTATTCTACATTCATAGAACTATGATATTCGAATTACCTATTCAATGCGTTCAGTTTATAAGAATTACATTTTAGTTTGTCACCGAGGCCGATGATTGAAATTTGCCCCAAAAGAGTTCAAGGGGAGACATGTATAACGGTGTCGTGTTTTAGGGATGGGTTGGTGAACCTGAGGCAGCAATGCACACAAACAATATAGGTTGTGTTGTTGGTACTTTGGCCCAATTTCATATTCTCATATGGAACTACATATATGATCCTTGAATTGTTTCTAATCTTTTAATGATTAGTATGATGCATATGTATATGAATGGTTTTGATCATAAGTATTTTTAACATGCACCTGAAGATTAATTGTTTGGTTTTTTATTTATAATTACAATATTGAGGCTTGTTTTTGTACCTGACTATGTATATCCCTGAATAATATTTTGTACGATTACATTTCAATTTCTTATTGTGGCCAATGATTCAAATTTGCCCCAAAAGAGAGGCAGACACATTGGTGTCAGATTTTTTCAGGGATGAGTTAGTGAACCTGGGGCGATGTACAACAACATTACAGGTTGTGCAATTGTTACTTGGTTCACCTACTCCATCCCTGAAGAAACTTATGACGCCCCTAGATTTATCCTACATTCACTCTGATGCAATTATTTGTCATTGTGTTGAGATGAAATGATATATGAACCGATCAAACTATTGCTCAGATGCTTTATCTTTGATATCCACGGATATATTGTCTTACATATCCATGTTGTCAATTCTTGAGTTGTAATACAATTCAATCATATGTATGAGTTCTAAGTTATGTTCTTAAAAATCAACAGGAGGATGATGATGAAGTGGACGATAGCAAGGAATCCAGGGACAACAAGAGCCGCTACGTGTTGAGGCGGTTACGGTGTGGGCTAATCCGTTTCCACCGTAGGGGGGACTGTTTTGCCCATTCTGTAGCAAAGCAATCAACGTGGACCTCAACAGCATGATCCAGCACGCGGAGGGCGTTGGCAGAGGCGGAGGCAGAAGCCATAGGCCGATTACCTTGGCACGGCATGCAGCCTACAGCAAATTCCTCTAGGAGTATGTCAGGACTGGCCTGTATCCCATCGACTAGGCTGTCGCTGCCTCCTGCTGATAAACCCCTGCCCTGCTAGGCGTCTCCGTGTCCCGGCCTCCTGTTGCAGCCCCTGCTTTTATTTTGTTCTAGTTAATTATTACCTGTGTGTGGCATGTAAGACAATATATCCGTGGTGTCTCCGGTGAACCTTATATATTAATCTACTCCTTTATATGGAGTGCCTTAAAGTTTCTAGTATTCAATTATATTTACTGATCATGCTCATGCACACTACAAAATATTTCTAGTGCTCGATTATATTATAATTGTCAAGAAATACATCAACAAGTTAAATTGGTCGAAATTTTCTATTGAAGTAACTAAATGTATCACACACATAATAAACTAGAAACTAAAATCTAGTTCAAACACATAATGTATCACCACCACTTGTTGTCGTCCTTGACTTGCTTCCCCTTCAGCCGCTTGATGCCGCCACCGTCCCAAGATCCCTGCTCGTCCTAAAACCGCTTTCTGTCCTCCTCGCGCTTCTTCTCTTGGGCTAGCTTGCAACCAGGGCATAGCTCTCTCGCGAAAACCCCCGCCTTAACCATCCCATCTTTCATGGTAATGAGCTTACTGTACAACTCGTACGCCATGTAGGCGTCTCTGGCTGCATACTTGAGGTGCACCTGGCTCATCGGCTTCCACTCCCAGTAGTCGTGATCGAGTCGCTTCAATTTCTTCAGTTTTTCATAGGATTTATCGATGATTTCCGCTGCCAGATCACCCATGCCATCCTTCGCTGGGTATGATTTGATCTTGTACAGATTTTGGATGTCGATGTGGTGCCCCTCTGGGATTTTTATCAACGCACGAGAAAGCATAATTGTGTCATTTGTGATATCCATGCTAGTGAAAGTTATCCCTTTCCTACACAAGAACTTGACCAGAGCCGGACAACGCATCTCAGTTGGTTTACTCCTGCACTTAGATGGTTCTAGGGATGTAAGGGAACAAGGGATGCAGAAGTGGTGATCTCAAATTCAAATTTCACATACCTGCAGAAGTGGTAAACGAGGACCTCCTCATGTATGGTGATTTGCACGACAGCGATCTCTTGTGGAGGATTTTTTTGCTTATTTACACGAGTGTACTCCAAGTCTAGCCCCACAAACTTGTGCTTCTCTTTCTCAGGCAATTGCTCAAACCTGGCGAGAGTTGTCTCCACAGTCGCTTCATCATTTGTGTACACCACTATCAAAGTCATGGTGCCATGGGCAGGGACCAAGTGGGTCTCTGTTGTGCGTTTCCCATCATCCATGCCTGCAAGGAAATGGGTGAAAGGAACTGCCTGCAAGGAACTGCCTTCGAGAGGAAGAAGAAGATGAACCGACGGTTCTAGAACAGAGGAAGAAGAAGCGCCCAGGAAAAACTGCAGAGGAATGACTATAGAAGAAACGTGGTAACTGCAACTTTCGGTTCGAGAACTCACCGTGGTTACGTGGAGATCGTGGCAGTGCCACCGGTTCAACAAGTGGGGCCAGTTCCTGCGAGAATATGAAATTAGTTGTGCATTTTTCTATGCGAGAAATTGAGAGAAGTCATTTATATTTTGTCTTTCATAATTAAACACAATGAAGTTGGTACAACCCAAGAGATTTGAACAAAAGATATTTGCTAGTTTAACATACAACAACACTTACAGGCCCAACATGGCAGAACTTGGAGAGCCCCAGAACTTGAGCTACCACAGAGACCTCGGCGGAGGTGGCAGAATTGGTGCGGGTGCAACCACGGCGACAGCGAGCTCGGATTCTAGAGGAGGAAAACAGAACCGAGCATGGTCGACAAGGTGATAGATCTCACCGGGAACCAATTCTCGTCCCCGACCGTGCCATGGGTGCGTCCACGGTGAGGGCGAGCTCCGACTCGGGATGGGGAGGAGAGCAGGGCCGAGCAGCTTCGTCACTTCCCAGCTCTTCGCCATGGCAGCGACCACAGATTGCCGCTCCAGGGAAGAAGACGAGTAATGGAGGCGCCAACACTGCAAGCCTACATGGAGGAGAGCTAGGCCGAGCAGGTTCGTCCATGTCCCAGCTCCGCGCCATGGCTGCGACGCCCCACAGATTGCCGCTCCGGGGAAGAAGAAGACGCGTAATGGATGCAGGCGCCAACGCTGCAAGCCTAATTGACACCTAAGCGACGGCAGTGACAGGAGCGACATAACGGCGAGAAATGACAGGGGGGCCAACTTGACGGTCGTTAGCCTGATTTTTTGTATTGAAACATAAAGTTGAATTCGTGCCGAAAAAGACCCTCTGAGTATTTGGCACGCCAACTATAGTCATCGCGGATGATATCAGGGAACTCGGGTACCGCGTTGCCTAGACACCCCAACTTTCGGGCCACAAAATGATATTCTCCAAAGCTTGGGGATGCCCAAGGCATCCCCTTCTTCATCAATAAAAATCCCAGGTTTCTTCCAAACGCTTCATTTTTATTGTTTCATGCACAGTTGTGTTGTTCTTGGAGCATCTTCTTTTTCGTTTTCGTTTTGGTTTTTTGTTTGCTTTGTTTGCTTAGTTTGCTGAATAAATTGGTTGGACCTCCTCTTTCATGCATTGGTTTTCAAATAGTTTGGTTTGGATTGGAAAAGAGTAGGAAAGTTCATGCTTAAGTGGTAAATAGAGCTTGTTTTTTACTGTGGCCTATGCTTTGTCATGCCATGCTTGATATTGTTTTGGCTTTATGCTTAGTGATCTTTGTTGTAGCATGACATGTTATAAACAATTGAGATTGCTTAATGTGCCTTGAAAGAATCATGCGTTGTTTTAGCATATTAAAGCATAGTATTGTGGTATTCTCCTTTGATGCTTTATTTGGGTTGACTTGGCACATGCTCACACCATGTTATGACTATCCCAAGTCACCATAGCCTTTATGATCCTTTAGTTCTCAACTTGTAGTATCACTTTATGCTTTGATCAATGATGTTTTGTCGCTCTGCATGATTATGGCCATTATTGCTCTCTTAGTTTGTCTCTCCCAGTCTTCTGCTAGCCTCCACAACCAAGTATGGATTCCACTCATGCATCCAACTCCCTAAACCAAGTTATTCCAAAGAGTCCACCATACCTACCTACTAGCTTATGCTGTTCCAAGTATATTCATGCTTTTGTTTACCTTCCGAATTAAACTTGTTATGAGAAAACTAGTGATTAAAGCTCTCACGAACTTGATGGCACACTTTACTTTTCTTGCCCTTAATAAACTTGAACCATTGCGTCCATCTTTGTTGCGTATATGCTTGCGCTTTATAAGTTGAAGTTAGCAGAACCATGTATCATGGGGAACGCTTTCAACATTGCATTTGTACTTTGTACCTAGTTGATATCATGTTCTTTTGCTTATGGATCCCGGCGGTGTGAAATAAAAGTGGAACTTGTAAG
This sequence comes from Avena eriantha, assembly GCA_910589775.1. Lineage (NCBI taxonomy): Eukaryota > Viridiplantae > Streptophyta > Magnoliopsida > Poales > Poaceae > Avena > Avena eriantha. Next base: position 52,606,302 of record OU342745.1, read on the forward strand.
ATCATGGAGTTTGTATGTGTGTTAGAGAAACGCCTGGGACGCTAGCCTAAGCCATGCCTAATCATGGTGGAAACTTGCAGCATCACCATAATGAGCAATCTATGAAGCATCCTCAATAAAAACCTATGCAACTAGCAAATAAAAAGATCGCTGAGATGCTCATTGTCTGCTTGCCTTGTCATTTTTATTATAGGATAGCTCCTGTATCAGGTGCAAGGGGTACCCCTTTGGCGGTTCTTTATGATACATATGTACTTACAATGACAAGAGCTTACTTGTGACTAAAGTTGAGTAGCATGAGGTTCGGTCTTCGTAAGTAAGGGGCATGAGATTTCGGTTTATAACTTGTCAAGCATATCCTCTTAATTGTGTCACTTTAACCTTAATCACCTTCAAGATGCTTATGATAGGGGCAATGAGAGCTGAAAGCTATAAGTACCATATTTTGTGGAAGCTCTTTATGAGACTTGAATCCCTGCTTCCTTCTATGAAGGCCCTTCTTCCACCATTATATTGAGTCTCCACCTTCTACCTTTATGCACCTACTTTGAGAGCATAGTGGCCATTCTTAGTTCTATGTGCATTGTCCCAAGACTAGTTGATTGATGCATACCTTGATATTGCTTGTTTTAAACTATTTGTATCTAGTCACTCTTATTAACTTTGAAGGTGTCCTATGCATTTATATTTGCTACTCTATGAGGGACAAGCTGAATACTACTACGCTATGTTTTATTTATGCGAAACAAACAAACGTCTTACAAAGCATTGTTATTCATGAATCTTTTGTTTGTGCCTTTTCATGTTGCATCATAGTTTCTTTGTCTTATTGTTAGAACTTTATCTTTCATGCTATGTTGAAGTACTATGATCGCAGCTATCGTTGTTTTACAAATACTTTGATCAAGTTTATGATGGTGCATGTCACCTCAAAAATTATTCTTTCTTTTTATCACTTACCTACTCAAAGACGAGCAGGAGTTAAGCTTGGGGATGTTGATACATTGCAAATGTATCTATAATTTTTGATGTGCCATGCTTGGTTTTATCTACTTTCTTGTGTTTTGTCCACAGTTTGGAGTACTTTTCATATGATTTCTTGGACTAACCTATTAACAAGAGCCACAATGCCAGCTGCCTATTTTTGCTGTTTTTGGTTCCAGGAAAGTCAGAAAATGAATATTCTCGGAATTCGATGGGACAAAGGCCAAAAATCCTATTTCACCAGAAGACTCCCGGAGCTACAATATGAGACGGAGTGGGGCTGGGGCCCAGCCACACCACCTGGCCGCGTGGGCTGGGCCTGGCCGCGCCAGGGGGTGGTCTGGCCGCCCCAGACACCCCCTCGGTCTCCCTCTTCGCCTATAAGTTGCCTTCTGACCTAAAAACTCTGGGGGGTCGACGTTTTTCCAGAAGGAGTTCCGCTCTGCCGCCACCACCAGATTCCACGAAACAGCACCAGAAACTCCGTTCCGGCACCTTGCCGGGACGGGGAATTGGAGGAGATCATCGCCATCATCATCACCATCTCTTCTCCATCGACCATCCATGTTTCCCCCATCTATGAGTGAGTAATCCCCCGCTGTAGGCTATGGGGATGGTAGGGATTGGATGAGATCGTTCATGTAATGGCATCAGATTGTTAGGGCATGGTGCCTAGTATCTTTTATTAGTGCTTTATGACTTTGTTGCGACTTGTTATGCTTAATGCTTGTCACTAGGGCCCAAGTGCCATGATCTCATATCTGAACATGTTATTGATTCATTATGATAGTATTGTTTATGGTCTTACCTGCAAGTTGTTTACAAATGTTGTTGTCCGGAACCAATGGCCCCGAAGTGACAGAAATTGGGATAACCGGACGGAATGTTTTTGATGTGAGGATCACATGTGTTCATGGAGTGTTAATGCTTTGCTCCGGTGCTCTATTAAAAGGAGCACCTTAATTGCCAGTAGTTCCCTTGAGGCCCCGCTGCAAACGGGCTGGCAGGACAAAAGATGTTGTGCAAGTTCTCATTGCGAGCACGTATGACTATATATGAAACACATGCCTAGGATTATCTAGTACTTGGATGCTTTATCTTAATTATCTACAATTGCCCTATGTTCTGATTGCTATGTGAATTGTCCTGTCCATGCAATGCCTGTCCATCCATCCCTATGCCTATCGCACTCGAATCCTACTGTTTACTGCTATTGTTATTGTTGTCTTTACTTTACTACTGCTACTACTTTACTATTCCTACTACAAAACTGTTGCTACTGATAAACTGCTGTGAGCAAGATTGTTTCCAGGTGCAGCTGAATTGACAACTCAATTGTTAAGGCTTATAAATATTCTTTGGCTCCCCTTGTGTCGAATCAATAAATTGGGTTTCACTTCCCTTGAAAATACTGCGATACACCCCCTATACTTGTGGGTCATCAGGGTGGCCGGCAGCCCTAATGGGCTATTCCCCACATGGGTCCCATGGGTGGGCTCCCCCACCTCCTTCCTTGATTAGTCCCACCCCGGGACTTTGAGGGAGGGAGTACCTCCCCTCCCCCTATATAAAGGAGGGCATATGGAGGGATTTAAACACACCAATTGAGCTTTGAGGCTTCCCCCTCCAACTCCCCTCCGCTCTCTCTCTCTTGTGAGTGCGGCCCCATTGTAAAGGTTGTGCGAACGAGGGTGTTCTTCATCGCGAAGAGTCGTCGCGCTACAAGGATTCCGGATCCAGGAGATCTACTTCCGCAATCTCTGCTGCATCAGGGTCCGAGAGTCATCATCAAACACCGTATGTGTGTGACTTCCCACGAGGCACTACACTAGTGGTTCTCAAGTCGTCCGGGCCATCGAAGTCATTGGAGCTTGTGGAGCCATCCAAGTTCAGGATGACCTTGAGGTTGGTGTCGGCACGATTACATCAACCATGTTCTCCCGAATGTTGACAAGGCTTTTTGGTCTTGAAGGTTAAGTTCGTGAAAAGTCCCTCCTGTTACTGCATTACTAATAGATAGATCCTGGCATTAGGGTTGTGTGTGTAGGAAAAAATATTGATTTTAGGCGCTAAACCCCTTCACACCCATGTTTGGTTAAACCGATGGGAGATGTGTTTTTGTAAGAGACAAAGGTCATGAGTATTGCAGTGATATATCCAACTTACGGAATTGAGAAAGACGGAGGAAAGTTACCGAAGATGCTGGTCTCATCTTGATGGTAGGTCTCCAACAAGATGTCATGCTCCTTCTGGAGTTTCTTGTACGCTTCAAGGTTCTGATTATTCTACTCTGTGGCAGTGATAACCCCCAAGTGCAGGGGGTCACTGTAGTACCTCTCAATGTGTAAGTAGGGTATCGATCCGCAGGAGCAAGAAGGAAAAGCTATCTATTCTCTACAACTAAAGTGTCACGAGTTTTTTTGATTATGCACTAAAAAGTTTTAAGGAATAAGATGGTTGTTTTAATGGTTGAAAGTTTAATGTAACAAAACAAGAATATAAATGTGTCCCAATCCTCTTCAATGCAAGAGGAGAAGACAGGGGTTTTCTTTTATAGGAACAATGGACATGGGTTCATGGGTTCACTTAATCCTCTCTTCCCCATATGTGGTGATTATCATGTTATGGATAGTAAAGGTACACACAATTGCAATGTTTTAATGGTACTTTTATGGTGGCTACATGTCGTAAAACACATAGGTGAAAGAAGTACTCCTTTGTGTTCCTAGGTCACCCTTGCAATAAGGCTAGCATTTGGTTTGTGTCACGCCACACATCATACTTCCCCTTTTTGCCCCTAGATAAAGGATGTTGGGCTGCATTGTTGTCACTCAATACATATGTCGTTGTCACTCAGCCACCCATTACCTACATACATCATACTTCTTAATGGAAAACATTCTAAACACTAGTGCAATGATTCATATGTTGTGATATGTTGTTAGTATTATCACATCTCTCTCATGTACCCCCACTTGGTGGTGGCAATCACCTCATGATATGGATAAACAAGGCATTATGTATAGATCTAAACCGTTACATGCATCATAGAATATTTCCAAAGTATGACAAACCATACAAGATCCAACACAACTGTAAATGAATAACAAGAACTATCTCATAACACAATATCCACCATAGGAATTACATAGATAGATCCATACTCATGAAAGGAACATAATATGGACTTCAACAATGATCATACATAGAGAGATTAGATCAAGTTACCACCTTAAACCCAAAGTCCAGGGGGTGGACTACTCCCCTCTCATCATGGAGAGTGATGAGGAGGCATTGGTGAAGGAGGAGACGCGGCCGGAGGTGATTCTGACAGTGGTTCCCCCTCCAATCTTCCTCCGGTGGCAGCCAGCAGACTCTCTATTCTTGGTGTTTTCTATCTCCACCTCCGTGCCTCTCGAGAAAGACTGCCAGAGGGTATATATAGATGGTTTTTAGGTCAACACGAAGCGAATGGCGGTGGAATCGACGGCATCAGAGTTTTGACGGCTGAGATAGTACAGGTGGCATGCCCTCTAGTAAATGGTCTCCCATTTTCATATCGTTGGGACCCTTGGGCTCTACTTCAGCTCGTTGGATTCGTATGAAAATTCTCTAACAGCTCTCGCTGACCTAGCTCCGTTTCGTGTTCCATAGCTTCTGAAAAGTCAAAAACACTAACATAAGGTTTTTCTGCTAGAAAAAGTTAGAACCAAAAGAGAGGGGATTGTTTAGAAAATCCCCAAAATCAATGTAAAACAAGGATCTAACATCATATATAATGCAAATATGTGGGTAAACATGTTAACAGACTATAAAGTTTATGTATGCATTTTACGTGCATCAGGCAGCTCCATCCCTTGAGCTATTCAATCTACTTCTTCAGGCGCTCCATCTCGGTGTTTGCAGATTCTTGCAGGGCCATCATTGCCTCCTCATGCATTTTAACAGCATTAGATAGGTCTTTCTTCAGGATCTGGTTCTCATCATCCAACTCATGTATGTGCTTTGATTGCTCAACAATGCTTTTAGCTTTGGCAACAACATCTGCAAGTCAGAACAATAAGACATTATGAGTATTCGGACAAAATAGCTACAAAAGATGGATCAGCGAGTTGTTGGAAGAAAACATACACTTGTTATATTTAATCTGTTCCTTCAGAAAGGTTGTTTTATCCTTTTCAAGATCTAGTTCTTTCTACATCTTTTCAAACCATTCGTTGGTGGCTTTACTCTGATTATTCTCATTCTGCACAAAAAACATGCTTAGTTTCTCTTGAGAATCTAGCCGGAACTTTTCATTTTCACCTAGAGGCTCGGGGGCTATAGTATCAAATTTTAACCTATGTATGCTTCTCTTAGAGTATCTAGCCGGAATTATTCATTCTAACTAGAAACTCAGGGGCTACACTATCAAGGTTTACGCTTAGTTCCTTTTAGAGCACTCATGCCAATAACTTATGGTTTTCCGCCTAAGAGCTTGGGGGCTATAGTGGTATATATTATAAAGTGAAATGTAAAGATCGAAGACTTGCGATGCAAATAATCTTGAGATTATTTGCTGCAGTGGCGTATGCGTCATGGAAGGTCCTGGCATTGTTATAAATAACATCTGCGGGCCGGACAAGATCAGCCAAACTCAGTGTTGGAGGAGTCATAGGCATAGCAGGCACACCAACCAGAGGTACGGATGAAGATCTAGCTATCTTTTGTGCTACCATAGCAGTTGATGGCGTAGAAGTTCCCGTCTTAGTTGTTGTTTTTGCCGCTGCATACGCTCCCTCCACCGGTTATTTCCCTTTTACAGTGGCATCCTTAGCCATAGCTTCAACCACTTGAGAGGAGGTTCTCTCATGCTTCCCTGGCCACCAGGAACAATGTCCATACCGGCAGTACCTAATACATATGGTGTTGGATTGATGCTTATCTCCATGACGGAGGTCTGAGGTGCAACAGGGGATGAGGTTCCGGTGGATCCTGTTGCAGGCTTAGCAGAAGGAGTCGAGGACCAAAGGTGGGGGAGTACTTGGTCAGCATATCACGTATATTCTTAGCACCTCCAACATCTTTGGAGGTGCGCTTTAGACTAACACGGGATCTCTTCTTGAAACGTATGAAGTGTAAGTACAGGAATGACTAGGTACAAAATAAAGTCGGAGAAGGAAAGTACTTACACTATAGCAGGTGCCTTGGTTAAAGGAATGTCGGTGGACTTATTTTTTCTCTGCTTCTAAGGTGACAGTGGACTTCTTGGAGACTCCACTCTCTGATTTCTTCTTCTTCTTGCCCTCGGCAGTAGCGTCGAAGGTGGAGCTCTTCCGCTTTCGCGTTGCCAGAGCTTGAGGATCCTTGGAGGTCTCATTGTCGGAGAAGACATGCACATCCTTCAGCCTCAGATCATAGACCTGAGCAGCCATGTCTTCCTTGGCCAGGGTCGCCAGCTAATGAGATAGAAACATGTTAGATGATTGATGCATCCAAGACGGAAACCTTAGAGTATATGTAAAAGCAATAAGGGAAACATGGTTACCTTTGGGCATTCGCTGCATTCAAACATGTAATAGGTGACGACGAAGCCACGCTTCCTGTCATTCACCTTGACGATGTCCTTAAGCCGGAGCCTGATGGAGTATTTTGAGAAGTTATCCTCAGAAATCCGCATGGTATCTTTTCTCTCCTTAGAATACTCATGCATCAGCTTGGTGCAATGTTGTAGAGGCTGGATCCACCTTTCAAACCAACACATGGCTAGGTCCAAGCCGGTCAGGCCTCCATCTACCAGCCACTCTATCCGCCTTATAGCGCAGGATGCTTCATCATCGGAGGGGAGAAGGGCTGGGACCACCAGGTGTTGGCCTCGGTAGAAGCTCCATCAACAAAGTAAGGGTACGAGTCATGTCGGTCGGCTAGAGAAATATCTGGGCCGTAGAAGTAAGTATTCTACCAGTTCTTGCAGGACTCGTGTCCAATAATGTTGGGGAATCGCCGGACAGGATGGATCTTAGAACTGATGGTTCCACAATTCCGAAGTTCATCCTTGGAATCTCTGGTCTCTATCTTCATGATGAAGGAATAAATAAACAGATCTAACCTAGGCCTAATCCCTAGGTATCCTTCGCACAAAGCTACATAACTGCTAAGTACTAGGATGCTATTGGGACAAAGGTTGTGAGGAAGAAACCGAAAGTGATTCAGGACCTCAAGGAAGAAGACGGAGACTAGGAGGGAAATGACGTGTACCATCTGCACTTTGAGGTAGACCTTATCTTTGCCTTGGGGAGAGGGGATGACCTCGCCGGCCGACATCAACCACCAAACTAGCTCCTCCATCGAGGGAAGGTAACCTTCATCGACGAGCTCCTTCAGTTGCTCTGTGGAAAGCTTAGAGCCCCTCCATACTCCTTTGTGGGAGTCAGCCTCCTCCTTGGTGGCTTTGATGACCGCTGGTTTTTGGTCGCCACCGGTGGTTTCCACCACGGCGGAGGCTGGTATCACCAATCCTTCCAGAGGGATTGAAACAGCCTTGCATGGCTCCTTGGATGCCTCGGGAGCCATCGTTGTCGATGGGATGTTGCTGCTACTCGCCATTAGATTGGATTGGAAGAAAAGGGAAGGTGGGATCTTGATACCTCCATTTTGCATCACTATTCTATATCATAATTTACTGTTATTCACTGATATATTTCATATTAAGAGATGATACTTATGTTATTTCATCTATTTTTGCATGGTGATGACTATTGGAGCATGGACCGCTGCAGTCAGGATTCTGATGGAAAAGGTGTTGTTTGGAGGAAAAATTCGCGAAGATCAGAAAATCCGGAAAATACATGGAAAATCCTATTTTTCTAGAAGACGAAGAATGCCAGAAGGAGGAGTGGAGATGGGCCACAGGGGGCCCACACCACCCCTTGGCGCGGGCCACCCCAGGCCGCGCCACCAGGTGGTGTGGCCGCCCTGGTCCACTCCTGGATCTCCCCTCTGGCATATATTATCCACCCGAAACCCTAAGACTCGGGGTGCGACCATAGAAAGATTCCGCCGCCTCTACGGGGCGGAAAACACCGAGAGAGAAAGATCTCTCCGGCAGACAGAATTCTGCCAGGGGAATTCCTTCCCGGAGAGGGGAGATCGTCGCCATCAACACCACCATCAAGCTGGACTTCATCGGGATCATCATCATCATCACCAGCACCATCATCACCACTTCATACCACAGTAACAATTGGGTTGAATCTTGCATAGTTCTTAGGGGAAACTTTCCCGGTGTTGATTACTCCTTGTAGTTGATGCTATTGAGTGAATCATTGAATTATCGTTTATGTTCAGATTGTTACATATCATTATATCATCTCTGATCTTGATCCATATGATGTCTTGTGAGTAGTTCGTTTTGTTCTTGATGACATGGGAGAAGTCATGTTGTTAGTAGTGAAATTGTGTTGAGAAAGATTCAATGGTTTGATATTTAAGTTGTGTTGCATTTCTTCTAGTGGTGTCATGTGAACGTCGACTACATGACACTCCACCTTTATGGGCCTAGGGGAATGCATTGTGTATTTGGCTACTAATCGTAGGGGTTGCTGGAGTGACAGAAACCTGAACCCCCGTTAGGAGACCATTGCACAAGGACGTCAGGGTCTTAGAGTTTAAAGTTGTGGTTAGCTTTCTACCTTAATTACTTTCTTGTACTTGCGGATGCTTGCAAGGGGTATAATCACAAGTATGTATTAGTCCTAGGAAGGTCGGTACATTAGCACAAGTTCACCCACACAACACTTAGCAAACTAAAGAAGATTAATCAACTATATGAAGCGAAAGCACTTAACGATATTCCCATGTGTCCTCGAGAACGTTTGGCTATGTTAAGTAATACAACCAGCTTATCCTTTGCTAAAGAAAGGATTGGCCACTTGCTGCATTTATTCTTATTGTCTTTTATTTACTCGTACTTTATTTACCCGCATTATCAAAAACCCCTAAAAATCCGTTTGCTAGGTATTTACAGAGAATTCCTGCTCCTAGCCACTCGCCAGCACCTTCTTCTCCTCGTTGGGTTCGACACTCTTACTTATCAAAAATACTGCGATACACCCCTATTTTCTGGCGCCGTTGCCGGGGAGGTAAGGTAAAAGGTACTCACATCCTCCGGTGTGAGTACTCGAAGTTATTTCCTTTAGATTCTGCAATTTTGTCTTTTTGTTTCTTGTTTTCACTAGTTAGGCTTAATGGAAAACAAAAAAAATTAGAGAGCTTTATAGTATTTATCTTGAGTTAGGACATGAAGTGTTTGAAGAGAAAATTAAAAAATCTATGGAACTTTATTTGCATGCTAATAGCAATGTTGTTAGTATGAATTCTTTGGACACAATTATTGCTAATGCTATGGAAAAGTCTAAGCTTGGGGAAGCTAGTTTTGATGAGTATGATCTTTTTAGTCCCCCAAGCATGCAGGAGAAAATTTACTTTGATGATACTATGTCTCCAATATATGATGATTACAATGATGAGTATGATATTTTCAGTCCACCTACTATTGATTAAAAAATTAATTATGATTACAATATACCTCCTATATTTGATGATTATGGTGATGAGAACAATAATGATAGCTATTTTGTAGAATTTGCTCCCACTACAAATAATAAGAGTGGCTATGTTTATGTGGAGAGTAATAATTATTATATGCATGTGGCTCATGATAAGAATGGTTTATGCGATAGTTATATTGTTTATTTTATTCATGATGCTATTGAAAGTTATTATGAGAGAGGGAAACATGGTTTTATGCATCTCAATAATATTAAGTTTCCCCTCTTTATGTTGAAATTTTTGAAGTTGCACTTGTTTTGTTTTCCTATGCTTCTTGCTTTGTGCTTTCATGACTTATTTATTTACAAGATTCCTATGCATAGAAAGTGGGTTATACTTAAATGTGTTTTGAATTTGCTTCTTGATGCTCTCTTTTACTTCAATTCATATTTCTTATGTGAGCATCTTCACAAACTATCAAGCCTAACTTAAAGACGTTAAAGAAAAGTACTTATTGGGAGATAACCCAACAGTTTTAGATGAGTCTTGGAAGTTATTACCTCTGTAATAACCTCTCCTTATCCTTTTTATTTGCTTTTTGTGCCAAGAGTAACCTCTAATGAGAGTGAAGTAATGATTGGGAAAGTTGCTGTCCCGAAACAGATTTCTGTGCTTCACCGTAAAAATTCCTGAGAGAGCTCTATACGTCGGATTGAGCTGTAATTTTTTGTCTGTCCAGGGTTGTTATCTAACTTTCTTTAGTTCAACATGTTTTGATTTGAGCAACAGAAGGTCTTCGAAAAAATTCGTATTTACCTGTTGGTCTGTTTTGACAGATTTCTGCCATTTTCTGCATTTGCTTCTTGTTAGTTCCTCCTTGAGTTCCTTTAGGGAATTGAGCTTTTTGAGGGAAGTTCTACAGTAGCTAGTGTTATAATGGAAGTTTATTTGGTGTTAGAACTGAACCTTAAGACTTATTTATCTTGAGTGCACTAATGTTGCTAATAAAGATTGTGTGAAATTTTGTATGAAGGAAAAATTGCAGCTATATGGAAGGAATGAGTAATGAGAATGGACTAAAGCTCAAGATTGGGGATGCCACGCGTGTCACCCCAAGAAATATCCAAGAAGTACAAGCGTCAAAGCTTGGGGATGCCCAAGGCATCCCCTTCTTCATCAATAAAAATCCCAGGTTTCTTCCAAACGCTTCATTTTTATTGTTTCATGCATAGTTGTGTTTTTCTTGGAGCGTCATCTTTTTCGTTTTTGTTTTGGTTTTTAGTTTGCTTGGTTTGATTAGTTTTCTGAATAAATTGGTTGGACACCCTCTTTCATACATTGGTTTGCAAATTGTTTGGTTTGGTTTGGAAAAGAGTAGGAAAGTTCATGCTTATGTGGTAAAAAGAGCTCGTTTTTGACTGTGGCCTATGCTTTGTCATGCCATGCTTGATATTGTTTTGGATTTATGCTTAGTATTCTTTGTTGTAGCATGACTTTTTATAAACAATTGAGATTTCTTAATGTGCCTTGGATGAATCATGCGTTGTTTTAGCATATTAAAGCATAGTATAGTGGTATTCTCCTTTGATGCTTTATTTGGGTTGACTTGGCACATGCTCACACCATGTTATGACTATCTCAAGTCACCATAGCCTTTATGATCCTTTAGTTTTTAACTTGTAGTATCACTTTATGCTTTGATCAATGATGTTTTGTCGCCCTCTGCATGACTATGGCCATTATTGCTCTCTTAGTTTGTCGCTCCCAGTCTTTTGCTAGCCTCCACAACCAAGTATGAGTTCCACTCATGCATCCAACTCCCTAAACCAAGTTATTCCAAAGAGTCCACCATACCTACCTACTAGCTTATGCTATTCCAAGTATATTCATGTTTTTATCTACCTTCCAAATTAAACTTGTTATGAGAAAACTAGTGATTAAAGATCTCACGAACTTGATGGCACACTTTACTTTTCTTGCCCTTAATAAACTTGAACCATTGTGTCGTCTTTGTTGTATATGCTTGCACTTATTTGTTGGGAATTAGCAGAACCATGCTTTCATGGGGAACACTTTCAACATTGCACTTGGTACTTGTACCTAGTTGATATCATGCTCTTTTGTATATGGATGTCGTCGGTGTGAAATGAAAGGGGAGCTTGTAAGTCCATGGAGTTATGTATATGTGTTAGAGAAACGCCTGGGTTGCTGGTCTAATCCATGCTGACATGGTGGAAACCTGCAGCGTAACCATAATGAGTTGTCTATGAAGCATTCTTCTTATAAAAAAAGAGTCCTATATTGAGAAAAAAGAGAAAAAAGAGAAAAAAAGAGATTGTGAAAAGAGGAAAGAGAGAAAAAAGCACCATATTCCCATGGTAAATAAGAATATTGCTGAGAGGCTCGTTGTCTGCTTGCCTTGTCATTTTGATATGGGGATTCTTCCGTATCATCGGGCAAGGGGTACCCCGTTGGCGGTTCTCTATGATACACATGTACTTACGACGACAAGAACTTACCGGTGACTAAACTTGAGTAGCATGAGGAGCGGCCCTCGTATACAAGGGACATGAGATTTCTGACTTATACTTCGTCAAACATGTACACCATAGTTTGTTCACTTTAACCTTAATCACTTCAAGATGCTTATGATAGGGGCAATGAGAGCTGAAAGCTATAAGTACCATAATTTTTGGAAGCTCTTTATGAGACTTGAATCCCTACTTCCTTTTACAAAGGCCTTTCTTCCACCATTACATTGAGTCTCCACCTTCTATCTTTATGCACTTACTTTGAGAGCATAGTGGCCATTCTTAGTTCTATGTGCATTGTCCCAAGACTAGTTGATTGATGCATACTTTGATATTGCTTGTTTTAAACTATTGTATCTAGTCACTCTTATGAACTTTGAAGGTGTCCTATGCATTTATATTTGCTACTCTATTGAGGGACAAGCTGAATACTATTATGCTATGTTTTATTTATGTGAAACAAACAAACGTCTTGCAAAGCATTATTATTCATGAATCTTTTGTTTGTGCCTTTTCATGTTGCATCATAGTTTCTTTGTCTAATTGTTAGAACTTTATCTTTCATGTTATGATTGAAGTACTATGATCCCAGCTTTGAATGCTTTACAAATACTTTGATCAAGTTTATGATGGTGCATGTCACCTCAAAAATTATTCTTCCTTTTTATCACTTACCTACTCGAGGACGAGCAGGAGTTAAGCTTGGGGATGTTGATACATTGCAAATGTATCTATAATTTTTGATGTTCCATGCTTGGTTTTATCTACTTTCTTATGTTTTGTCCACACTTTGGAGTACATTTCATATGATTTCTTAGACTAACCTATTAACAAGATGCCACAGTGCCAGTTGCCTGTTTTCTGCTGTTTTTGGTTCCAGGAAGTCAGAAAATGAATATTCTCGGAATTGGACGGGACAAAAGCCAAAGTTCCTATTTTACCGGAAGACTCACGGAGCCAGAATACGAGACGGAGGAGGGCCAGGGCCTGGCCACACCCCCCAGGCGCGGGCTAGCCTTACCCGTGCCACCAGGTGGTGTGGGGCCCCCTGGCACCCCCTCGGTCTCCCCTCTCGCCTATAAGAGCCTCCCGATACCAAAACCATAAAACGTCAAGCCTCAGCTACGAAAACTTCTGCAGCGCCGCCGCAACCGAAAAGGAGATTCGGGGGACAGAAAGTCTCTGTTCCGGCACCCTGCCGGGACGGGGAAGTGCCCCTAGAGCCATCTCCATCGATCTCCACCACCATCTCCATCACCATTGCTGATTCCCATGATGAGGAGGGAGTAGTTCTCTCTCGAGGATAAGGGCTCTATCGGTAGCTATGTGTTCATCTCTCCATCTATGCATGATCTTATTGAGATCATGATCTTGTAATCTATAGATCTACCTTGGTACTCAAGTGCTTTAATAGATCTCTGCTCTCCCCATGTGTGTGAAAGTGACAGCATGCACACCATGGTGGCACTTAGGCTAGAGATTACAAATACTTGTTATGAGTTATATTTGGAGTTAGATGTCTTTATGAAATTGTGGTGTTTGTTGGAACCATCTAGTGCTCAAGGTGACAGTGTGGGGTTTTCTAGATGGGAAAGGCTTACTTTGAGGTGTGCTGTTATAGCCCTACCATGGATCAGAGACTCCAACCGGAGAGTAGTTAAGAGTAGTATCATAAAGAGAAGATATTTATATGAGAGTGTTCACTAGTGAAAGTATGATCCCTAGGCCTTGTTTCTAAGCATTGATACACCGTTTGCTATTAGATCTATTACATGTTTGCTTATTTCCATCTTTATTTCAGTTTTACTTTAGTCTTTTCCACACCATCAAGTTATTTTCTATCACCATTACCACTTATAATTATCCATACCACTCGTATTTCACTATCTCTTCGACGGACTAGTGCACCTATACACCTGACAAGTGTATTGGGTGTGTTGGAGACACAAGAGGCTTCTTGTATCTTGATTGCAGGGTTGCTTGAGAGGGAATACCTTTGACCACTTCCTCCCTGAGTTCGATAAACCTTGGGTGATCCGCTTAAGGGAAAACTTGCTGCTGTTCTACAAACCTCTGCACTTGGAGGCCCAACAACTGTCTACAAGAATAGAAGTGCGTAGACATCAACCCCCTATACTTGTGGGTCATCAATACTATTTTCTGGCGCCGTTGCCGGGGAGTGAAGTGCTATTGGAGAGTGGAACTGGTAAAGGAAACTTCTACTGTGAGTATTGTTTACTTCTATTAGTTGCTTTATTTTCAATATGGATAATTCGCTGAGTTTCTTATTTCATAATGCTACTACCACTACTAAGGTAGTAGATGAACCACCACCTGCTAAGAATGATACTTTTAACATACCTACAAGAATTATTGATCGTGTTATGGATAACTATTATGTTGGTGATGGAACTGTCCATCCTGGTGATCATTTGCTCTTTATACACGAATTATGCGGATTGTTCAAGTGTGCAGGTATTACAACAGATCAAGTCATGAAGAATTAATTCTCATTATCACTAAAAGGAAGAGCTGAGGACTGGTATAAGTTGCTGAAGAATGGTCAATCTCTTGGTTGGGAGGAAATAGTGCCTCTCTTTTATTGTAAATTTTATCCTCCTAGTGAGATTCATAAAGATCGGAATCAAATATACAACTTTTGGCCTCTTGTTGGAGAGAGTACAACTCAAGCTTGGGGGAGACTGAAGTTACTAATGCTCAAATGTCCCATTCATGAGCTCCCCAACAATATTATTATCAATAACTTTTATGCAAGGCTTTCTCTTCATGATAAGGATTTATTGGATGCTTCTTGTGCTGGATCATTCACTCGCATGGAAGAAGAAGCTAAATGGGATCTTCTAAACCGTATTCAAGAAAATGCTGAAGCATGGGAGAATGACAAAGGAATAAAGTCAGGTATAAATTATGATTATGAATGCATTGAATCTTTTATGGGAACTGATGACTTTCAAAATATTAAAAATGCTTATGGTCTAGACTCTCAAGCTATTGCATCTTATTTAAGGCTTTTGCTTCCTATATTGAAGTTCCTAAAAATAAGTGGAATAAGTATCATGAACCATATAAAGATGTTACTAAGAGTGTTCCTGCAATAAATACTGAAGTTTATACTGCTAATCATGTTTTACCTGAACCTTACATTGAGAAAATACCTTTCCCAGTTAAGATAAAGGAACATTCTATGATAGCTAGTATGGTTAATGAAAGTACAAATAAAGCTGTTGAACCTGATAAACAAATGGATGATGAACCTATAATAGCAAATGTGAAAAACTTTGTCACTAAATATGTGGAAGATGGACACACTATCCTCTGTAAGGATACTTCTAATATTGTTTCACAGAGTAGTGTTATGAGAACTAGTGTCCCCGTGTTTTCTGTTAGGATAAGCGATCATTGCTACAATGGTTCATGTGATAGCTATATCATTAAATTTATGCATGATACTGAAATTTATTATGAGAGAGGGAAGACTATTCTTATGCATCTCAATAATATCAAGTTTCCTCGTTTTATGCTAAAAGTTTTTATGTTGCACTTCTTTTGCCTTCCTATGCTAGTAGCCTCTGGTTTCAACAACTCGTTTGCTTACAAAATTCCCTTGCATAGGAAGTGGGTTAGACTTAAACATGTATATTTTTGCTTCTTAATGCTCTCTTTCACTTCAATTCATATTCTTATGTGAGCATCATTGAAATTATCATGCCCATCTTAATGGCTATAAAGAAAGAGCTTTTTGGGAGACAGCCCAATTTATTTGTGTTTTTTTTTGTTTATTTGAGTCTTGGAAGTTATTACTTTGGTAATGACCTCTCCTTATCCTTTTTGTTCGGTTTTTGTGTCAAGATCAATCTCTAATGAGAGAGAAGTAAGATTTGGGGAAGTTGCTATCCCGAAATAGATTTTTTGTGCTTCACCGTAAAAATTCATGAGAGATCTCTGTATGTAGTATTAAGCTGTAAATTTTTGTGCTTCTGTCCCAGGTTATTATTTAACTTTCCTTAGTTTTGCACTTTTTGATTTGAGTAACAGAAGATGTTCGAAAAAATTGATCTTTACCTGCTGGTCTATTTTGACAGATTTAGCCACTCTTGCATTTGCTTCTTAAGTCGATTTCCTTTTTGAATTCTTTTTGGGTTTTAGGAAAGAGTTGCTATAGTAGCTTATGATTTGATGGCAGTTTAAATTGGACTTAAAAGGTTTATTACCTCGCTTACACTAATGTTGCTAATGAGAATTGTGTAATGTTTTGTGTGAAAGAAATTTCCAGATTATTGGAGAAAATGGTGCAATAAGAAAGTGAAAGGTTTCATGACTCGAGCAATATGAGTATGAAGATGAAGATATTGATGTTATTCAAGTGGTAACTCCGAAAAATTTATCAAAGACCAAGTTCAGAGACCTGCAGAGTTCGTTTTCGAATAGGTAACAGTTCTGGTAAGAAAAGTTCCGCGAAAATTCTATCCAATTATATTTTTGCAGTTTTTATCCAACAAGGAAAGCTACGAAGCGAAATAGGGACGGAAACGGAGCCAGGGTGGCTCACACCACCCCCTAGCGCCCCCCCGGGCCGCGCCAGCAGGTGGTGTGGCCGCCCCGGACTCCGTCTCCGACTCGTTTTCTCCCAGTACCTTCCTTATGTTGTAAAAATTCGTAATATATAATCCCCTGGATCCCCCGAGGTATGTATATCGTGTTCTCGTCATGTTTTCGTTTTGATATGTCTCTGCCAGGAACTATTCTTGATAGTTAGAAGCAAAATGGTGTCCACCAAGGATAAGGGAAAGGAGCCTATGGAGGAAGATCTCCAAGACCCTGGGCAGGAGAAGGAGATCAAGAATGAAAATGAAGAGGAGGCAAAGCAAAGCCAACGTCCACACACCGGCACTACCATTGCAAGCATTGGAGTTTTGGAAAACCCTGCCAGGATCAAAAGGACTGCATGGATGTCAACTGGAGGGAAACCTCTGCGGTACTATTTGGCTCCATGATCACTTCCTCCATGCACCAAGAATCCTTTCCATACCCTTATCCATGAGCATCAATACCAGAATATGCCCAAGGAGAAACTACCCTCCAATTGGGATTTGCCTCGTTCTAGCCATGCAGGAAAATAAGACTTCAAGGAGGAAGAGTGGGGAAAGAATCGCAAGAGCTGGAATTTGCAACCCGACATGATCATGAGCCGCATTGAGCAAAACTCAGAGTTGATTCATACTCTCACCTTCGAGATTGAGGACTTGGGGAAATTAATCAGAAAGCTCATCAAGAGAATACCACCACCACCGAAGGAGTAATTCATCATCAGGTTTTGGCATCCCCTTGGTTTGTTCCAAGCTTGGGGGAGTGCCGCGGTATCACATCACTATCTTCTATCTTTTTACCTTTTTAGTAGAGTAATATCATGAATATAGAAGTAATCATGTAGGATGGTTTGCATTATGGAAGCGTCCCCCCTCTCGTTAGATATCTATGTATCCCTTGGTGTGAGTTGCCGTTATGGAATATTAATGAGAAGTTCTATCATTTACTCTTTTGCATATCTTATTTTAGTTTTCAATTCATGGTTATATGATTGATCTTGTCGTTAGTATTGGTATCACTTTGGGATCATTGAGTTAATTTAGTTGGTTTTGGCAAACCTAGCTCGGTCAGTAGCAATACTATTTTTGAGAGTTGAATGAAAAAGATAAAAGTACTCTGAAAGAAATATAATTTCATCATCTTTCTTTCTTGAATTGCTCATAAGGTTAGTATTCTCTAGTAAAGATATTTTGTGCTTCCAATGAAGATTGCATGTTTGTTTTTATCACTTGTATGTTTGTTTGTTTCCTTCAACTCTTATGCTTGCTACCCAGCCTTGCTAGCCAAAAACCTGTACTGAGAGGGAATGCTTCTCGTGCATCCAATCCTTAAACCAAAACCTATGCCATTTGTGTCCACCATACCTACCTACTAGCACTATTGCTATTCCAAGTAAATTCATGTTTTTATCTACCTTCCAAATTAAACTTGTTATGAGAAAATTAGTGATTAAAGCTCTCACGAACTTGATGGCACACTTTACTTTCTTCCAATTAATAAACTTGAACCATTGTGTCCTTCTTTGTTGCGCATATGCTTGCGTTTTATAAGTTGGAGTTAGAAGAACCATGTATCATGGGGAACACTTTCAACATTGCACTTATATTCCGTTGATATCATGATTCTTTTGCTTATGGATCCCGGCGGTGTGAAATAAAAGGGGAACTTGTAAGATCATAGAGTTTTTATGTGTGTTAGAGAAACGCCTGGGCCACTAGCCTAAGCCATTCCTAATCATGGTGGAAACTTGCAGCATAACCATAATGAGCACTCTACGAAGCATCCTCAATAAAAACCTATGCAAATAGCAAATAAAAAGATTGCCGAGATGCTCATTGCTTGCTTGCCTTGTCATTTTGATTATGGGATAGCTCATGTATCATGTGCAAGGGGTACCCCGTTGGCGGTTCTCTATGATACATATGTATTTATAATGACAAGAGCTTACTTGTGGCTTAAGTTGAGTAGCATGAGGTTCGGTACTCGTAAGTAAGGGGCATGAGATTTCAACTTATAACTTGTCAAGCATATCCTCTTAGTTGTGTCACTTTAACCTTAATCACCTAAAGATGCCTATGATAGGGGCAATGAGAGTTGAAAGCTAGTAAGTACCATAATTTTTGGAAGCTCTTTATGAAACTTGAAATCCCTGCTTCCCTCTGCGAAGGGCCTTTCTTTTACTTTTTTGTTGAGTTAGTAAACCTATTCCCTTCTACATCAGCAAGTATTTTGAGCTATTGTGTTTCATTCATTCATATGATGATTTATTCAATCATGTTTCTTATGTTCCTTGTTTTGCACATTGCTCTTATCCTGGTGATTACTACTTTGAAAGCTGTCATTGAAAACCAGTTATGTGTGAACTCCAGCAAATTATCAACTATTCTTCGACCAGGAGCTAAGTTTTCCATTACCAATTGTTATTTACTCTATGTATCTTTATTGTGTTTCCTTTACTTATTGCAAGTTAAGTTATATAATAGTGAGTTGTCTTCTATTATGACTTATGTATTAATAAATGTGATGCTTCTTGTCTGTATTCTTTTATCGACTCTTCACTCCATAAACCTGAGGTCATGTTTATTGAGTTCAGTTTCGTTTGGGGACAAGCGAAGTCTAAGCTTGGGGGGAGTTGATACGTCCATTTTGCTGTAACAATTGGGTTGAATCTTGCATAGCTCTTAGGGGAAACTTTCCCGGTGTTGATTACTCTTTGTAGTTGATGCTATTGAGTGAACCATTGAATTATCATTTATGTTCAGATTGTTACATATCATTATATCATCTCTGATCTTGATCCATATGATGTCTTGTGAGTAGTTCGTTTTGTTCTTGAGGACATGGGAGAAGTCATGTTGTTAGTAGTGGAATTGTGTTGAGAAAGATTCAATGGTTTGATATTTAAGTTGTGGTGTATTTCTTCTAGTGGTGTCATGTGAACGTCGACTACATGACACTTCACCTTTATAGGCCTAGGGGAATGCATTGTGTATTTGGCTACTAATCGTAGGGGTTGCCGGAGTGACAGAAACCTGAACCCCCATTAGGAAACCATTGCACAAGGGACGTCAGGGTCTTAGAGTTTAAAGCTGTGGTTAGGTTTCTACCTTTAATTGCTTTCTTGTACTTGTGGATGCTTGCAAGAGGTATAATCACAAGTATGTATTAGTCCTAAGAAGGTCGGTACATTAGCATAGGTTCACCCACACAACACTTAGCAAACTAAAGAAGATTAATCAACTATATGAAGCGAAAGCACTTAACTATATTCCCATGTGTCCTCGAGAACATTTGGTCATCTTAAGTAATACAACCGGCTTGTCCTTTGCTAAAGAAAGGATTGGGCCACTTGCTGCATTTATTCTTATTGTCTTTTATTTACTCATACTTTATTTACCTGCATTATCAAAAACCCCGAAAAATATGTTTGCTAAGTATTTACAGAGAATTCCTGCTCCTAGCCACTCGCCAACACCTTCTGCTCCTTGTTGGGTTCGACACTCTTACTTATCGAAAATACTGCGATACACCCCCTATACTTGTGGGTCATCAGATCTCTCTGCTAGGGTTTTCTCGCTGAGAGCTCGAAGGGTCGCATGACGAGAGGAAGAAGACGACACAAGGGAGAATGCAGGTAAAACAATTATCTTCAGCCACATTAACTATTTATAACCCTTGGAATCAAGATTCTTGCGCAGGAGATCTAACAGTAAAAAGCATTGACAACGTGTGTGCGAATGTGCACGGTAATTTCGCCACGTTCCCCGTTTACTGCTTAACGTTTCGGATTTCACACACGGGAAAATCGCTATAATTATCCGCTGCCATACGTGAGTTTCGAGGAAGCATAGGTTGTAGCCTACGTCACCCTACTGGCTGTTGTAGTGGAGTAGTCACGTGTGAAAATTCTAGTATGGACGGATACTATCCGACTATGGAAGGGAAGACTTGAAGATTCTTCGTCTTACATGTTGAAGACAGAGAAGATTGCAGGGTTCTTTGGGAATACTTCGAGCTGTTGCTTGATGATTCGCCGGCATCACCTAGATGGAGCATTCAAGACTAAAATGCAAGACGACGCAAGATCTCAAAGTCCTCTAGGGTTACTGTTGGGGATATGCTAAATGGGTATGACTATTACATGTCTCTAATCCTACCAACCCGGGTGGCCCATAGTTGGTAGCAAGGCCCATGACCTATTGGGCGGCATAATTAGACGGATCCAGGAGAGAGGCCCATGCTGGAAGATGGAAGGCTACGGTGCAGTCACCGACCAACCCGGAGCCTTGGAGTACAAGACACGAAGACTAGTTAGTATTAGTGTAGGACCCTATAACCGGTCCGATAGGGATCTTTCCATGTAACCCTAGGTTATGGTGTCTGTTGACTCGTGTAATAATGAGCTCGTTGGGGAACCCCAGGAGGAAGGTATGATGAGCACAACAGTAAGTTTCCCTCAGTTATGAAACCAAGGTTATCAATCCATTAGGAGCAAGGAAACACCTCAAAGGTGTTGCTAGCTGGACTTTGGCAGGGCGCACTACCGGTGTCAGCAGCAACATGGAGACCTGCACAACACAACCACATAACTCTGTCCCCAACTTACGATGAGGTTGTCAATCTCACCGGTTTTGCTGAAAACAATGGATTAAACGTATCGAGTGGAAGAAAGTAATAGTTTGCAGAAAGTAAACACAAAGAAGTAAACAATTGATTGTAGATTGATGGTAAAAGAAATGAACAGGGTCCATAGTTGACTAGTGGTGGCTCTCCTTAAGATAGATGACATGTTGGGTGAACAAATTACAGTGGGGAAATTGACAAACATCGAGAAAGCATACAAGCATATACTACTCATCTTGACTCCTTTGAGACTTGATTAGGAATTACAACATTATACATAGACTGCAATCCAACTACATCAATGACTAATAATCCACCTTTAGGTTATCATCTGAACCCCCTCTAGTATTAAGTTACAAGCAACGGATAATTGCATTACGAATTGCGTGTAGAGTAAACAATACGATTGTTCTATGAACAAAGGATTGATGTTTTCTCCCTAGTAGCAACAGCACATCTAGTACCTTAGAGATTTCTGCCACTTCCCCATATTACTAGAGGCATGAACCCACTATCGAGCATAAATACTAACTATTGGAGTTGCTAGCATCTACTTGGCCAAGATAGCTACTAACAACGGAAAGCACGCAAGATCACAAATAACAAAGACATGATAGAATCAATAATCAATTTGAAATAGCATCTCAATATCCATCAGATCCCCGCAAACACAACATGTAGGATTAGAAATAGATGATCTTGATCATGAACGGAGCTCA
The DNA here is from genome assembly GCA_910589775.1 of Avena eriantha. Lineage (NCBI taxonomy): Eukaryota > Viridiplantae > Streptophyta > Magnoliopsida > Poales > Poaceae > Avena > Avena eriantha. The sequence continues at coordinate 52,628,296 of OU342745.1, forward strand.
CAAGATCTAAACATGATAGCACAAAGGAGGAGAACCAGCCATCTAGCTACTACATGGACTCGTAGTCCAAAGATGAACTACTCACGCATCACACCGGAGGCTTGCATGATGATGAAGAAGGCCTCCAGGGTGAATTCCCCTCTCCGGCAGGATGCCGGGAAGAGCTTAAGATCCCTCCCGATCTAGGGATGGAGATGACGGCGACTATAGACTCTTTCATGGAATTTTGATCGGGTACTTAGGGTTTCTGTATCGGAGGCAATATAGGCGAAAGGAGAGGCCGAGGGGTGCCTGGGGCGGCCAGACCACCCCCTGGCTTGGGCCAGGCCTGGTGGCATGGCCAGGTGGTGTGGCCGGGCCCTAGCCCCTGTCTGTCTCGTATTCTGGCTCCTAGTGTCCCTCGGTGAAAAACTGACTTTGGCTTTTGTCCCGTCCAATTCTGAGAATATTCATTTTCTGACTTTCCTGGAACCAAAAACAGCAGAAAATAGGCAGCTGGCACTATGGCTCTTGTTAGTAGGTTAGTCCAAGAAATCATATGAAAAGTACTCCAAAGTGTGGACAAAACATAAGAAAGTAGATAAAACCAAGCATGGAACATCAAAAATTATGGATACGTTAGCAACGTATCAACATCCCCAAGCTTAACTCCTGCTCGTCCTCGAGTAGGTAAGTGATAAAAGGAAAGAATAATTTTTGAGGTGACATGCACCATCATAAACTTGATCAAAGTATTTGTAAAACATTGATAGCTGGGATCATAGTACTTCAATCATAACATGAAAGACAAAGTTCTAACAATAAGGCAAAGCAACTATATTGCAACATGAAAAGGCACAAACAAAAGATTCATGAATAACAATGCTTTGCAAGACGTTTGTTTGTTTCACATAAAGAAAACATAGGACACCTTCAAAGTGGCATTCATCTTGTCCCTCATAAAGTAGCAAACGTAAATGCATAGGACACCTTCAAAGTTCATAAGAGTGACTAGATACAAATAGTTTTAAACAAGCAATATCAAAGCTATGCATCAATCAACAAGTCTTGGGACAATGCACATAGAACTAAGAATGGCCACTATGCTCTCAAAGTAGGTGCATAAAGATAGAAAGTGGAGACTCAACATAAAAGTAAAAGAAAGGGCCTTCATAGAAGGAAGTAGGGATTCAAGTCTCATAAAGAGCTTCCAAAATATATGGTACTTATTAGCTTTCAGCTCTTATTTCCCCTATCCTAAGCATCTTGAAGGTGATTAAGGTTAAAGTGACACAACTAAGAGGATATGCTTGACAATTTATAAGCTGAAATCTCATGCCCCTTACTTATGAAGACCGAACCTGATGCTACTCAACTTCAGTCACAAGTAAGCTCTTGTCATTGTAAGTACATACGTATCATAGAGAACTGCCAACGGGGTACCCCTTGCACATGATACAGGAGCTATTCCATAATCAAAATGACAAGGAAAGCAGACAATGAGCATCTCAGCGATCTTTTTATTTGCTATTTGCATAGGTTTTTATTGAGGATGCTTCATAGAGTGCTCATTATGGTTATGCTGCAAGTTTCTACTGTAGCATCCCAATTGTCTAACAATGGTAATGCTACTTGGTCTAGTAATATAATGGCTACTTCCCACATATAATTGTTGCATCATAATTATATCATGCTCATGTCATCATGCCACCTTGCATTTGAGCATCATCTATAACACTTTTCTTTTGGTTCTTCTCTCATATGCATTATTAATTGTATTTGACTCTTGATATATTGTATTTGAATCTTGATAAATGCTTGATGCCCAAGTTGAGTAGGGGGCATGTCTTTTATTCCACTCCACCACCTTTCTTTGTCACCACCTTATAATTCCACCATTCTACTTACCCATGGGCTTCTATTTTATTTTGGTATTTAATCTAGCTCATGGGAGATGGGATGGATCCAATTCTATTTCCTTTTGCTTGGAATTTATTCCATATTTGGGATGCATAGGAATAATGCCATGTTATTATTATTGTCTTCAGAAGCATAAGAACATGGCATTTAATTATCATGCATGGGCCATGCAATAGCATCACCATCTTTAGCTCTTTTGTTTTCTCTTTGTTTTAGTGGATCTTTCTTTTGTGAGAATCTCTCTATCTCTTCACCATCCCATGATCTCATCAACACAATTTTTTTTCTTCATGCATGATCATATGAGAAACTATCCACATTGCTTTTCTTTTCTCCTTTACACTTGCCCATGCCATGATCAGGCCACCTTAAAGGAAACCCTACACCATGTCCTCCCCATTTCCTCCTTACCCTAAACTATAGATGCAATCCTCATCCTACCTTAACCATGCTAATCTACCACCTTAGATTACCCTAACCCTCTACTCTCTCTCTCTCTTTTCTCTCTACCTAGCCGAGCTCTCCTCTCTCTCTCTCTAAACCGACGCATCACCCCTGACCTACCCCACCATGCCTACCCTACCTACTCTACCACCCCATCTACCCCAACCCCAACTAAAAACCCTAACCCGAGCCACCTCTCTAACCAACCCTAGCTCAACCGAGCCTCCCCTCTCCTCTCTCTTCTCTCTCACTGCCGGGCATGCCCCACCCGAACCTGCCCCGCCTTGCTCTCTTCCTGGCCCACCTGCCATGCCTGCCCTGCCCCAGGTCGAGCCCCAGCTCGTGCACGCGAGGAGGAGGGTGAAAAGGTGGCCGAAGCCACTTTATCTCCACCCCGCTCCCACATGTCACCCAGTCCTCGTCCCTATCTACTCCCTCGCCTCACGTGCCCTAGCAACGCCAGATCCACCCCAGGCCCCTGCCTCTCCCCTCCTTCCTCTCCCCCGACGTCGTCTTCCCTCTCGCCGGTCCCCGCCAGCAACACCGCCTACTCCTCGTTCCTGCCGGCGTGCACGACATGGAGGTGGTCAAGGAGACCGAGGAGGACCCTCTGCTTCGTCCCGTACCCACCAGCAAGGAGGAGGAGCCCTACTTCCGCCAGGACCAGCGGCGCCCCGACGAAACCCTAGATCTCCGGTCTGCCAGCTCCGCCGATGCTCTGCTGCGCCTCGTCCCGATCCTCCACCGGCAACCTCTCCGCGGTGAGCCCTTTAACCTCCCTGACATCCTCGTGTCCTCCGTCGCAAGCTAGCCTCGCCGGGCGTTTAACCGAGCGCTCTCGGTGCGTGGCGGCCGCCGGTGTTCGCTCGTTACCGCGCCGCGTCACGACATACCTAGGCCCCAACCACCCTCCTGTCAACTCCCCTAACCTAGCTGCACTGGTTCCACCCCTTAGCGCGCATGCCCAGGTTCCTAGTTCGAGCCCCCGCGCCGCGCCCTATCGCTGTCGAGCACGGGCAGCTCGACAGTTTCGTCAGAGAAGATCTATAGGGCTCTATGGTCGATTTTCAAAATAGCCCCTCTTTTTATCTCGCGCTCAACCCGCGGTCCAACCGACCGCACCTGCCAGCCGTTGTGCACTTTTTACAAAAAGGCACCCGTCCTTCGTCACACTTAACCCGCGGTCCAGCATGCCCCCACCTGTCAGCCCCTGCGGGTTCAGCCGCTGGCACATGGGCCATAGCCCGCTGGCCCCACCTGTCATTCGTGATGGCTAGCCAGACCCAGAGTGAGAAAAGCCGCGGCTGTGCAACATTGACCACTGGGCCCAGTTTGCGCCGGCCCCATCCGTCAGTGTCTTGGGCTAGCACCTTAATGTTTGAGCACTTTAAATTTTTGAGATGATTAAAATTACAATAAAATGCCCTTTTCCTTAATAAATTAATAACTTTAATTCTATAACTCCAAATTTGTCAAATAATATGTCTAAATCGATTAGCACGACGAGCCCGTTCTATCTATGCAGTCCTTGTTCTGAATTGAAGCATGCATCATGCCATATTTAAAAATCAGAACTGTTTATGACAATAAAACTTGGCTAAATAATTAATAAAATGCTTTATTCTTGCACCACACCTCACCCTTGCCATGCTACTTTAATGCCATGTAAATTGTGCACCATTCATCATGGCATGCTTGTTTGCTTGTCGCATTTTAATTCATATGCTTGTGCACTTTATTTATGTTGGCCCTTGTTTGTTTTTTCTTCTTTGAATAGACGCCCAGCAGGAGAATTACTAGGAATCACAGGAGTACTACCTAGATCCATCTCTCGCTTCAACTGAGCTGCCAGGCAAGCACTACCACATGCTTGCATACATATAGTACCTATTGCTTCTATCTCATTCTTGCATCATTGAGTCGTGAATGCATTAAATTGAATCCCATGTACTGCATAGCCTTTACTTTTAAACCCCACCGAAGCTTGTTCCACCATCCCATGAGCCATTACTACAGGAGTTGTATGGGCCATGCGAGTCGTAGAAAAGCATGTGTAGGGTATGTGAGTGTCTGATGGATAACGAGGTACCCAAACAACATAACCTGAGTAGTAATGGGATAACTAATGAAAGAGGCACCGGTCAGCAATATCTGCTATTTGGTTTTTCATGCTCACTTGTGTCCCGTAGGATCCCGAGTACTTGATTCCTGTTCCTTGACTATTCACACTATCCACATCCGGGAGGCCTTATGGACCCCCCTGAGCCAGAGCTTGATTCATTCTTATTTATTGGGGCCACAATTAGTTTGGGGCTTTATTACTATCCTGTACTTATGCCATGTTACTGCTTTATTTAAGATTGTGCGAGGAGCACCTGTACTATTTTGGATCGTGCCACGTTTTCGCGGTATCGACAAGCCTAGTCACATTTTCGGGTTCCCAGTCGTTTACAGCCGTCGTCGCAAACCCTGGGTCCGTCTCGGAGCCGGCCAACTTCGTTGCGGGTAGCTTATTGGGGTGGCCCCCTGAAATATTTCTGGATCCCGTGATCGCTTTGTCGTGAATGCCTCGTTGGGTTTTGAGTTGGTTTTTCCGGGGTTGATCGAGTGTGTGTTGCTATTTGTGCACCCCTGCAGGGTAAATCTTTCTGAAAGCCGTGTCCGCGGTTATGGACGACTTGGAGCACAGTTTCTTGATCATAGACAAATATAACTAAAGTACCGCTTTTAATCTGACTAAGTACCTGATTAGTAAATAGTGCAATACTCATGGAATGGTTACTAAAACTGCCAATAGATGGGTTGTTCATCCGCTTCCTCGTTGGTAAGCGAGGAGGAGGATGGACCTGTTAATTATACTCTTATAACTGTTGCTCTTAATTCACGGACATCCGTCTATCTTTGGTTAGGCGGATGGTTAGCGAGTATCTATAGACTTGTTAGTTATTATCTTTTGCTGCCATTGCGTCACCCCAGGTTGTGTCCCCTTTAGAGGCATAAAGACTTGCTGAGTACCCCTAGGGTCTCACACGATAAATTGTTTGATTCAGATGAACAGGTGTACTCGCAAGATGGATACTAGGTGGAGGAGACGGATGATGTTGGCAACGACCACTCGGTGTAGAGATTCCGGGAACGGGGATCCGTGTGATCTGTGGGCGGGATGTGTTTATTTATGTGGCATCTTATGCCAATTTGCTTCTTATCCGTACTCAGATCTTGTTTTCCGCTTCCGCCTGATACTCTGATGTTTGTTGTATGAGGAGCTATCCTAAAATATTATATCTATCTAGGATATTTGAATCTTGCCGTATGGCGTTGTAGTATTTCTATTTCTTTTAGATGGAATGGCTCTGAGGACTGTTGTATGTGGCTTGCATACATACTCACTTGTGTATGTAGTTGATCCCTTCGCCTGCCGATTACGCTGCTCGTTCTTGTCCCGATGTTCTGAAAGTGGTTAGGACGGCCGAAAGGTCTACCGTGAGTGGCCCCGGGCCCCACCGTACTATTTTAACCACTTTCGCTCATCCAGGCATGCAACTAAGAGCGTAATTCACCGAGGTAGTTACAATTGGTATCAGAGCCATCTCGCCCTTCAGGGTCTCAGCCAAAATGGTCGTTGTCAGTCTAGCAAATATTTTGGTAGTTATGTATACTAGGGAAAAACAAAACGTGAGAGTAAGACTGCTTCCATTTTTCTTCTTACCCACCCTTTTTCTGGTAAGGAAGTGTAATGTTTTCAATCCTCTTCTAAAATTCAAACTAGGATTCACGTGTTCTGGGTTCCGTAGTACCATAGGTTGTGTGTGTGTATGTGTGTGTGTGTGTGAATTCCTTGTCTATCTGTTGCATCCAACTTGTTATCTCTATCTACCTTTGGTTATCAACTGTTGTTACATTCCATACCGACAGGCCTTTGTAAACCAACGCGATCTATCTGATTCGTTGTATACCGATGCGATCTTCTTACTCTTTGTTATCCGACATTATCTTGTTGGGGTGTTCTTTTTCGTAGTTACCAAATCTTTAGGTTCATCTTAAGAAGAAGGTGTTGGGATATGTGTTTTACTTATTCATGTGCGGAGTAATGATTTGAGTGCGGGATGGAGTCGCAACCATACCACTACTTTTATCATTGCTCTTGTATGTTGAACTAGTAGAGTTACTAATCTTGATTCGTTAAGTGGTTTTGCGCATATAGTGGTAATTTAATGCCGAAATATGCGGAATTTTTTTCTTTATTAGCTTGTGTACCACACTCCTTGTTCAGTCGTGTGCGTTATGCTTAATATCTTCTAATTGCCTTTAACTTTGTTGATATTTTAATATCATCTCAGTGAATTGCATCCTTTAATCTTGGTTAATTCCATTTTGGTACTATTTTGGATTATTATCATTCTCCATTATAGTACTGACTTGTGTTTTATATCAATCATAGGATGGCACCACCACGCCGTTCTGAGGAGGACATACCACCTAAACTTGGGGCTGCTTTGGCAAGTATTGCAAATGCGTTGGGCACTATGCAGCAGAACCAGCAGCGCTTCGAGGAAAGTGTCAGGAGGAATGAGTTTGTTCCGCTACCTCCACCTCCCAAGCGAGGAGACATCAAGAGTTTTCTCAAGTTCAACCCACGTCAATTTGAGGTGTCTGATCAGCCACTTGATGCGGATGATTGGCTGCGCGAAGTGTCAAGGTTGCTGATGACTGCGGATGTTCCCAAGCAAGAATGGGTCAAATGTGCCACTCACCTTCTGAAGGGAGATGCAGCTCTGTGGTGGGAAAATTACCTCAAGGCATATCTCTCTGGTTTTCAGCCTACTTGGGAGCAATTCACGGCGGCTTTCAAAGAGCAATATCTGTCAGAAATTGTCATGAAAAGGATGAAGGAAGTGTTTCTCAACCTCAAGCAGGGCACTGACAATGTCAATACCTACATCAGAAACTTCATGAACCTTTCTCGATATGGTGGCGATGAGATCTCTGATGACAAGAAAAAGCAAAAGAGGTTCCGGCAAGGCCTCAATGCTTCCATCAAATATGCTATCACTCATGCAATGTCGGCGTCTTTTCTGGAACTCCAACACACAGCTCTGCAGGAAGAAGCAAGTAGGCAAGTGTTTGAGGAGTCAAAGAAACACAGCCGTGATATAGCAAGTTCTTCTGCTATGACAGCTCCTTCTAAGCGTCGTGTCTGGGTTCCTAACACCCCACCGTCGCTCCTTGCTCCACCAAGACCGTCAAGCTACACAGCAAGGCCACCAAACTCCTTCACTGTGGCTCCCAGGGGATACAACCACAACTACCCTAGAGCGCCTGGCGGAGTCCCTGGCTACGTTGCTCCACGTCCACCTGGTGCTTGCTACACTTGTGGAAACACTGGGCATCAGCACTAGAATTGTCCTATGAACAACAAAGCTCTTCCACCACCACCTCCAAGACCTGCGGCAAGTTCTCCTATGGTTCGTGCACCTCCACCTCGGGCTCTCAACATCAACACCAGGCCTGGGTCTACGGTTGCTCGTGCCAACTGTGTCAACGCCGCTCAAGCTGAGCATGCACCTGGAGTTGTGATGGGTATGCTTCCTATTAACTCAGTTCCTGCACGAGTTTTGTTTGATTCTAGTGCTTCGCATTCTTTTGTTTCTCACAAGTTTGCGCATGAGCAAGATCTGGCTATGGTTCCTTTATTGCATCGTCTTGTGGTACAATCTCCTGGGTCAAACATGAGGGCTGCTCATATCAGCCATGGCAATCAAATTAAGATTGGTGGCTCTTCGTTTTCGGCTTCCTTAATTATTCTAGGCAATTCTGATATTGATGTTATCTTGGGCATGGATTGGTTAACAGCAAATGCAGCTGTGATTGATTGTGCTGAACGTTCGGTTTCTTTGAAAATTCCTGAAGGCCATATAGTCTATTCTCCAAGTCTGACTCTTACAATTTAGCTTTACTCTTTGGCGGCTCTGAATGATGATGTTATCGAAGGTATTCAGAGTGTTCTGGTGGTCTGTGAGTTTCCAGATGTTTTTCCTGAAGAGTTGCCAGGTATGCCCCCGGATCGTGAGGTTGAGTTTGTTATTGAACTTGAACCTGGTACCGCTCCTATTTCCAAGCGGCCTTATAAAATGGGTCCTGCTGAGTTGGCTGAACTCAAACGTCAGCTGGATGAACAAGAGAAGTTGGGTTTCATTCAGCACAGTACTTCTTCTTGGGGTAGCCCAACCATCTTTGTGAAGAAGAGAGACAAGACTGATAGACTTTGTGTTAACTATCGGACAATCAATGCTAAAACCATCATGAATAAATATCCCCTCCCGCGGATTAATGATCTCTTCGATCAGCTAGCTGGAGCTGTGGTATTCTCTAAGCTTGATTTGAGAAGTGGATATCATCAAATCAAGATTCGCAAGGAAGATGTTCCTAAAACAGCTTTCACCACCCTCTATGGCCTGTATGAGTACACGGTCATGTCTTTCGGTCTCACCAATGCACCTGCCACCTTCTCGAGGCTTATGAACTCGGTTTTCATGGAGTATCTTGATAAGTTCGTTGTGGTCTATCTGGATGATTCTAGTCTATTCTAAGTCGAAGGAGGAACATGAAGAACACCTTTGGTGTGTCCTAAACAAGCTTCGTGAGAACCGCCTGTATGCAAAGTTCTCCAAGTGTGAGTTTTGGCTGCCTCAAGTCACCTACCTTGGTCACGTCATCTCTTCCAAGGGTATTGCCGTCAACCCAGAAACTATTAAGACAATTATGGACTGGCTTCCACCCATAAATGTCAAAGAAGTCCGGAGTTTCCTTGGTTTGGCCAGTTACTGCCGTCGCTTCATTCAAAATTTCTCGAAGATTGCGAAGCCTCTTACCGATCTCCTCAAGAAAGGCAAGAAATACCTTTGGACTCCTGCATGTCAAGCAAGCTTTGAAACACTCAAAGAGAAGCTCACTTCCACACCAGTCTTGGTTCCTCCAGATACATCAAAGCCTTTCCAGATATTCTGTGATGCCTCATTGCAAGGATTGGGTGCGGTCCTTATGCAAGAAAAGCAAGTTGTTGCTTATGCCTCTCGACAATTGAAGACACATGAGATCAACTATCCTACACATGACCTTGAACTCGCAGCAGTTGTCTTTGCTTTGAAAGTATGGAGGCATTACTTGCTTGGCAACCGTTGTGAGATCTTTTCTGATCACAAGAGTCTGAAGTATATATTCACACAGCCTGATCTCAACCTTTGTCAGAGGAGGTGGATTGAAACAGTCAATGATTTCGATTTGACCATCAACTACACCCCGGGCAAAGCCAATGTCATGGCCGATGCTCTCAGCCGAAAAGCTTATGTCAATAACCTCATGGTGGAAGAACAACAGCCTCTTTTGTGTGAGGAATTTCGCAAGCTCAACCTTGAAATTGTGGATCAAGGGTATCTTCTGAACCTTCTGGCAACACCTCTCTTGGAAGAAAAAGTTTGCTCCATTCAGCTTGGGGATCCTTATACTAAAAAGATCATCTCCAACATTCAGCTTCCGAAGTATGAGTCTTTCCACGTCGACGATCAAGGCACTCTTTTCTTTGAACATCGGATGTTTGTTCCGAACTACCAGGGTTTAAGAGAGCAAGTTCTCAAGGAGGCGCATGATTCTGTTCTTTCTATCCACCCTGGCAGCACTAAGATGTACATGGATCTGAAAACACAATATTGGTGGCCTGGATTGAAATGATATTGTGCCAAGTATGTCTCGGAGTGTGATGTCTGTCGTAGAGTTAAAGATGTCCATCAGAAACCTTCCGGTCTTCTACAGCCATTGATGCCTCCGGAATGGAAATGGGAGAAAGTAGAGATGGACTTCATCACTGATTTTCCAAGGTCGCAGAAGGGCAACAATGCAATCTTTGTTGTCATTGATAGGCTTTCCAAAGTAGCTCACTTCTTTCCAGTCAAGGAAACAATTTCTGCAATCCAGTTGGCCGAGATCTATATCAACAGAATTGTCTCTCTGTATGAAGTTCCTCTTGAGATTAGTTCAGACCGTGGAAGCATCTTCACTTCCAAGTTCTGGGGAAGTTTCCAAAATGCTTTGGGAACAAAATTGAACTTCAGCACAGCTTACCACCCTCAGTCGCAAGGACAAGTTGAAAGGATCAATCAGATTCTGGAAGATATGCTCTGTGCTTGCGTTATCTCTTTCGGCATGAAGTGGGAAAAATGTCTTCCTTATGCTGAATTCTCTTACAACAACAGCTTCCAGAAAAGTCTAAAGATGGCACCATTTGAGGCTCTCTATGGTCGCAAATGCAGAACTCCGATTGGTTGGTCGGGCGTAGGTGAAAGAATATTGTTTGGCCCCGACATTGTAACTCAAGCGGAGGAGAAAGTTCACATCATTCTTGAAAACCTGAAGATTGCTCAAAGTCGCCAGAAGAGCAATTATGACAGAAAGCACACAGACATGGAGTATGTCCCTGGTGATCTCGTTTACCTTCGTGTCACTCCCATGAGAGGCACGCACCGCTTTGGTATCAAAGGAAAGCTGGCTCCTAGATACATCGGTCCGTTCAAAATTCATGGAAGAAGAGGAGAAGTTGCTTATGCTCTTGAGCTCCCTGAACAACTCAAAGTCCATGATGTTTTCCACATCTCTCAACTCAAGAAGTGCTTCAAGGATCCCGGCAGGACCGTGGACCATGAACTCATCAATCTCCAAGAAGATTTGTCTTATCAAGAACACCCCATAAAAATTCTAGAAGTCGCAGAAAGAAGGACTCGCAACAAGTCCATCAAGTTCTGCAAGGTGCAGTGGTCGCACCATTCCGTTGAAGCCACTTGGGAACGTGAAGATGAGCTCCGTGCCAAGTATTCTACCCTCTTTGAGTCTTCTTCTTCCTAGAATCTCGGGGTGAGATTCCTGTTTAGTGGGGGAGAGTTGTAGCATCCCAATTGTCTAACAATGGTAATGCTACTTGGTCTAGTAATATAATGGCTACTTCCTACATATAATTGTTGCATCATAATTATATCATGCTCATGTCATCATGCCACCTTGCATTTGAGCATCATATATAACACTTTTCTTTTGGTTCTTCTCTCATATGCATTATTAATTGTATTTGACTCTTGATATATTGTATTTGAATCTTGATAAATGCTTGATGCCCAATTTGAGTAGGGGGCATGTCTTTTATTCCACTCCACCACCTTTCTTTGTCACCACCTTATAATTCCACCATTCTACTTACCCATGGGCTTCTATTTTCTTTTGGTATTTAATCTAGCTCATGGGAGATAGGATGGATCCAATTCTATTTCCTTTTGCTTGGACTTTATTCCATATTTGGGATGCATAGGAATAATGCCAAGTTATTATTATTGTCTTCACAAGCATAAGAACATGGCATTTAATTATCATGCATGGGCCATGCAATAGCATCACCATCTTTAGCTCTTTTGTTTTCTCTTTGTTTAAGTGGATCTTTCTTTTGTGAGAATCTCTCTATCTCTTCACCATCCCCATGATCTCATCAACACAATTTTCTTTTCTTCATGCATGATCATATGAGAAACTATCCACATTGCTTTTCTTTTCTCCTTTACACTTGCCCATGCCATGATCAGGCCACCTTAAAGGAAACCCTACACCATGTCCTCCCCATTTCCTCCTTACCCTAAACTATAGATGCAATCCTCATCCTACCTTAACCATGCTAATCTACCACCTTAGATTACCCTAACCCTCTACTCTCTCTCTTTTCTCTCTACCTTGCTGAGCTCTCCTCTCTCTCTCTAAACCGGGGCATCACCCCTGACCTACCCCACCATGCCTACCCTACCTACTCTACCACCCCATCTACACTAACCCCAACTAAAAACCCTAACCCGAGCCACCTCTCTAACCAACCCTAGCTCACCCGAGCCTCCCCTCTCCTCTCTCTTCTCTCTCACTGTCGGACATTCCCCACCCAAACCTGCCCCGCCTTGCTCTCTTCCTGGCCCACCTGCCATGCCTGCCCTGCCCCAGGTCGAGCCCCAGCTCGTGCACGCAAGGAGGAGGGTGAAAAGGTGGCCGAAGACACTTTATCTCCACCCCGCTCCCACACGTCACCCAGTCCTCGTCCCTATCTACTCCCTCGCCTCACGCGCCCTAGAAACGCCAGATCCACCCCAGGCCCCTGCCTCTCCCCTCCTTCCTCTCCCCCGACGTCGTCTTCCCTCTCGCCGGTCCCCGCCAACACCACCGCCTACTCCTCGTTCCTGCCGGCGTGCGCGACGTGGAGGTGGTCGAGGAGACCGAGGAGGACCCTCTGCTTCGTCCCGTACCCGCCAGCAAGGAGGAGGAGCCCCACTTCCGCCAGGACCAGCGGCGCCCCGATGAAACCCTAGATCTCCGGTCCGCTAGCTCCGCCGATGCTCTGCTGCGCCTCATCCCGATCCGCCACCGGCAACCTCTCCGCGGTGAGCCCTTTAACCTCCCTGACATCCTCGTGTCCTCCGTCGCATGCTAGCCTCGCCGGGCGTTTAACCGAGCGCTCTCGGTGCGTGGCGGCCGCCGGCGTTCGCTCGTTACCGCGTCGCGTCACGGCATACCTAGGCCCCAACCACCCTCCTGCCAACTCCCCTAACCCAACCGCACTGGTTCCACCCCTTAGCACACACCCCCAGGTTCCCAGTTCGAGCCCCCGCGCCGCGCCTTGTCGCTGTCGAGCACGGCAAGCTCGACAGTTTCGTCAGAGAAGATCTATAGGGCTCTATGGTCGATTTTCAAAATAGCCCCTCTTTTTATCTCGCGCTCAACCCGCGGTCCAGCGACCGCACCTGCCAGCCGTTGTGCACTTTTTACAAAAAGGCACCCGTCCTTCATCACACTTAACCCGCGGTCCAGCATGCCCCCACCTGTCAGCCCCTGCGGGTTCAGCCGCTGGCACATGGGCCATAGCCCGCTGGCCCCACCTGTCATTCGCGATGGCTAGCCAGACCAGAGTGAGAAAAGCCGCGGCTGTGCAACGTTGACCACTGGGCCCAGTTTGCGCCGGCCCCATCCGTCAGTGTCTTGGGCTAGCACCTTCTGGGTGTAAAAAGTCCTGGCGAATTTCTGTTTAAATAAAAAATGATTTCAGTAAATGTTTAAATTCAAATTCAAATCAGATTTTAAATAACTTTAAATTATAAATCCAAACAATACATATAATATATGTTTTGAATCAGAAAAATGTGAGGAATTCAAATATTCCATTCAAATTAATGTTTGAGAACTTTAAATTTTCGAGATGATTAAAATTACAATAAAATGCCCTTTTCCTTAATAAATTAATAACTTTAATTCTATAACTCTAAATTTGTCAAATAATATGTCTAAATCGATCAGCGCGACGAGCCCGTTCTATCTATGCAGTCCTTGTTCTGAATTTAAGCATGCATCATGCCATATTTAAAAATCATAACTGTTTATGACATTAAAACTTGGCTAAATAATTAATAAAATGCTTTATTCTTGCACCACACCTCACCCTTGCCATGCTACTTTAATGCCATGTAAATTGTGCATCATTCATCATGGCATGCTTGTTTGCTTGTCGCATTTTAATTCATATGCTTGTGCACCTTATTTATGTTGGCCCTTGTTTGTTTTTTTCTTCTTCGAATAGACGCCCAATAGGAGAATTACCAGGAATCACAGGAGTACTACCCAGATCCATCTCTCGCTTCAACTGAGCTGCCAGGCAAGCACTACCACATGCTTGCATACATATAGTACCGATTGCTTCTATCTCATTCTTGCATCATTGAGTCGCGAATGCATTAAATTGAATCCCAAGTACCGCATAGCCTTTACTTTTAAACCCCACCAAAGCTTGTTCCTCCATCCCATGAGCCATTACTACAGGAGTTGTTTGAGCCATGCGAGTCGTAGAAAAGCATGTGTAGGGTATGTGAGTGTCTGATGGATAATGAGGTACCTAAACAACTTAACCTGTGTAGTAATGGGATAACTAATGAAAGAGGCACCGGTGAGCAATATCTGCTATTTGGTTTTTCATGCTCACTTGTGTCCCGTAGGACCCCGAGTACTTGATTCATGTTCCTTGACTATTCGCACTATCCACATCCGGGAGGCCTTATGGACCCCCCCTGAGCCAGAGCTTGATTCATTCTTATTTCTTGGGGCCACAATTAGTTTGGGACTTTATTACTATCCTGTACTTATGCCATGTTACTGCTTTATTTAAGATTGTGCGAGGAGCAGCTGTACTGTTTTGGATCGTGACACGTTTTCGCGGTATCGACAAGCCCAGTCACATTTTCGGGTTCCCAGTCGTTTACCGCCGTCCACACAAACCTTGGGTCTGTCTCGGAGCCGGCCAACTTCGTTGCAGGTAGCTTAATGGGGTGGCCCCCTGAAATATTTCTGAATCCTGTGATCGCTTTGTCGTGAATGCCTCGTTGGGTTTTGAGTTGGTTTTTCCGGGGTTGATCGAGTGTGTGTTGCTATTCGTGCACTCCTGCAGGGTAAATCTTTCTGAAAGCCGTGTCCGCGGTTATGGACGACTTGGAGCACAGTTTCTCGATCATAGACAAGTATAACTAAAGTACCACTTTTAATTTGACTAAGAACTTGACTAGTAAATAGTGCAATACTCATGGAATGGTTAATAAAACTGCCAACGGAGGATGGGGGGTTGTTCGTCCGCTTCCTCGTTGGTAAGCGAGGAGGAGGATGGATCTGTTAATTATACTGTTATAACTGTTGCTCTTAATTCAAGGACATCCGTCTATCATTGGTTAGGCGGATGGTTAGCGAGTATCTATAGAATTGTTAGCTATTATCTTTTGCTGCAATTGCGTCACCCCAGGTTGTGTCCCCTTTAGTGGCATTAAGACTTGCTGACTAGCCCTAGAGTCTCACACGATAAATTGTTTTATTCAGATAAACAGGTGTACTCGCAAGATGGATACTGGGTGGAGGAGACAGATGATATTGGCAACGACCACTCGGTGTAGAGATTTCGGGAACGGGGATCCGTGTGATCTGTGGGCGGGATGTGTTTATTTATGTGGCATCTTATGCCAATTTGCTTCTTATCCGTACTCGGATCTTGTTTTCCGCTTCCGCCTGATACTCTGATGTTTGTTGTATGAGGAGCTATCCTAAAATATTATCTCTATCTAGGATATTTGAATCTTGCCGTATGGCGTTGCAATATTTCTATTTCTTTTATATGGAATGGCTCTGAGGACTATTGTATGTGGCTTGCATACATACTCACTTGTGTATGTAGTTGATCCCTTCGCCTGCCGATTACGCCGCTCGTTCTTGTCCCGATGTTCTGAAAGTGGTTAAGACGGCCGAAAGGTCTACCGTGAGTGGCCTTGGGCCCCACCGTACTATTTTAACCACTTTCGCTCATCCAGGCATGCAACTAAGAGCGTAATTCACCGAGGTAGTTACATCCACCATGATTAGGCATGGCTTAGGCTAGCGGCCCAGGCGTTTCTCTAACACAAATACAAACTCCATGATCTTACAAGTTCCCATTTTATTTCACACAGCCGGGATCCATAAGCAAATTACCATGATGTCAACGGGGTACAAAGTACATGTGCAATGTTGAAAGCGTTCCCCATGATACATGGTTCTGCTAACTTCAACTTATAAAGCGCAAGCATATACGCAACAAAGATGGACGCAATGGTTCAAGTTTATTAAGTGCAAGAAAGTAAAGTGTGCCATCAAGTTCGTGAGAGCTTTAATCACTAGTTTTCACATAACAAGTTTAATTCAGAAGGTAGACAAAATATGAATATACTTGCAATAGCATATGCTAATAGGTAGGTATGGTGGACTCTTTGGAAGAACTTGGTTTTAGGAGGTGGATGCATGAGTGGAACTCATACTTGGTTACGGAGGCTAGCAAAAGACTGGGAGCGACCAACTAAGAGAGCAATAATGGCCATAATCATGAAGAGCGACAAAACATCATTGATCAAAGCATAAAATGATACTACAAGTTGAAAACTAAAGGATCATAAAGGCTATGGTGACTAGGGATAGTCATAACATGGTGTGAGCATGTGCCAAGTCAACCCTAAATAAAGCATCAAAAAGAGAATACCACAATACTATACTTTAATATGCTAAAACACCGCATGATTCTTTCAAGGCACATTAAGCAATCTCAATTGTTTATAACATGTCATGCTATAGCAAAGAATACTAAGCATAAAGCCAAAATAATATCAAGAATGGCATGACAAAGCATGGGCCACAGTCAAAAACAAGCTCTCTTTACCACTTAAGCATGAACGTTCCTACTCTTTTCCAATCCAAACCAAACTATTTGAAAACCAATGTAGGAAAGAGGGGGTCCAACCAATTTATTCAACAAACTAAGAAAACAAAGCAAACAAAAAACCAAAAACAAAACGAAAAATAAAACGCTCCAAGAACAACACAACTGTGCATGAAACAATAAAAATGAAGTGTTTGAAAAGAACCTGAAATTTTTATTGATGAAGAAGGGGATGCCTTGGCCATCCCCAAGCTTTGACGCCTGTACTTCTTGGATATTTCTTGGGGTGACATGCGTGGCATCCCCAAGCTTGAGCTTTAGTCCATCTTTCATCTCATTACTTATTCCTTCCATACACCTGAAATTTTTCCTTCATACAAAACTTCACACAATCTTTATTAGCAACATTGGTGCATTTAAGATAATAGGTCTTTAGGTTCAGTTCCAACACCAATAAAACTTCCATTAAAACACTAGCAACTGTAGCACATTCGCTCAAAAATCTCAATTCCCCAAAAGAACTCAAAAATGAATCAATAAGAAGCAAATGCAAATAAAGGCAGAAATCTGTCAAAACAGACCAGCAGGTAAAGACGAATTTTTTCGAAGACCTTATGTTGCTCAAATCGAAAAGTGTTGAAATAACGAAAGTTAGATAACAACCTAGGGCAGAAGCACAAAAATTCACGCCTCAAAAGTACGTACAGAGATTTTACACGAATTTTTACGGTGAAGCACTGAAATCTGTTTCGGGACAGCAACTTTCCCAATCATTACTTCTCTCTCATTAGAGGTTACTCTTGGCACAAAAAGCAAATAAAAAGGATAAGAAGCGATTATTACTGAAGTAATAACTTCCACGACTCATCTAAAACTTTTTGGTTATCTCCCAATAAGTACTTTTCTTTAATGCCTTTAAGTTAGGCATAAGAAGCAAGAAAATGAATCAAGTATTCTCAAATGAAGAAGTATTAAGATTAATACCAGAAATATCTTTAACAAGGCAAGGTATCTCATCCAAATAAGTTATAGAGGATCCTCTCTCAAGGCTCTTGGGTTCACTATTTTCCTCAAACGGGTTTTCGGGAACAATCCAATCAAGATTCTTTTCTATGGCTTCATGCATTGCTACAAGTTTAAAAGGTATTGGTATCTTAATTTCCTCCCCATTAGGTTCAGTTTTGTTCATCTTTTCTCGTGTACCAACAACATCTACACATGAGCCTAGCATATTGAAACGTTCAAAGACTTTTCTAGCTTCCTTGGCAACATCATAGAATTCCTTAAGCAAAGTTTATAGAATAAAATCCCTCTTTTCAGGGACCTCAATTTCTTTAAGTTTAAGAAACATTACTTACACTAAGGGGTTAAGGTTAATAAACCTAGCTTCCAACATGTGAACTAAAGAAGTTGTAGCAATTTCATAGTTTGGAGCAAGTTCTGCAAGGGATCGATCCTCAATATCCTCATGTTTACTAACATGATTAAAGAATTTTTCAATATTATCTTTTCCAACTATAGAGCCACTACCTATTAAAAGGTCTTTCAGGGTGAATTTAGGGATCAACATGGTGAGCTAAGAAAGAGGTAACAACTATCGAAAGACTTGATTTTTTTGTGTTTTTTAATAAAGAAAGCAAACTTGTAAAACTATTTTTTGTGTGTTTTTGATAAAGAAACAAGCAAACAAAGCAAAAAGTAAACTAAGCAAAACAAAAACAACAAAGTAAATAGATTGGTTATGAGGGACTCCCCTTGTGAAGATGTCCTTGACTCCCCGAGAACGGTGCTAGAAAATCACTTGCTGACTCGTGTAATAACGAGCTCGTTGGGGAACCCCAAGAGGAAGATATGATGAGCACATCAGTAAGTTTCCCTCAGTTATGAAACCAAGGTTATCAATCCAGTAGGAGCAAGGAAACACCTCAAAGATGTTGCTAGCTGGACTTTGGTAGGGTGCACTACCGGTGTCAGCAGCAACGTGGAGACCTGCACAACACAACCATAGAACTATGTCCCCAACTTACGATGAGGTTGTCAATCTCACCGGTTTTGCTGAAAACAAAGGATTAAACGTACCGAGTGGAAGAAAGTAATATTTGTAGAAAGTAAACATAAAGCAGTAAACAATTGATTATAGATTGATGGTAAAAGAAAGGACCAGGGTCCATAGTTCACTAGTGGTGGCTCTCCTTAAGATAGATGGCATGTTGGGTGAACAAATTACAGCGGGGCAATTGACAAACATCGAGAAAGCATACACGCATATATTACTCATCTTGACTCCTTTGAGACTTGATTGGGCATTACAACATTATACATAGACCACCATCCAACTGCATCTATGACTAATAATCCGCCTTCAGGTTATCATCCGAACCCCCTCTAGTATTAAGTTGCAAGCAACGGATAATTGCATTACGAATTGCATGTAAAGTAAACAATACGATTGTTCTATGAACAAAGGATTGTTGTTTTCTCCCTAGTAGCAACAGCACATCTAGTACCTTAGAGATTTCTGCCACTTCCCCAGATTACTAGAGGCATGAACCCACTATCGAGCATAAATACTAACTCTTGGAGTTGCTAGCATCTACTTGGCCAAGATAGCTACTAACAACGGAAAGCATACAAGATCACAAATAACAAAGACATGATAGAATCAATAATCAATCTGAAATAGCATCTCAATATCCATCAGATCCCTGCAAACACAACATGTAGGATTACAAATAGATGATCTTGATCATGAACGGAGCTCACAAGATCTAAACATGATAGCACAAAGGAGGAGAACCAGCCATGTAGCTACTACATGGACCCGTAGCCCAGAGATGAACTACTCACGCATCACACCGGAGGCTTGCATGATGATGAAGAAGGCCTCCAGGGTGAATTCCCCTCTCCGGCAGGATGCCGTGAAGAGCTTCAGATC
Organism: Avena eriantha; assembly: GCA_910589775.1. NCBI lineage: Eukaryota > Viridiplantae > Streptophyta > Magnoliopsida > Poales > Poaceae > Avena > Avena eriantha. The sequence goes on from OU342745.1 coordinate 52,647,864, forward strand.
CCTCCCGATCTAGGGATGGAGATGCGGCGGTTACATACTCTTTCGTGAAATTTTGATCGGGTACTTAGGGTTTCTGTATTGGAGGCAATATATAGGCGAAAGGAGAGGCTGAGGGGGTGCCTGGGGCGGCCAGACCACCCCCTAGCGCAGGCCAGGCCTGGCCGCGCGGCCAGGTGATGTGGCCGGGCTCCAGCCCCTCTCTGTCTCGTATTCTGGCTCCTGATGTCCCTCAGTGAAAACTGACTTTGGCTTTTGTCCCGTCCAATTCCGAGAATATTCATTTTCTGACTTTCCTGGAACCAAAAACAGCAGAAAACAGGCAGCTAGCACTGTGGCTCTTGTTAATAGGTTAGTCCAATAAATCATATGAAAAGTACTCCAAAGTGTTGACAAAACATAAGAAAGTAGATAAAACCAAGCATGGAATATCAAAAATTATGGATACGTTAGCAACGTATCAGTGTCTTTATAAACCGGACATGTGGGATCCTTTAGGGCAAGACTAAATAGTGAATAGCATGACACCTCGCACAGTGAACCGATCCCTATAACTTGGTGTATTGCCATTATAGTGATTTATAGCAGGAGTAGGGTTCCGCCACTGTCGTGGGACCTGAACCTGGGTAAGCTGTGTTACCTTGTACCCGTAAACTCACCGCCTTCCCCCCACCTGTCTAAACACGCTTTTTGAGGACCCTCCACGGCGTACTCATCGACAATACCACGATAGGGAGATCGTGAATCTGAATCCAAACATCAAAGTGAAAGAGTTCGATAGTAGATGGTTTGATAAAGCCATCGTGTTCCTCAATAAGAACCGGATTGCCTCAGAAGAACAAGGCCCCCCTTGCATCACACACTTCCAATCTCCTAAACATGCAAACCAATGCTCTTGTCTGCACCTCTTGGGTTAGATCCAGTGACAGACCCACATGGTATGTCAATTGGGGATAAAACGATTCGATCGTTATTGCAAAACTACCCAGCTTAATTGATGCGTGCTAACTAATAGGAAAAAAATACCGTAGAATCAAAACTGATCGGTTACATCTTCTTGTAGGTCTTTGTTCCTCCACCGATCCAATTCGAGAAGCCCCGTCATCACTGCGTGGAGTTGTAGACTATGCTGCGTCGCCATCATTTTGTGGACTATATGATGCCACCGTGCCTTTCCTAGCCATGTCAGGAGGAGCTCGAGCATGCCATCAAGATTGTCTTATGTGGTGATAGTCATCTATCGCCTTGGATGTCGGCACGCCATGAGATTTCCCCGATGTCAGCAGATGGCTTGTCGCTCGCCGCAACACCACGGGGTTAAACATCAGTTCGTGACTTCGTGATTCCTACTTCGCCGATCGCCTCGAGCTTACCAAACCAAGATATTCGACACTCGCAAGCTACATCAGAGGTAATTATTGGTAAGTGATCTTGTTTATGTTACAGATCCACCTATATATCATCTTGAGATTAAATAGTTCAACAAAAATAAATGATGTATTGATGATTGTCTGTATTATTTATTTATGTAAAGTGATTATATCATATTGACTATGAACTAGTATAACTAGCTGAATGCCTCCGTGTTGTCACGGTTATGAAAGAATAAAGGTAAATGTGCCAATACTTTGAAACACGTTTTTTCTACAAACAAGAATATTATACTTAGTTTTCTGCACCTTCAACTTCATCATGTTCCCATTTGTGTGACCTAGTTCTTTGTACTTGTTGTGTCACAGAAAATACAAATAATATTGTTCACGAGACAAAGTAAAAAACTTAGGGTACATACATCTAGGCTAAAGTCAACAACTTCGGCAATAAATTATAGTGGTAGCCGTCGTTTTATTTCTCCTCAACATTCTGGGTGCCATTTAATCCAGAAACTACCTGTCGTCCACAATACGATAATTTTAATAAGGAGAAAACATGTCAAGAACCAACATGACGTAAATAAAATTCTTAACTTATGAAGAATTAATCACACACCAAGCCGCCTATCTATTTTGCTTCTAGCTGAACCGATACAAAAACCAGAAAACCATACAACACAGAATTCTCTCGACCCATCGCCAAAGCGATCTGCCACGTCACAGCCCGACTCCAGTGCTTGCTGAGAAGGACCTTTCTTGTTGAGGTCAGTTGTCTAAAGCTTATTAAATAGGGGTTTCTATTTTTATACCCTCGGTTTGTTAGTTGTACTTAGTTTTTTCTAGCCGCTTAACTTTTCCTCACTTTTGCCCATCTCTTTATACGAAACTCTCACATGGTCTAAAAACTCGTTGTCCGTCAGTCTTACCGTTAAGTGCTGACAAGTGGGGCCCTGTTCAGTCGGCTCCCGCAGTGGACCCTCGCCGTTACATGCTGACAAGTAGGGCCATGTTCTGTCGGGTCCCGTAGTGTACCCTTGCCGTTATATGCTGACAAGTGGGGCCGCGTTCAGTCGGTTTACGTAGTGGACACCTCTCTCCACTTATTCAGATCAGCATCGTACCACAACTTATCCACGTGACCGTCGGACCCACAACTTACCCAGGCGGGCGTTGCAAGATGGGACCCGGAGCCAGCCCCGTGCCCGCGCCCGCGCCTGTGTCATTGCCTCCCCTTTCTTCTTCTTCTCCGGTGATGGCGACCCTTTCTCTAGCTTCATTTTTGTAGCATCCCAATAGTCTAACAATTGTAATGCTATCTGGTCTAGTAAGATAATGACTACTTCTTGCATATAATTGTTGCATCATAATTATATCATGCTCATGTCATCTTGCCACCTTGCATTTGAGCATCATATAAAACCCCTTTTCTTTTGGATCTTCTCTCATATGCATTATTAATTGTATTTGGCTCTTGATATATTGTATTTGGTTCTTGATAAATGCTTGATGCCCAAATTGAGTTGGGGCATATCTTTCATTCAACTCCATCACCTTTCTTTGTCACCACCTTATAATTCCACCATTCTATTATCCATGGGCTTTTATTTTCTTTTGGCATTTAATCTAGCTCATGTGGGTTGGGATGGATCCAATTCCATTTTCTTTTGCTTGGTCTTTATTCCACATTTTGGTAATGCATGGGAATCATGCCATGTTATATTATTATTGTTCTCACAAGAATAAAACATGGCAATTGATTATTATGCATGGGCCATGCAAGAGTGTCTCCCTCTTTAGCTCTTTGTTTTCTCTTTGTTTTTAGTGGGTCTTCCTTTTGTGAGATTCTCTCCATATCTCTCCACCATCCCCATGTTCCCAACAAAACCCTTTCCCCCATTATGCATGTTCACGTGGGATCTTTACTTTCTATTTATTTTAAACCCCACCTCTCTCTCTTTTGTGTTTCCCTCACCATCATCTTGTACTCAACTACAAAACCTCACCTCTCCATCTCCTTGTCCCTTTAATCAAAATTTGTAAAAAATTTCCAAAAAGGGTTTATTTGATGAGCTTGCTTAAATCTGCAACAAAACAAAAACAAAACAATTAAAAGAAAAAAATAAGCAAGAGAGAGCCCAGCAGCAGCCCACCTACCTGGACGCAGCCCAGCAACAGCTCCGGCCTGCCCTTCTTTCCTCCTGGGCCGCTCCTTCTTCCCCTGGCCCGTACCCCTTCGCCGTCACGCCGTCTTCCCCCTGTTCCTCTTCTCCGTCGCCCGCCTCTCTCCTCTGCTCTGACGGAAGCGAGCAGGTGGCCATCCCCGCCGTCAGCCGCGTTAGCAAGCACGCCGAGCGCGTGACCGCCCGCCCTTATCTTCTCGCGCCTCGCGGTCAAAACCCTAGCTGTCCGTCTTCGTTCTCCCCCTCCCTCCTCTCCTGCGTGCCATGGCCGTCGCGGGACAGAGCCCCACGATGCCGCTCCCGTACTAGTTGGAGACCAGGAACTCACCGGGGAGCACCGCTGCAGACCATGGCGTCGTTTCCGCCTGCTAGGAGGAGCTGGACCCGCTCGGAACTACCCCCTCGTCAGTGAACCGTGCACCACCGCCGCGACCTTGTCGTTCCCCTCCGCTCCGGCCATCCCAGCTCCTGGTTCCCTGGGGAATCAGACAAGGTGAGCGCCCCCTCGTTCCTCTCCGGTTTCCTCCCCTCCATGTGTCGAGCGCCGCCCGAATTTGACCCCCCGCCGGTGAGGTGCCCCGCCGTCAAACAGACCAAGGCCATGCGTTTCCCCTATTCCTCGAAGCTCTCCGCCTGGTACAGCCCGCCTCTGGCATTCCTTCCTGAACGAAACCAGTAGCTGGTAGATCCCTCTCCGCTTTTTGTTTTGGAAGCCACGCGAGATACGCCATCGTTCCATCGCAAACCTCGCCGGAAAACCTCGCCGCCGTCGGGCCGTCGCGGTTCAGTGCGTGTAGATTCAGTAAACGGCCGCACCAGTTTTGCATAAAGCCCCCCCCCCCCCCGCACTTTTGTCGATCACGCCCAAGTCCTTAGCAGCCCTAGCGACCCCACGAGTCAGTCCCTGTGAGATTTTTGCAAAAAGGCACCGATAGTTTCTCTGTTCTCCACCGCGCGGGCCTCAGATCCACCACGTGTCGCCTCCAGGTTGGCGACGCACGCGTGTGGCCCCATCATCACCCAGCCCCACTAGTCAGCCTTAGTGGCTAGCAAGCCCCGCGTAAGAAAAGGGCCGCTGTGCCGTTTTCACCAGCTCAGCGCCGCGCCGGTTTCGGGCCCGCATGTCAGTGACTGTGGCTAAGTCCAGCTGAGTATTAAAAGTGTGCCTGTTTATCTGTTTTAATAAAACAAATTCAGAAATGTTTAAATATGTTTTAAATCTGTTATAAATAACTTTTAAATTATAAATCCAAATAATACAAATGATATATGTTTTTGAATTAGAAAAATGTGAGGATTTCAAATATGCCATTCAAAATAAAGTTTGACCACTTTAAATTTTCGAGATGATTAAAATTACAATAAAATGCCCTTTTCTTAATAAATTAATAACTTTAATTCTATAACTCCAAATTTGACAAATAATATGTCTAAATCAATTAGCGCGACGAGCCCGTTCTATCTATGCATTCATTGTTCTGAATTGAAGCATGCATCATGTCATTATTAAAAATCAGAATTGTTTATGGCAATAAAACTTGGTTAAATAATTAATAAAATGCTTTATTCTTGTACCACACCTCACCCTTGCCATGCTACTTTAATGCCATGTAAATTGTGCATCATTCATCATAGCATGCTTGTTTGCTTGTCGCATTTTAATTCATATGCTTTTGCACCTTATTTGTTGTCCCTTGTTTGTTTGGTTCTTCTTCGAATAGACGCCCAGCAGGAGAATTACCAGGAATCACAGGAGTTCTACCCAGATCCATCTCTCGCTTCAACTGAGCTGCCAGGCAAGCACTACCACATGCTTGCATACATATAGTACCTATTGCCTCTATCTCATTCTTGCATCATTGAGTCGCGATTGCATTAAATTGAATCCCAAGTATGCATAGCCTTTACTTTTAAACCCCACCGAAGCTTGTTCCTTCATCCCATGAGCCATTACTACAGGAGTTGTATGAGCCATGCGAGTCGTAGAAAAGCATGTGTAGGGTATGTGAGTGTCTGATGGATAACGAGGTATCCAAACAACATAACCTGAGTAGTAATGGGATAACTAATGAAAGAGGCACCGGTGAGCAATATCTGCTATTTGGTTTTTCATGCTCACTTGTGTCCCGTAGGACCCCGAGTACTTGATTCCTGTTCCTTGACTATTCGCACTATCCACATCCGGGAGGCCTTATGGACCCCCCCTGAGCCAGAGCTTGATCCATTCTTATTTCTTGGGGCCACAATTAGTTTGGGACTTTATTACTATCCTGTACTTATGCCATGTTACTGCTTTATATAAGATTGTGCGAGGAGCACCTGTACTGTTTTGGATCGCGCCACGTTTTCGCGGTATCGACAAGCCTAGTCGCATTTTCGGGTTCCTAGTCGTTTACAGCCGTCGTCGTAAACCCTGGGTCCGTCTCGGAGCCGGCCAACTTCGTTGCGGGTAGCTTATTGGGGTGGCCCCCTGAAATATTTCTGAATCCCGTGATCGCTTTGTCGTGAATGCCTCGTTGGGTTTTGAGTTGGTTTTTCCGGGGTTGATCGAGTGTGTGTTGCTATTTGTGCACCCCTGCAGGGTAAATCTTTCTGAAAGCCGTGTCCACGATTATGGACGACTTGGACCACAGTTTCTCGATCATACACAAATATAACTAAAGTACCGCTTTTAATCTGACTAAGTACCTGATTAGTAAATAGTGCAATACTCATGGAATGGTTACTAAAACTGCCAATAGATGGGTTGTTCATCCGCTTCCTCGTTGGTAAGCAGGAGGAGGATGGATCTGTTAATTATACTGTTATAACTGTTGCTCTTAATTCACGGACATCCGTCTATCTTTGGTTAGGCGGATGGTTAGCGAGTATCTATAGACTTGTTAGTTATTATCTTTTGCTGCCATTGCGTCACCCCAGGTTGTGTCCCCTTTAGAGGCATAAAGACTTGCTGAGTACCCCTAGGGTCTCACACGATAAATTGCTTGATTCAGATGAACAGGTGTACTCGCAAGATGGATACTGGGTGGAGGAGACGGATGATGTTGGCAACGATCACTCGGTGTAGAGATTCCGGAAACGGGGATCCATGAGATCTGTGGGCGGGATGTGTTTATTTATGTGGCATCTTATGCCGATTTGCTTCTTATCCGTACTCGGATCTTGTCTTCTGCTTCCGCCTGATACTCTGATGTTTGATGTATGAGGAGCTATCCTAAAATATTATCTCTATCTAGGATATTTGAATCTTGCCGTATGGCGTTGCAATATTTCTATTTCTTTTAGATGGAATGGCTCTGAGGACTGTTGTATGTGTCTTGCATACATACTCACTTGTGTATATAGTTGATCCCTTCGCCTGCCGATTACGCCGCTCGTTCTTGTCCCGATGTTCTAAAAGTGGTCAGGACGACCGCCAGGTCTACCGCGAGTGGCCCCGGGCCCCACCGTACTATTTTAACCACTTTCGCTCATCCAGGCATGTAACTAAGAGCGTAATTCACCGAGGTAGTTACAATTTTCACATAGTAAAATGTAATGCATATACGAAAATTATACACCTTTGAACTCTTTGAAATCACACTTAGGACATGGTAATGTTGTGCTAATAAAATCCTGATCATTTATCATTTCCATGGAGTGAAATATAATGCATAAACTTGCGTATACGAAAATTATAAACCTTTGAACATTTTAAAATCGCACTTAATACGTGATAATGATATGCTAACAAATTTTTGAGAGATCATCATTTTCTCCCCCATTTTTATAGAGTGGAATGTAATGCATAAACTTGCATATACAAAAATTATACACATTTGAACTCTTTGAAATCGCACTTAATACGTGATAATATTGTGCTAAGAAAATCTTGAGAGATTATCATTTTTATAGAGTAGAATATAATGCACAAACTTGCATATGCGAAAATTATAAACCTTTGAACAATTTTAAATCGCACTTAATACATGATAATGATGTGCTAACAAAAGTTTAAGAGATTATTATTTTCTCTCTCATTTTTATAGAGTGGAATATAATGTATAAACTTGCATATATGAAAATTATACACCTTTGAACTCTTTGAAATCGCACTTAATACATGATAATGTTGTGCAAAGAAAATCTTGAAAGATTATCATTTTCATATAGTGAAATGTAATGCATAAACTTGCATATACGAAAATTATACATCTTTGGATTCTTTTAAATTGCACTTAGGACATGATAATATTGTTTCAATAAAATCTCGATCACTTATCATTTTTATGGAGTGAAATATAATGCATAAACTTGCATATACGAAAATTTTAAACCTTTGAACACTGTGAAATCACACTTTCTAACGAGATAATGATGTGCTAGCAAAATTTTGAGAGATTATCATTTTCTTCCTCATTTTCATAGAGTGGAATGTAATGTATAAACTTGCATATACGAAAATTATACACATTTGAACTCTTTGAAATCGCACTTAATACGTGATAATATTATGCTAAGAAAATCTTGAGAGATTATCATTTTCATAGAGTGGAATGTAATTCCCAAATTATACACCTTTGAACATTTTCCCTTCATTTGTTTGTGGAGTTAAAGTACCGGTGACAAACTCGTTATTTGCATGGATAGAGGGGTGCCTCCCGATAGATATAGGGGTTATCCTGTCCGCTAGATCATAGAGGATCAACGGTTGGTGGGCACGATCCGTGTGACAACTGTTTCAACCAATCAGAGCGTAGCAACGAAGATGAGCACATGTGTGAGAGATTGTGACTAAGAGAAGGGAAAACTGAGTAGAACTTAAGAACCAAGGGCAAAACTGAGTAGAACTTAAAAACTAAGGACAAGACTGACAAAGGGATTTAAATAAAAATAGAAAAAGATTTAAAAAATGGAAAATGCATCTTTTATAGAATAAAATACATCTTGGCATACATCAAACTATTTGCAACTCAAATATATACCAGTTTGACAATTATTGCCTCATTCAGACAAACTATGTTTTAGGAAGGGATGTTTTAGGAAGAGGCTTGAGTAGAAAGTCATAAACCTTCATAGATAGTAGGTGATTTGAGAAGTGGTGATTTAGGTTAAAACTTGATTTATATACATTTCTTATGGTGACAGGTCACATAATAAGACTCCCTGAGTAGATGCCACTAGTTTGATCTTTTTGATTTTGTTGTGCATAAAATAACTCAATTAGCTAGCTACAACCCATTTATTGACTCTCTGTTGACCAACCACTGGAGGGTAAAACTGAGTATATTGCACACGGCAGTGTTAGTACTGGAGGGAAAAACTGAGTACAACCAAACTGCCAGTGTTACACTCGAGGGTAAAACTGAGCACAACTAAGTCGCCAGGGTTAGACATAAGGGAAAAAACACGACTCACGGTACACGTGTGTGGTGCACAGGGCGGTAGCAGACACGTGTGGTCGTGCACGGTGCAGTAGCGTACGCAGTTACACGATGCACGGTGGTGCAACGAAACATCGCTTCTCTTCTCCTTTATAGAGGACTCCTCACTCTCACTCATCACTCATTCGCTCACTCAACCGTCTCCACTGTCCCATCACCTTCTGCAACCCCCCAAAAAAATCCTAACCATGCCGGCGATGGAGAAGAACGACGCGGTGGCTATCGGCGCCTCCAAAGCCACCGGCGAGGAGGCCCTCATCCCCGTACAGGCCCCCATCGAGGCATCGAAGGCAACCGTCGTCCCTGTCCTCGCTTTCGCCATAGCCGCCGGCGAGGAGGCCCCCGCCGGTCTCGGGCAGATCCCGCTCGGCTGGGACCCCTACGAGGAGGGTGATTACATAAGGCCGGAGAACCCCTACGACACCAGCATCGCTGACCCATGGTCGGAGGTAACCAGGGTTTTCTCCCCTTCCCTTGTTCTTCCCCTATTCTCATCGTTGGATGCTAGATCGTATATTATTAGGATTTAGCTATTCGTATTTTTACAGTAGCTAATCCTCTTGTGTTAAATCTCGTATTTCGATGAATCCATCTGTTCGTATTTGAATCCCCCTGTTCATAGTTGGGATCAGTATTCGATTTGGTTTGAGATTTGGGGAATAATCAGGAGATCTCAATCGGTTCATTTATGCAAATAATCAATCCCGATAATTAAAGTATCTCAATCATGTCCTTATTGCACTCTACTATTTACGACGAGTCCAAGGACATCAAGACTCGTCATGTGCTGAGGAGGCTGAAGTCTGGCCAGTACGACATCTGCTTCACCGACGACTTCTACAGGTGCCCCTTCTGCACCACCAGGAGGCTCCGCGCCACCGACTTCAACTCCCTCGTGAAGCATGCCGATGACATGAGGACCTGCGGCGAGTCCATGAATGTCCACGGCTTTAGATCCAAGCACCAAGCGCTCGGTCTTCACCTCCGCAGCCTCCAGAAGGTGGCCATCGAGGAGGGTCGTATGCCCCCGATCAAGCCCAAGGCGTGCAAGATCAAGGGACTAGGCATCAAGAAGTGGAGGAGGCGCTAGAGGGAGGAGGCGGAGGCCATGAGGGCCACCGATCTTGTGCTGCTGCTGTAAAGCAGTTTTTTTTGTTTTGTCGGTGTTGAACTTGTCCGCTGCTGTTGAGCAGCCTAATTGTCGAACCTCGTTAAGTACCGTACTATATAACCTATATTAGCTGCTTTATCTACATCTTCTCTATTTACTGAATTTATTTATGGTGCTGGTTAGATTTGCTGCTCTAGATTTGCTACAAGATTGGGAAAACGAGGGCCAAAAGGAACAATGAATGAAGAGAGAAGCTGCTCTAGATTTGTTACCTTTTAAAAAAAAATACAATTGTTAGCGAGAGAGGGAAAAAGACGCTCTTAAAAAGGCCAATCATAAAAATAACAAAAAAACTTCCAATTTAGACGACAGGGCGCACGTAACCACCAAACGCGCTCCACATGGTCCCACACCACGTCCTCCATAACGCGTTCCCAACAAACCTGCCCCACACAGTCCCACATAGCGCGACCTCACACGTCAACATAACGCGTTCCTGACCAAACGACCCCACGTGGTCACACACCGCGTGGCTCCGCACGTCAGCCAACGGTCAACCTGACGGCAGCTGTCGTTCGAGCTCTTTGATGGATTTCCGAGAAGGAGAGAGGCAAAAGTAAAAAAAAATAAGACTGGGAAAAATTGAGTACAACTAACGAATCAGGGACACGAAAATAGAAATCCCTATTAAATATATACTATACTTATACGTGAAACCTCAAATCAAATAGTCAAAAGCCATAGATATAGTCTGGACGAATAAAGCAGCCAGAAACCCCTGATTTATTGATATATGTATATATGTGTACAAACTAATTTGCAGAGCAGTCCGATCTCCATGCGTCTTTTTATCTCCCCTAGCTGATGCTCTTTATACCAAGAAGAATCAAGTAACCGGTTATTCTACTGAGCTTGAGCATGCCATCAAGACCGTGTTCTACGATGCTGGTCATCTATCATCTTGGACATCGGCACACCGTGAGATTTCCCCGACGTCGGCAGATGGCTCGTTGCTCGCCGCAACGCCACAGGGTTAAACATCAGTTCGTGACTTCGTGATTCCTACTTCGTCGATTGCCTAGAGCTTACCAAACCAAGATATTCCACACTCGCAAGCTACATCGGAGGTAATTATTAGTAAGTGATCTTGTATATATTACAAATTCACGTATATATCATCTTGATATTAAATAGTTAACAAAAATAAATGATGTATTGATGATTGTCCGTATTATTTATTTATGTAAAATGATTATATCCTATTGACTATGAACTAGTATAATTCTATGGTCCCATAATTGAGGCTTTCATGGTCTTAAGAAAGCGTAGGTCAGAATAGTCAAACAAGTAGTATTGTAAGTTTTTATGCATATTTCATACTATTAGTTGTGTTTGAAGTATCAGTATGGTAATTTATGCAAAGTTAATCTTTCAATTAAATATTATTTATTGTTTTGTAACGAAAATTGTATCATTATTTATTTAGTCAGTAAATATTTTTTTATGAAAATTGCCATGAAATCTTTTCTAGGGCATACCCATCGATAAAATCCTAAATCCGCCACTGGCCAGATCCCACGCTGAGCGCACGTTCTTGTAGAACCAAAAGTGAGGGTATTCTCCCTTTGTAAACACCCTTGCAATTGTAGGCCACCTCGTCGCCTACAACGGCGGCGGACCTTCGTCCTCGAAAATGACATCGTCTAGATCAGCCTCTGTGATCCCCAATTGCTTCATTATCTCGTCTATGTGTCCATCAATCCCACCGACTAACTGCTTCGTTGGACCCTTCGCCATGGCCAAACCCACAAACAGTGAAGAGAAGAGAGATCGAGAAAAAAAAGTCTCAACGCAGACGTCACCGGCTAGAGATGAAACCCTAGCGCGAGGGAAAAGATCGTTGCTACCGCTATGCATCGCTTGTAGCGGGCGGTTGCCCAGCGCCGCCCTAAGATGACTAATTGATGAAATCAGTGCTCTGCGTCAAAGACCAGCCCATGAGATGGTGATTTTTTATCGAAACGAGCCTATATGACACTTACGTGTCATATTTGCCCATCTGCCCGTCTGACTAAGGATGACGATGGAGCGGGTTTGGACGGATATACCAAAACCAAATCTAAATCAAATCCATGAACCTCATTCTAGCCCGCCCACGAAGATATCCATAGATATGAATGTCACTCCAGATCCAAACCTGCTAGATATCAATGTATCCATGAATATCCATTGCTTCTAACGCTCTATACATAATCATAATAACATTCAACATAACTGCGAAAATATACCAATTTTCAACAGTATTTCAGGAAATATTATATAAATAGTATATAGAAATATCAAAGCAATAATATTTCAGCTGCCTCGTGCCCTCGAGCCTCTACCCTCATCTAGTCGCGTGACTGCGACCTGAGGCGACTACAATCTGGGGCTTTACGGCGTCCGGAGTAATTAGGGTATTAGGGATTACCGATTACTACTAAAGTGGGTCTTTGGGTCTAGGGCTTGGAAGTTGGGGTCTTTTATAGTAAATATTGCATATGTAAAAAATTCTCAATGACATGTGGGACGTCGTCTGACGCATATGCGGTTGTTTTGCGTCGTTCACTCCAAAGCGAGCAGGCCCAACCCATTGGCAGTTGCTGAGGTCCAACCAGGCCAGCCGCCCAGCCGGAGATCCCCAAAACTCAACTAGATCTGATTGGCCGGGCCCCACATCGTCTGAGACTAGAACTCCCATCCACGCCGCCTCCACCTCCGCCCCCCCTCTCCATCCATGTCAGACGACAGCGACGGCGAGGGTTTCTACGACGACCATTTCGAGGAGGCGAGCGACGGTGGTGACTCCTGCGGCGATGCCTTCGCCGACGAAGAGGACGACGACGGGTGCCTAGGGTTATGCGGAGGTCCCTCCGACGAGGAGGGCGACGACGACAGCAACGGCGAGGGGATGTGCGAAGTCCCTTGTTGCTATGAAGACGAAGACGGCAGCGACCACGAGGAGGCGTTATCTGACGACGACGACGGGGAGAGCGAGGATGCGTTATCTGACGACGACGACGGGGAGAGCGAGGAGGCGTTATCTGACGACGACGACGGCGAGGAGGTATGCGATGAGGAGGGGGATGATGGGGAGCTCGTCGACGACCCGTGTGATGAAGACGAGGAAGAGGGCGACGACGAGGCCCAGGATCTGTGCGAGGACCCCTCCTGCAACGATGGCGAAGAGAGCGAGCTGGAGGTGTTCTGTGTCTCGGGCTTCTCTGTTGCCGATGGTTCCCACATCTCTGATTCCGTCCAGGATGATTTCTCCTCCGAGGAGGACGATGAGCTCGTGCCGATTGCCTTACCGGCTAGAACGACGCCGGCACCCTGGCCCGTCCGGATTTTGTTGCACACAGACTCTTACGATGACATTGATTCTGACTCTGACGACACCGATTACGATGTTGACGAATATGAGCTACACAGGCTGCCGGCGTCACGCGCGGCGGTGGAAAGCCTACCGGAGGCAATAATTAGCGAAGAAGAGGCCACGTGTGGCTGCGCGGTGTGCAAGGACGTCTTCCCGTCAGGGCAGCGCGTCATCTGGCTCCCGTGCAAGCACTACTTCCATGGCGACTGCATCCGGCCGTGGCTCGCCATCAGGAGCACATGCCCCGTGTGCCGGTATCAACTCCCCACAGATGATGCCGAGTCTCAACAGGCACGGCAATTGAGGGTTCTAGTACCAGTGGCTCTACCACTGGTTCGTCACGGTGAAGCACAGCAGGTACGATCTTGGACACCATGGTAGTAATTTCTTTGTTACAGTGCCATGGTAGTGGTATACCGCAAGAATTATTGACGGGTTGGAATATGACTGTTTGGTTTTGGAATTCAATGGCTGGTATAGCTTAGTAAATTGTGATTGGTGTACGGTTAGGAGATTCGTGTAGTTCCAATCTGCAATAGTCATGCAATTCTAAGTAAGCTCTGGTGACTGTTATTTGTTTGCTTCCTGGTCCCAAATAAACATATTTGGCATTCTGAAAATTGAGTCTAGCAGTGTTCTTTTTTATGTTTGAAATGTTAATCAATTCGAACATTGGATATTCTATCGGGTGCTGTTTCATCCAAGACCAGCTAAATTCTAACATATGAACTGTAGGAAGCATAAAAGAAGTCTTTAGGAAACCAGAATTGTAGAAGCCTAACATCTGAATGCACAAACATCAAACCACTCTGTTTATCCAACCAATCAACAAGAGGCCGGTGCTGGGTACTTGCCTGCGGCGACAAATTTCAGCATGCGTTTTAACTCAAACTGAATAACTGGTCACTGCTTATCCTTGAACAAACCGGTACCAATCTGTTAGGTAATGTGGTTTAGTCACCTTTTGTTACCAAGTTATATCTGCAGGGTAAATGATTGCCAGAATTTTAGAACACATCTCACTAGCGCATACATCTGTATGTAGCCTTTAGGAAAAGAATGCACTGAGTGTCTAGGGCTGGACATTTACCAACCAGTTACTGTCGATCTATCTATCCGGATTCGTTAACTAACTTTTGATATCCTCAGTGCTGTAATATCTGACAAAACTGTTGGCATATGACGATGTCCTATTATACTGTGCTTGTGTTTGAGATGAGGTAAATTTTGACTTTGTGATTTGTTCCATATAAAAAATCGGTGCCATACTGTCATACATTTACCACTTTCCATCTACTATCCACTCCCCATCTTTAGCTTCTATTGGATTCCGCGACACACATTTTCAGTAATTTGGTATATGTGGCTACTATCCAATACGATGCATTATGACACCGTAAAAAATGTTCGAAATCATGTATTTTCGTGTATGCATAAAAATTGCTGAAGCTGATCATATCTAACTCTCTTGCAACACACGAGTTGACTACTTGACTTCTACAATTTATTTATTCTTCAGAATACCCTGCGCCTAACACAACCTTCAGAACCAAACTGCTGTCGCGTTCTTCTTTCTCTCGTGTGCACTGTTTTGTACCAGTGGTTGATAACTCTACCATTTGGAGTGAGTTTGTTCCATGAAACCTGCTTTGACGGCCGCATCTGTAAAAAAATGTTTGGATCTGATAATAACTCTTACATTTTGACAGAGCGGCGGCAGAGATGGAGGGGACAGCGGTGGAGCCACCGCAGGCGCAGGGGATGCGCGGGACTGAATGACGTAGAGGATCCTGTCATCCGATGACAGCGCCACTCACCAACTAGCTCGTAGAATCTGCCGTCGTTCAAACTACAGTATGCTCATTCATCTCTGTAAAACTCTGTGGTTTGCAAGGAGATGCTCGGCTTCAGCACCCAGTAGCAGTAGGTTGATGATCAAAACTGGAGTAGTCCTAATCCGTCTATTCTTTTCATTCAGTCTGTAACCAGAACTAGATATGTTGTAGTACTATGACGGTGCTTTGCTCAAATTTCAGATTTCAGGAGATTGTGAAATATTAGTATAGCCGAGCAACTAATCCTTGATTCGCCACATCAGTAGTACGGAGTAGTAATTGTGTCCACCTTGCCACGAGCCATATTATGAATGAAAATGACACGGTGCATTTGCTACAGCTAAGCTAGTATTTCTGGTCTCTCCTCTGTACTCTGTGCAGCAGCTAATTCAGGCTCCTCCACCCCCATGCCATCGAGCTTCCTCTGCAGCTCGGAGGCCTCTTCCCGGAGCCGGCCGCTCTCCTGGGCCACGCGGCCGTGCTCGGCGATCACGCGGTTGAGCTCGACGAGGAGCCTCTGGTTCGCGGCCCGGAGCCGCGCCGCACGCGACGAGAGCTCGTCAAGCCGCCTCTGCTTCCGCACTCGCGACCGCTTCGCGGACTCGCGGTTGGACGCCAGCCGCCTCGTCTTCCTCTCGTCGCCATTGCCGCAGCCCCCGGCTTGACCGTCGCTCTCGCCGCCATTGCAGGTAGTGTATGGAGCTACTATGTCCGACAATGAGGCGAAGTCGTGCTCCTGCGCGGTGCGAGGGTCGTAGGGCCGCGGCAGGAACGCGCCGCCAGCGGCGAAGCCGGTGTCATAGTGGTGGTAGGCAATGCCACAGGTGGCACCGCTGGTGGCGTGGCGTTGCATGCCTGGAAGGGGAGGAGGAGGCCGGAAGGTTTTGCTCGAATGAATGGTGAATTTTGTTCTCTTGCTGGAATGAATGGAGCGGAAGATCGAGCGGAGATGCGCTGCTTATAAACTGTAAAGGAAAGCAGACCAGCCTCTAAAGTTGAGGAGACTGTGCATACATTAGCTGGTGATGTGAGCAGATTTGTCTTCTTTTTTTTCTCTCAACTTTTGTTGGTGTTTGAGAATTCCTATCGTCTTGATTTGTAGTTTTGTCGTGAACATGTCGGCGTCGCGGAGAAAGGTGGGATTTGTTGAAATGCTTTTCTTCCGCGTGGAAATTCTGTCGAAAGTAACAGCTTAGCTATCTCTGTTCTGTTCCAGGTGCAACCTGCACTGCACAGCCCACAAAAACCTTGCACTGCAGAGTTCAGTTGCATCGGCATGATCATGCGCATCAGAGGCTACTGGAAAAAGGAAAAACAGTTAAAATTAGGTGAGACGCATTGTGTATTCATGTGGATGCATATTTCTTGGGCTTACAAAATTTACTGAAATATTAGTGCAATTTTTATTTCCAAACCATGCAAAAATGAATTCGTCCTTGGAGGAACCTAGGACCAACTTTTAAATCGAACTCCCCAAACATCTTACATTTAGGAACAGAGGTAGTAGGTTGTATATACTTTGACTTGAGGTCTTGATGTTTGGATGTTGATCCAAGGACTTACAAAATTGGTTGAGCTTAGAAAAAACTTAAAGCATCTCATGAGTAGACAACCCCAATGTTGTATAGCCATTCCTAGCAAAAACCTTGTTTTACTGACATATTTAGATGATATGAAGCGAACCAGAGAAGCTGCTTTTCCTGCTAGTGATTGTGCTCTTACAGTTTTAGGTCAAATTAGGTAATTAGCTGTCTCTAAAGCTAGATAAAAGATATACACAAGGTGGAGAAGTCTCCGGTGGATTGACCAAACAGATTGCAAGCCACACGCAACATTGCCTGGCCGTTGGATGCTACCGTCACATCTTGATACAGATGGCCCAAAAGACAATGGCTTTACTTGGTCACCGCGAACAGTTTGGACAAATTACATGGTACGGTGTACATAATTACTTGTATGATTGTTGGGAGCTTTATCAATTGCAGTGGTGAGCAGTCTGTTCTGTCAGATAAAACAAGCACAATATATGTCTACAAGCATGCATCGTTTACCAGTAGAAGTGTTGGCTGTGATTTAGATTCAGCTGGACCAAATAACCTCATTGTGGAAATGTCCTTAATTTCAAGAATGCAAATAAATATAAGTAAAACAATCAGCCCCTTCTCTTGCGGAATAAAAGCCTTTAAATTAAAGTGAGTATAATATGAGTTTTCATTTCTTAAGAAAAAATATTACCCTGCAGAATAAGACTTTTATAACCTTTTCCCACACCAGACACAATCATTCACCTGTGACATCATTCTTATTTTGCACATGGCATGGATCTAATGACTAATGGGTTGGTAGTGAGAGTTTTTTTTTCTTTACCTACACAAAATAGTGGCAATGGTTGCTTTACACTGATTTATCCATTTGACAACAAAATTGGCATGCGCCTATGATTATATATAGCTGAGGTAATTCTTGTTACTGATACTACTTGGCAAGAAGCTTATGTTTCTGTCGATCAAAAGGCAATGATTGTATACACAACGACTATTGTTGACCGTCCTCTTTTTAGCATAAGCCTTTTGTTGTCGTGTAGTTGTCAATAAAATGGGGGAAGTTTCAGTTGAATTTTGCTCCAGTATGCTCCACATCCATGGTAGGATGATAGTATTGGCCATTGGATGTTAGGTCACTGTTTTTTTTTTTTTGAGAGAGACATTAGGTCACTGTTACGGCTTGTTTGGACTGCGAGAGCCTGTGATCAATTATATGAGGACCAAGCTGTTTCTTTTGAAGTTCCTATCCGGTATACATGCTTTTATGAAAATCAACTGCTTAGCTTTACCTCTTTATGGACATTTTGTTGAATTGTTTTTTGGGAAATATTTTTAGTGAACTGTGGGCATTTTAGTTTTACGTATTTGTCAGAAACATAGGCTATATAAATGTTTTTGGACTTTTTTGACATTTGGAAAGTAGTTTATTTCCTAGTGCTGAATTATCCCTGCACTGGCCGTCCGGGGTTTCCTAGTCGGCAAGTTTACACCTCCTTCTCCTACACGGCTAAGTATCTTGCGTGAGGCAACTAGAGACCATTAAGTAGCATGCTTTGGGATCCTTTGGGATAAAAGCTTGACCAAAAGTGCTTTTGTTTTTCTTTGTCCGATGACGCCAATGCCTATGCTACCGAGCAATCAGAACAATCATTTAGCTATATACAATTGTTAATAGAGGATAGGGATGCGATTTTGTGTGCTAAGTGCATCTTGATTAATCACAATAATACGTACTAGTGGTTTGGACTTTACACGAACTTATCTATGAATGCCTTTGCTACAATTGCAAGTTGAGTAGTAATTTAACACGTTTGGGCAACATCAGGTTAGTCGTGTGGTGTCAAGCAAGAGTCCCAACGGAGAAGAAAGCTTCGTGCTGCTGCACTGCTGCGATGAGAAAGGCCGTAGCCCCCGACGAGACGCGTCATGCATGATTTATGTGAATTGTAAGGAGGGATGAACAATCAGTTTTTTCCCACAGGAAACACAAAAGCCCCACATATTGATGCATCGATAGAAAAATGAGTTATTTTAAAACCGATCAATCGCTGATAAGATCATGCTACACCGTGGAGTTCGAATCGAGTCGTGGTTCTTGTGATTGGTGTAAAGAGCTAAAGAATTAGCAAAGAATTTTCTAAAAGCACAAAATAAAGATTTGCCTCAGTCTTTCTCTTAATTTTCTAGCTAGCGTTTCGCTGTTGGTTTCTGCTGGAATCTCTTGTTCTCCTGTTCATGGACGTGCTTATAAATTCTATATGAGGTCTTTGCTTACTCTCCACCGTTGCAGGAAAGATGATTGAGCGCTCGATTGCTTCTTTTTGCTCTTTCGTTTTGCTTCAAAAGATGGCCATGATCACAGCACAGGACACCCTTTTATTTTCTTTTCTTTCTGGAGTCAATCATTGGTGTATCAAGGAAAGCAAAGGCATGATCACACCAAGGTAAGCTCAGCAGCTCATCCCACTACTAAGGCCAGTCTCTCTCCCTCGAAACGCGCCGATGCAAGTATGAGATATATCTACATACAGATTGCCTGGTCGACGAAAGCTTTAATTAAGTTATTAATTAGTTAAAGCAAAAGCAGAAGGTGTTAGTTAAGCAGCCCTTTGATGCAAATCTTTTGGATCTGCAGAAATAAAACTGGTCAAAGCATCAGCTGATTTGCATACTGCTGGTGCTGGGTGGCACTGCTTTTGCCAAGGCCATAGAAACGATTTGCCTCCTGGCCGTTCTATCTTTCTGCACAAATGCACATCAATTCAGCAGAAAAGTAGGGTAGTTCAAATTGTATATCTGCTCTCAGTATCAGGATCCAGCGATAGTATTTGTACAGTTTTGGTCTGGCAAGTTCCAGCTCTTAAGAAATTATGAATCACAAAAACAACAAATCAATCCTGTGCAATATTTCCTTCAAAAACAAAAATGGAACACAAAACTGTGCAATATAACTCATTTGTCCATGTAACTACAAGCTAAACATAGATACAGAATACACACGAGTGAAGGTCTTCTTGACGAGGGTGACCTTATTGAAAAAGATAACATATGTCTAACCAACACTATGTAAATGTAAGTTGTGGTTCCAACCAGAGCCAATGCACAATCAGAACATATATATGGTGGTTGCATCGTCTATCTGAAACCATGCACTTCCTTGCTTTGCCACCTAATCACAGATCACAGATCACAGGGGCTTCAGAATAATCATAAGGTGCCCTGCGACCGTTTGTTGCCATGAATAACCAAATTATGGCAGCCAAACCGATGGAACCATGAAATCAGTTGCCACTGAAACTCACTGTCAAGAATCAAAATTGGCAACTGTGCAGCAAACTGGATGGAAGTATCTTTCTAGACATGGATTAGCACTCGTCAACATACTACGCCAAATTTTAGATGATGCCAAAAAGTGCACAACTGCCTTAGCTGTACTTCCTGTTGAGATAAGATATCAAATAGTTGCTCAATACTTCACCACAACACATTCATTTCGATATTTTAGGGCTGTATGTTAATGCTCTGCTGGGTGTTGCTACATTCCTGAACGCCTTCAATTCAGAAAGGAGATTCAAGCGACTCATCCCACACATCTCCACTTGCATTGGAAGCATCTTCACCATCTTCTTCCATCGCCAATCTTATATATTCTCTCCGAGCAAAACGATCCCAGTCAGTCAAGGATGGCTCTTCACGCATCTGCGTTTCCGTTAGGAAAGGTGATACGTTAGTAGCATGAAAGACCAAGAATATAAATGTGGTCGATGGATAAGGATACTTGTGGAACTTGACTCACTTGGCGGATGAGGAAGGGATCTCTAGATTCGAAAGCCATAAACTTGTTGAGGTTGAATAGAACATTGAAGAAATGCCCAGACAATTTGCACCTCCGAAAATCTTTTATTGTAAAAAAGGTGTCATCCTGAAAACGCAACAAACAAATCAGCTTACAAATGTTCAGCATGTTATAGAGTGCAAAAAAATACAAAGGTATGCTGACCTCAGGTCCAATCATATCAACTAGTTGACACAAGATGTCCTCAAATAGTACAGGCTCCTGGGCCATGCATTCCATGCGATGAAGTTGCTCCTCAAAAAAGTACTGTAGTTCATTGTGTGTGAGTATGTTGTTGCCATCCAAATCTATACATTTAAACCTGACAAGAGGATAGTGGAAGTATAACTATGAAGAATTTGTAGAGTATTCAGCATTAAAGCAGCTCAAAATTCACACAACCACTTAAAAGCAAACTATCATGATGAGGGATATTTGCAAGATAAATTTCCTTGAAGACCTACTTAGGACGTTTTTCCCCAGTCAGAATCCTTATGGTCTTAGAGTAGATTTGCCTTTCCCTATACACATGTTCCAAAAGAGTCCAATGAACATCTCCCACATTACACATTCATCTTTTGAAATCTTTATATGATTTGTAGACAAGGTGTTATTTTACAGAGAAGAAACTAAAAAGAATTCTGCATAGCTTAGATTGATAATTAAACTAGTTAGTGGTGGATCCTGGATTAGATACAGAGGGCGCCCGAATAAACAGGATTGCATTTTTATAAATACACTTCATATAAAATGGTTTGGTGAACATATTATTTGCCTATTATACAAGATACATGCTAATAGCATATCAAATTACAACCATATATTGATGCACAGAGACAAAACAGACAACTAAAAGTTAACAAAACAGCATACAAGCATCAAATCTATAGACTATGGACATATATTTAAATGCTTGGAAGGAGCCATATGCATGTATCAGGTTTTTTGCCATGGACACAAGGTATTTTACAGAGAAGAAACTAAAAAGAATTCTGCATAGCTTAGATTGATAATTAAACTAGTTAGTGGTGGATCCTGGATTAGATACAGAGGGCGCCCGAATAAACAGGATTGCATTTTTATAAATACACTTCATATAAAATGGTTCGGTGAACATATTATTTGCCTATTATATAAGATACATGCTAATAGCATATCAAATTACAACCATATATTGATGCACAGAGACAAAACAGACAACTAAAAGTTAACAAAACAGCATACAAGCATCAAATCTATAGACTATGGACATATATTTAAATGCTTGGAAGGAGCCATATGCATGTATCAGGTTTTTTGCCATGGACACAAGGAGTTGTGTAACATTTATTGCATGATGTGGAAGCAAAGGCTCCTGCTGGTCTTGGTTCATGGTTTTTTGCAAGTCCTATCTCTAAAACAAGACCGAATAGTGATGTAGAGAAATATGTTTATAGAGGAAGCATACACATTGACTCTGCTAGAGCCAACTTTAGAAGGCCGTTCTTCTTTGAAGTGTTCGCCACTGCCTCTTGGAATATATGGAAGCAGAGGAATGCTCATATTTTTAATAATGCTACACCTACTGTTAGAGCTTGGTCCTTTCTCTTTTAAAAGAAACCTCTACCTTCTTTCTTATAGAATGATGATCTGAAATCCCCTCTTATAGACTGGCTAGACACTTTGCAATACTCTTTGGGTTATGCCCAGGGCTAAGCCCTTTTGTACAACTCCCTCCCCCCCTTTATCTTGTACATACTTTATCTTTTTAATAAAATTTGCTGTCGGGGCCAAATGGTTTAGATTTTAGGTGATGCACAACAAAATGTGGGACCAATACAGGTTACTGGTAATAATAGATGGAGCATTGCTCAGCAGAAGAATAAACGCAAGTGTTAGCAAAACCACAAGATGGACCTACCAATAATCTTGGCTCGGTTCTGAGGATTTGTCCTCTTCTGACAAAATAAAATGAACAAAGTCTTCATAACACATTTTCCCGGCAACTTTGCTGGTAAATTTCCTAGGAACCTATTGTGTATCAATTAAAAATTGTCAGTGTGAAGTTAATTTTAAATAACCTTCACATATATGAAAATACATTGAAACTAAAGAAACTTGAACAATCTGAAATTGGTAGGACAAAAAAAAATACCAACCTCTGAGAAAATTCTATCTACAATCCTATATGTCAACGCATGGTTTCCATACTTAATAAGATTTTCTTTATCAATAAAGAAATCATGGTCCGTGTCGAGCTCCCAGAACTTGCAGTATATCACGTAGAAATGCTCATACGAGAAATACCTACAGAAAAATGATAAAAGTTCAGTGTTGCACAAGTTGTAGAGCAAGGAAACTTTTGTACAAATGAGAAATAGAAGCAAAAGGAGGTGCAAAATTTTGATTTGAATGTGCCACCTTAAAACTTTATTTATATCCTCTTCATCATCAGCATGCCGGAGCGCATCAAGCAGATTTCCACGCTTTAGCTCCCTAAGAGTGAGAAGGCCACTTCCGATTCGACTCAAACAGTAAAATATCCTGTAAACGACAGTCTCGCCTGACAAACAATGTTGCATAAGTAGAAAAATGTAAATACTCAATGGGATTCAATATTTCATTTAAATGATCACAGAATGGCATAGATAGTTTTACCATATCTTTCTTGAAATTCTGGCGTGCTCTTTAAGAATTCCAGGCCAGGATGGTTGTCCAATAGGTCCCGAAGAAGTGGTTTAAAATCTTCCTACATCATTAACAAGAACATCAATCATGAAACAGAATCAGCACCTCATGAAGTGATTCACTGCATACTTGTGTGTTTTCTAAAAGCACACCTACCTTTGTGAGATAATCATGATCGTTTTGCTTCAAGATTGTAAATACTTGGGTTGTAGTGTCCATAGTCATCATATTGCTGTTCACCCAGTAATCCATGTAGGCATCCCTGGAAGAAATATCACGATGCAAAATCTAAGATCCGTGTCTTCTGCATATATCTCAAGTGGTCAAGTGATAAAGTACCTTGTGACAAACCCAGTGTTATCCTTATCGATCTTTCCAAAAAGAACAGTGGTCAAGAAGGACGGTAGTTTGCAGAGTTCCCTGGTAACCATCCGAAATTCTATCGCACCAAAAAAAAAAATTTTAAAAAAATGAGACGACCTCAAGGACAATGGAATATGATTATGATAGTTGACAATATAACTCATGTTCCTGGTTGTGCGTTTAAGAGACTCCAGATAACAACTTGAGCACCAACGTAAAATAAAGATACGATCAGATGGAAACAACAAGGATCAAATGACACGAGTCACTTGTAATTAGAAATTAGAATTGCTTCTCCGTTTCTATTAAATCATATCATATTAGCCAAGATCAAACAACAATGACATTTGAGGACGCACCTTGAATCCGAAGACCATTGGAGTGCCCGGCGAATAGCTGCTCAACTACGTCTATGAATTGCCTCTTCTGCTCATATGGCAGCGGGCGCCCATCTCGGAAATAGAACTGCCAAACGAGACCAAACAATTCTCGATTAGCTTACTCCATAGCTGTGCTAGCAAATTGATCGGTGGTCGACGGTGAAGGTGTTTTGTGACCCAACCTGCGGAATGACCTCCTTAGAGGCGCGGGCGGTGGGCGGCCGGAGCGGAGACGCGGAGCGGTGGGAACGGCCGCCCGCCAGCCCGCTGGGCCTCCTGGCGAGGCGCGGCGACCTCGGCGAGAGCGGCGGCACGTTGGCGACCCCCTGCATCATCATGGACGGCAGCATCCCGCAGCCCGCGAAGCCGCCCGTCGACTTGGCCTTCTGCGCCAGGCAGCTGACGAGCGCGACGGTGTCGGGGAGCGTGAGCCAGTGCGCGAAGAGGCGGTCGAGGACGCCGCGCAGCGCGGGGGCGCCCGGGGCCGGGATCTCCGGCGGCAGCTGCAGGAGGTCCACCTGCAGCGCCAGCGCCGCCACGGCGCTCAGATCCGGCGCCGCCGTCTCCATCTCCCCCGTCTCGGTCGGTCGATCACCGCCTGTCGCCGATCCGATCCGATCAGCTCGTTGGAACGGGTAAGTGGCGGGCGCGAATCAGGCGCGTGGCGCGACGTGTGGCGGTGGGCGGTGGGCTGCGGGCGGCGACGGGGAAGACCGGTTAGCTAACGGCTTGGCTCAACCATCTTGGCGCCATCTTGGCCGTCCATCTGGTCCATCGACCGCGTCACTGCATAACGACATTGCGCGGGTCAAACGGCATTGCGTGATGACTGAGGTGGAAATGCCGGCTGATCTGCAACAGATGCACATGCCGCGGGTCCTGAAGAAGACATAGTTTATCTCCAAGACGATTCGTCTGGTTTCTATCATAATCGAAGCAAATTCGTGGAAAAATAGTTCAATCTCACCGGAGAATAACACCGATGCGAACACGAAATTAGAAACTATGGCAAATGAAGAACACAGCACATGGGCAGATGGGCTAGGTGAAGGAAACACACACACAAACACACATTATGGAGCACATGAGCGAACAAGTAGATCATGCTCTCGATGTGGCTACACACAATGAATGCAGCTTGGCAACTCAATGACGCATAACATACCGTGTCGATTTGGACCAGGCCAGACGGAGTGATTGCTCACTAGTGGAATTAAAAGATGCAATGGACCAGACGGGATCTGCTAATGGTAACTGGATTTCTATTCCATACGAGGGGTGAGAGAAAAAGGAGAAGTGAAGAATGGCAGGAACCTAACCATAAAGAGAGCGGAT
This sequence comes from Avena eriantha, assembly GCA_910589775.1. Lineage (NCBI taxonomy): Eukaryota > Viridiplantae > Streptophyta > Magnoliopsida > Poales > Poaceae > Avena > Avena eriantha. The sequence goes on from OU342745.1 coordinate 52,673,322, forward strand.
GCCAGGAAGAGGAGGATGGATGGAAGGGAAGGGACGAGAGGGGAAGTAGGGCTCGAGAACACCGACAAACTCGCGCCATATGCATGCATGCTACGTCCTTCTTCACCTATATTTTAACTTGCATGGAAGTGCATCTATGTACTATGTACCATGTCAATTTACTGATTGTAAGAGTTCTGGCACATTGGATATTTTTTCTAGGATGCACGGATCAGAAAGCATATCCTCGAATCAGACTTTCGCCCCGTTTTATAAATAAAGTCAAACGGCCAAACCATACAAAGTGATGAGAGATTCCTCTTACAAGCAGATCAAAGATACACAATAAAAAACTAGGAAGCATCGAGCTTGCCACCGAAGACGCCGTGAGACTAAGGAGACTTGAGCTCCACGACAACGCCCCCAAGAAGGTGACGACACAGCAAGCGCCGCCGTCGCCGAGACAAAAAAAGTCCAGGATTTTCACCCGGAGCCCTAATGTGGAGAAGGTAGCCGCAACGATGCCCTCAAGAGGGTCACGACACCCGCAGGCGTCGCCGCCGTTGGCGCCGGAGCGCTGGGATTTCTCCCGGAAAAACCCTCGCCACAACTGGTACCACCAACTACGACCATCCCCGAGCTAAGCTTCCACCACACGATCTGGGCATCGACTACGCCGAGACGCCACCAACACCAGTAACCCCCGACACCCAGTCCTCGCCACCCTCATGGCTCGAGGAGACGGCCATCACCACCGCCACGTCGCCCGCTATCGAGCCGACCGTGCAGTCCACCTTCCGGGGCCATCGCCCCGGCATCTGAGATATCGCCCACGGCGCCGCAGACGCCACATCAGGACTTCCATCAAAGTGGACAAGAAGGGACCGAGGCAGCTAGGCACCGCGCAGACAACAAGGGTTGAACTAGCAGGACGCACCCGCCGATAGAACTCGCATCACCCGAGGAGCGGGTCTGCCAGGCGGTCGTCATAACCAGGCCTCCGGGCCCGGATCCGGCACCCCAACCACTCTATGGCCAGGGGTGGGCTTCCAGACGCGATGGATGCCCCTGGAACCTGCGTGGGGCGCAGGCCCGCCAACCCAGATCGGTCCCAAATGGGCCTGGATCTAGGCCGAGGTAGACCCGACGCACCCCAGGCTAGCTCCGCCCGCCCGCCGTCGCCTGGTTGCCGGCCGACCCGGCCCTCGTCTCCGACTCTAGTGGAGGAGGCCTCCGTAGGCCCTGCTAGCCCGCCGATGATAATCTCCCGAAGAAGCTTCGGCCGCCACTGCCTTCGTTCATGGGAGAAGGATGCCATGCCCCAGAGCCCCGCCGCCTCCACCACGAGGACCCACTGCAGCCGCAGCTCGCCGGCCTGCCGCGCTAGGGAAGACAGGGTCGTCGGTGAGGTTCGTCGCCGCCTAGTAGAGCCGCCCTCCGTGCGTTCGACCAATCAATAAGGACCGCCGCCGCCGGCACCGCACGGGCTTTTCCCGGCGGCGTGCGCACGGCGGCGGGGTGAGGGGAGATGGTAGGATGGGGCGGGTTAGGGGCTCCTGGTCGCCCGCGGGGGGCGACGTAGGAGCGATACGGTTCTGACGAAGCAGAGCTCGCTGGGGTCGATCCCGAGCAGCTCCCTCGTCAGAAAGCATATCTACCATGTTTTTGCTTAAATCCTTGGTAGATTCGGGGTTGCCGAAACGTATATCTATCTAGTAGCATGAAGCCAAAAAAGTCGCAGTACATGAGCTCACATCTATCATGAAGGTATATGTTTGAATGTGGTAGAAGACCATATTTCTAATAATGATCTATGGATGGGTCGATCTGGAACTTGCTTAAGAGTACATATGTGATAGGTGCATTACTTTCCAAAAGGACATGTTAGTTTCCAAATTCCGTGTCTTACTTATCTTATGGAATAGGAATTGTTCCTCAGGCAGTGCTGGACCTTGCAGAAAATCTCGGGGGAGGGGGAGGAGGGGGCTACAGAATCACATGAAAATTGTTTTTGGAAGCCAAATCAAATGATAGCAACAAGGTACAATCTGTAGCATTTTTTGGAACTTATCTATTGAGATTGATCTTGTCCACGAAATACAGTTATAAGATCAGTATACACATAAGGTAGTCCAAAACAAAAGAAGCCACCTACTACTTAACCATGGATTTTCACTCATCAAAGACTCCTGTGTCAATCACTACAGATCAGCTCTACGCCTCTTTGCGCATGTGAAATATAGAAAAATATCCTCATAGTTGTATTTCTCTCCAATTTCCTTCTCTATGTTTACTAGCAAACTGTTGGCAAGAAACTCATCCTCCATTTTATTGCGCAATCTTGTCTTAATAATCTTCAAAGTAGAAAATACGCATTCAGCACTTCCGTAGAAACCCGAAGAGTCACAAGCAACCGAAGCAATCTATCAATCAAGTTGTAAATGGAATGTCTCCCACTCTCAACAAGACAGTGACAAAGGTTTGTCAATGTTGACATTTTTTCCATCTTGTTATCATTAGAAACATCCACAACAAAATGCTTGAGTTGCTGCTCCAAGCCATAAATTTCTTGTTGACTAAGATCAGCCGGATAATATTGCTTCACCATCTCACAAATATCAGTAGCCTTAAATGATCTAAATTTATTTGTAGGGATCAAAGTAGCACTAGTGGACAGAAGATCCGTTACCTTATCATTGAACTGAAACTCTAGTTCTTGCAATTGAATATCAAGTGTTGCTCAGAATATTTCCACTCGAAAATAATGCTCTTTAGTAAAAGAATTAGGTTGACGATGAGCACGACCACCACGCAGAATGTAAATTGCCTCCAAGTCTGGAATATCAATGGAATGGTTTGCACAAAACTCAACAACTCGAAAAAACAAGGCTTCCCAACCATCATCTGATCTCATCTCATCAAGGCAAACCTTTGTTGAGAACATTAGGCGCATGGCATTTACTATGTCCTGTGATTTCTTTTGCAAAGCTTGCCCGAGATCTTCAGTAATCTCCAATATTTCCTGCATTAAATATAAGACCAGTATAAACTCAAAAGAGGACAAGTAGATGAAAGTGGTATCTCCATCTGAATTGAGCCAGCTATTCCATCAGATGTTATTTTTTGAAGAACCAAACTTAGTACATTAAACATGGTCTTTAGGCTGGACATCGAACCCAAGTATGAACCCCATCTTGTGTCACCGGGTCGTTTTAGTGCATGTATTTGGTTTGCACCTTGTCCAGTTTCAATCTCATCAATAGAAAGTAACCGAGCTAGTTCATCCAACTGAGCATCATGAAGCTCATCATGGTGCTTCGCGGTGGAGTCAACGGTGTTAAGAAGAAATAGAAATTTCTGCAAAAATTGAGCAATAGGGACCACTTCCTTGGATATAGCAACTAGTGCAAGTCGCAAACGATGGGCATAGCAATGGACATAATATACATGTGGGTATTCTCGAAGAAAAAGAGCTTGCAATCCATTGAACTCTCTCCTCATATTACTAGCCCCATCATACCCTTGGCCACGAAGGTTTTGAACATCGAAAGCATTTTTGGATAATATAGAACTCAATACCTCTTTAAGTGTCACAGCTTTGGTGCTTGTCACATGTATCAAGTCAAAGAACCTCTTGCAAAATGCCAGTTTTATCCAAAAATCTGCTCCCTTTTTGCTACATCACAAGTCTCAGCAACCAGGATAGAAAACTTAGAATCCCTAATCTCTTCACGGATATGCTTCCTAACTTTATATACATAAATTCCCAAAATAACTTGTTGGATCTTTGGTGCTATGTATTGTTCATCGTATTTAGCATACCTAATAACTTTCGCAATCTCGGGATTGAATTCTGCAAGAAGCTTTCTTAACTCAAGAAAGATCCCTTGGTTCTTAGACTCGCTAGTCTCATCATGGCCTCTAAAAGAACAAGATTGTGATGTGAGCCACTTAACCGCTACAATTGAGGCTTTTACCCTTAACTAGTTTCTATTAATATCCCTCTGGTTACCCACAGCTACAACATGTGCTACATGGCATGTTGGGGTTTCCCCCGTGATTGTAATTGCTTTGTGATAGTCCTACAACCAGGTTGTTGGTCGGGCAGTGTTGTTGTATGCCTTGATAGTTTTGTCAACCTAGAGGCCCACCGGGTATTTCCCTGCTCGGATCACTGGACTGAATCATCATGGCCCCAGGTACGGTTCTGATGCAGCCCGTCCTACGGACGCCCCTACATCTACACCACCAAGTCCCCCAAGTGGACCGATGACCCGCGCTCGAGCCAAGCTCCTCCAAGCTAAGGTGAACTCACTCATGTACTCATGTGACTTCGATACACCCCTAGATGGCTTGCTACTTCATGCCTCGACACTATGCATCATTAGCTATGAAGACACGAGCCAACGGAGTGTCGCAGCAACCAGCAGCTGCCTGGAGCAAGCAGTACTACCGACCCCAGGAAGCGGTACTACCGCCCAAGCGGCACTACCGCCTGGAGACAACAACACTACCGCCCCGGACAGAGAGACACTGCTTGAAGCCCCAGACCTCACTGGTACCAGGATAGCGGCATGTAATACCTCGGACCTTACGCTCTAAGCTCAAGCCTGGATGAACCTGATGGCTCCGATTTTTGCCATCTTCCACTGTGTTTAAACATTGTTTTTAGTCAAGCAATTGCCAAATAAACTCTCAACCTTTGCCACTAATGACTAATAATTGCAAAGATATGCAAATCCCTTCTTTGATTTATGTTGTGCAGGAAATCACAGCTTTTAAGGCAAAATAAGGAGTCATAATGAAGGATTTTGAGGAAGTACACACGGCCAAGTAATTGGGATGTTGTACCAAGGCGCCAGAATGCTTAACGACTACTGGTACGGACGCGGTCCGCCCGTACTACCCGCTCATACCGGGCGGCGACGAATTCGTCTCGTCAAACAACTTTCGTGAAGACGCCTATATATTTTGAGGCTCCAGCCGCCGGCCAGAGAGCCGCCATTCTCATATTGCATCACAACACCCCCAAAGGAGATCCACACCATTGTTCATCCATAGTTCATCCATTGTACATCACTTCCACTATCCATCCCTCCACTAGCCATAGCCATTGCTTTGTACTTTTAGATCTCCTTGTGATTTGGCGACCATTGTAAGAATATTTGATTTCAATCTAAGTATTTGCATGATGTTTTCTATCTCTGATCTATTTGTTATGAGTGAGTAGTCCTCACGGGCTGCGGGTTGGAGAGAAACCTCGCAATAATTATGTGCATCTAGATCATGTGAGAATTGTATTTTGTTTGGATTCGTGATTTGTATCTTTTCTTTCTTCGTCTCTCGTATTGATCTATGGACTTGTAGGTACCAAAGATCACATAGATTGATAAAGGCTTGATGTGAGATACTTGGCTAGTGGCGATCTCATAGGAAACTTAGTGACAGAAAGGGAAGTACGATCTTCACTTAGCGCCCCATTCGGGATCAACAACAACATTACCACTTAAAGCTTTAATATGTGTTTACACTTAATAATTGTTTGTAACCCATGGCTTTGGTGTCCTCTCGGTTGGATTAAAAGTCTATCGCTATGCCCATTGCATCACGGGGGCTCTAGAATATTAGGATGTGTTGCCCACAAAATATTATCTCAATACAAACACTATACATGACTATGCTTATTATTATCTTTCATCCCATTTGATGTGCAGCTGTAGGTGGATCTTCAACCCTGGCCTATCTCCATCCATTGATTCAAAACCCAGTATAAAGTAAACTAGATTGGTCCGGTCAACTAAGGTAAAACGAACAAACAAAGTCTTGTAGACGTGTTCTTTTTATTACCTTTTAGCAGTGCTTTCTGAGGTTCGATTAAACCTAGGTCTTCTAGGGAAAAAACTACTGTACTACATCCGTGAATCTGGATCGAAGGTATCAACCCTTTTTCTGGCGCCGTTGCCAGGGAAGCAATTTAGCTATCCTGGTGAGGTCATTAGAGACCTTGTTTTTAGTTTTATTATTAGTTTAATTTTTGTTATTAGTTTACTTTCTTGTTATCTATTTGAAAACCCCCAAAACATTAGTTACTTGTTATTCATTGTCATTACTTAAAAATTTCCAAAAATATAAGAGTCATGGCTCAAAAGAGATTAGGGGAGTATGTTACTCCCACTGATGATTTTATTCATGCACCCATCACTCAACCCGCAGTTGATGCGGAAACATATGAGATAAATCCTAACCTTTTAAGTTTGGTTCAACAAAACCAATTTGGGGGTTTATCTTCTGAGGATTTAGGATTGCCTTAAATACTTTTACTGAAATTTGTGACATGATGCGTATTAAAGATGTAGATCCAAATGCTGTTAAGCTAAGATTATTATCTTTCTCTCTTAGAGGAAAAGCTAAGGATTGGTTGCTAGCTCTACCAAAGGGCACTATTAAATCTTGGGAGGAATGAAGTAATTTGTTTATGACTAATTTTTTTCCTCTAGCTAAGATCCAACATTACAAGCTTTAGAAAAGAAGACCGTGAGCCACTAGCGCTTGCGTGGGAAAGTATGAAATAATCCATAATGAACTATCCTAATCATGGGATGAAAGAATGGCTTATATTACATTTATTTTATAATGTTCTTAACCCAATGTCTAAGTCTATGCTAGATACCGTAGCAGGAGGAACGATCATGGTAAAACATGTGAGTGTTGCAAAGAAGTTACTTGATGATATGCAAAATAACCATGCCTAATGGGATGTGGAAAGAACCTCGAAGAGAGTAGTTCAATTACCGAGGTAAACAATGAGGAGCTTACATCTAAGGTAGATGAGTTGCTTACCTTAGTAAAGGGTAAAGAAGATACCCAAGTTAATGATATCGCTACCGATGTTAATGATGTTAATTTTATAGCTCACACTCCTTTTAATCATGCATGGAAAAATAATTATGCTTCTAATCAAAAATATCATACTAATCCTGCAGGAGCTTCTTATAATAATTATGATAATACTAATGGAGCAAATCATGGCAATCTCTCGTTTGAGCAAACTGTTATAACATTTATGCAAGCTCAAACCGAACAAAACAATATGCTTATTAAGATTACGGAGAACCATGAAAGTAGTTTAGGAAGATTATCTAACCAGGCCATTGCAATTAGAAATGATGTGCAGGCTCTACAGAAAAGAACAAACACCATGGAGGCTCAGCTGGGTAAAGTAGCCGAGAGCCAAGCTCTCATACTAGCAAAGTTCGCTGGCAAACCCAAGCCAAATCTGGTAGAAGACCTCAAAATGATGAGGGTAGTAACCAATGATGAAAATCCTGAAGAGCTGGACTATAGCAACGCGCCAACACCAAAATATATCATGGAAGATCTATTGAAAATGATCACTGTTAAGAATCCAGGTATAGAACAAGGTAATGATGCTACATACCAACAATTTATACAACAAGTAGCATCTAAGGTTCGTGAGTTAGAGATGGAGTATAAAAGACTAGCTGATAAGCTTCCGTCTAAGCTAGATGATATATTTGAGCCCACTATTAAAATTAAGTTCGGAGTTAATGAGATATCCGCACTTTGTGATCTTGGTGTAAGCGTCTCAACGATTTCCAAAAGCCTATTCGATAAGTTAAACTTAGGGTCATTTGTTACAAATGAATTAATACTCCATCTAGTTGATTCAACTTATAAACAAGATGTTGGGATCAAAGAAAATATAGTTGTTGAAATTAAAGGTAGTCCTGCTCTTATTGTTCTTGTTATAGTGGACATGCCTGAAGATCCCATAGCACCTATAATTATAGGTAGGCCATTCATAAGAACTATTAAAGCTTTGATTAATTTACATGAAGGGAATGTAAGGATAGGGCTACCATCTAGAGATCCTTTTGTAGTCCACTTCCCTAGGAAAAAGAAGGCCAAGCCTAATGGTGATGATGGTGTGATTACTTTAAAAGCAAACTATTTTGGAGTAGGCATTCCACTCCCCAAACCTAAGTGATTACCATCAAGGTCAAGCTAATTGACCTTAACTAGAAGCGCTTCATGGGAGGCAACCCATGTGAAATAAAGTTTCTCTAAGTTTTTATTATTATGTTTTATCCTGTATTAGTCTTGTTTTTGTTTTTTGTTTTTAATAAAGAGTGTTCAAGAAGACCTATGGAAATAGGAGAATAAATAAGGTAATCCTCTATATTTTATTTTACTAACACTTGGCCTAAGACGTATTGATGGATCATTACTTAGTGTTTGTGCTGCTATCTAACCTTTTGATAAGATGTGCGAAGGCACCTGGAGCTACTAATCAAATTCTTGAGTTTTTATAGTTCACAACATCGATAACGACCACTGGTACGACCAGAGTGGCCCGTACCGTGCGCTGGTACCACCTCAAGGCAAAGGGGAATAGAAATTTCAATGATTACCGAAGGCACCAGTATTGATAATGACCACTGGTATGGCCGGACGCACCCGTACCACGCGCCCTTACCGTAGCCCCGAGCAAATATCAGATTTCAAGCAAAGTCACCGTAGCATTAACGACCAGAAGTATGGGCGCGCGTGATCGTACAGCGCGCTCGTACCGAGTGAACCGCCTAGGAGCAGCCGTCACCCCAAGGTAAACCACCTGGTATGGGCGGGCTCCGCCCGTACCGCCCACCCGTACCGACTACGCGGATGCCATAATAACCCCGAGGAGGTAACCTAAAAATTCCAAATAATCTATTTTCTCTTTCTTCTTCCTCCAAACTTCAAACCACCTCCATTGGATCTTCAAATTTACTCAATCTTTCTGCGATTCTTTGCACTCACTCTATCTAAGGTATGATTCTCCTCCGATACCGAACTTATTTGTGCAAAAGCTTGGCTTAATCATTCATCATTGCCAATCTAGACATGGGTCTTGTTCTTGATTCAATCTTGGTACTAAGTACGCTTATCATTGTTTTTAGAGGAGTTTGTTTTGTAGTTAGTGTAGAGAATCACTTATGCTATGTTTCTACTAGACCAAAAAAAATATTAGCAATTTTTATTTACTTTGTTTTGTTTTTATTTATTAGATGAACACGAGGAGTCATACACGTGAGATGGCTGCGGAGTCCTCCATGCCACCCATTGATATGTTAACCCCCGAGTCACTTTGCATCGAGTTCACCAAGGAGTTCCATCTTAACCGTTTCGATCGTCTCAAGATTTGAGAGATCAAGTCCACCAAGTGGGCGTGTCCTTATATCCTGAACCAACTTGGCATTCGTGCTGATTTCGAATTACTTTGCAACAATGTTGGTTTGTACAATTTTGTCTTTTAGGATGTTGCGATGTACCGCTGCTTAACACTTGATTTGTTCAGCACCTTGACACACACGGTGGATCCTTATGGTTGTTCCGAGGAACAAAGGCCCGAAGTTGATTGAATTAAATTCCGCCTTATGAACTGTGAGTATACTTTGACACTCACCCAATGGGCTCAATGCTTTTGGTTTACCAACAACACCACCGATTTACGCACAACTACCTTTGTTTTAGATCCTTCCCCTTCAAAATATTTTAACTTGATGAGAATTCGTGGACACACACCCAAGGGGAATCAAATTGATCATCTTGCTATTCGATATTTATTCTATGTCATTGCTAACACATTGCAGGCACGTGGTGAGTTTACTAGATTTAATGAGGAGGACATGTTGATCCTTGCAAAATCCGCACTTATCAATTGTAACTTAATGCCATATTTGGGCGCTTTACTTGTGTTTTATCTTAAGCATCAAGCTCTTCAATCTTGAGGACCCATATGTGGAGGAGGAATTGTGACCGTTCTTGCACACACACTTCACATCAACCTAGGTAACATCCAACCGTTGACTGGAGGTAACCGTCTCGGTCCATCTACTCTAAGAGCATGTGGTATAATTATAAAAATCATGGTAGATATTTCTTCAATATACCTAGAGCGGATCATTTGATCCCTGCTCCTTTGCCTAACGGTTTATTCTCCATCGAGGATGGATTTTTGTGTTATGACACGCATGTCAAAGCTAATCTACCCTAGCAAGAAATACCCGTGGGAGGAGGAGAAGATGAAGAAGTAGAACAAGAAGGACCTGAACATGATGTGCAGCCACCAAACTACTACACCACCTATGGAGATATCTATGCACTCGAAGGAAATATTCAAAACATGAACAACCTCTCCATCAACCTTCGAGATGCCACTACAAGCCTCGCCACCTAGTTCCATGATTGGAGTAGCCAATGGAACGTGGGAGATTATCCACCACCACAATGAGCAACAAAAGGGCTTGCAAAATCCTGAGCTTAGGGATGTGTTCCCCTAGAAAATTTATTGTGTAATAATGAGTTTGTACTCCAGCTCCTTGTGAGCTTTGAAACACTCGTGTTGGGTTGTTCCAACACTTTGCTTTTTCCCCTTTTCTTTTTAATTTTCTTTTGTTTTAGTTTATTTGTTTCCTTTGTTTTTCCTTTCTAAAACACTTGCTTGGTCGCAAGTTCTTTTCTATTCTTTAAGTCCCTATCCTCAAAAACACAAAAAGATTTTTCCATTTATCTTTTTTCGTAAACGTGGATTCATGCTTTGCCTCTTTGCTTTAATATCATTTCGAGAGTTTGAGTTTTGAAGGAACACATACCTATAAGGAAGAGGATCATGAAGTTATTTATGAGAGGTATGTCATATGTCTCCCACTTATGAAGTTTGAATTGTTTATCTTAGTTGGTTGATTTGCTAAGATGCCATGCTAGTGGGAAGTAATTTAATATGGTTAGAGTAAAGCTTTTTATTAGTATGATGATTAGTTGTTAAAGCTCTTGCTCTAATTCTTTTAGTTAACCGAGTCTTTCCTTGGAAATAATAATGCAAAACAAGTACAACATGAAAAAGTCTAAAATTTACGACTTGTTTGATGAATGATTGTCTTGAGAGTATACCCTTGATTATACTTAACCCCATAGATATTTTGATAGTCTCGACGACACTCATGAAAGGAATTGTTTGATTGAAATAAATTCTAGTGGTAATTGTGATGCATGCCAAAGCTAACCTTGTGGATCAAACCGCGGTTCTAGCTCAAAAAAAGAGAAAGATGCGAGACAACTTTGTTCAGTGTCTCTAATGCACACCTTTGGGATGCCAACAACTCCGCTAGCTTTTGAATGATCTATGGTATAACCCCGGATTTCGGCTATGAGTTGATGACATGATTAGCATCCGTGTCAATGTATGGGCAAAAGTATTGGTACTCTCAAAGGTTGTGTAAACACTAGCAAAAAGAAACAAACAACAATCCTTGAAAAAAAATGATGAGAAGGAAAGAAATAAAAAAGATATCTATGAGGATCCACATAACAAGTCCTTGGCATGGTCTCATTACTACTTTACGATTTTTTCTTGAAAGACAATGATTGTATTAAAATTGTTTTAGATTGGCTTGATCTATTGATGTGGGTCTAAATAAGACACTTCATTGTTATACTACTTGGGACATGAGACTCTCTTACTCAATTATACTATTTAAACATCCTAGTGTTCCTTGGCAAGCTGAGAGTTAATTAGAAGAATTAGATCGATTGCTACACTTCTAGTTATTTATACTTATGTTAAACTTTACTTTGATTATCTTGAATTACCGAAGCTTGTATAGTATTCTTGTCATCTCTCTAACTTTTATAAGCTTTGCAAATGAATGAAGTGTTGAGCACATACGACTACCAACTGTAAGTGAAATCCTATTCTCGTTGTTTCAAGTGTAAACGCTGAATTGCTTATAGTTCTTTTGGTTCTTCTTGCTCGAGGACGATCAAGGTTTGAGCTTTGGGAAAGTTGATGCCTCCGATTTTTGCCATCTTCCACTACGTTTAAATGTTGTTTTTGGTCAAGCAATTGCCAAATAAACTCTCAACCTTTTCCACTAATGACTAATAATTGGAAAGATATGCAAATACATTCTTTGATTTATGTTGTGCAGGAAATCACTACTTTTAAGTAAAAATAAGGAGTCATAATGAAGGATTTTGAGGAAGTACACACGGCCAAGTAATTGTGATGCTGTACCAAGGCGCCTGAATGCTTAACGACCACTGGTACGGGCACGGTCCGCCCGTACCGCTCGCCTGTACCAGGTGGTGATGGATTCGTCTTGTTAAACCCTACAACTTTCGTGAAGACGCCTATATATTTTGAGGCTCCAGCCGCTGGCCAGAGAGCCGCCATTCTTAGATTGCATCATAACACCCGCAAAGGATATACACACCATTGTTCATCCATTGTTCATCACTTCCACCATCCATCCCTCCACTAGCCATAGCCATTGCTTTGTACTTTTAGATCTCCTTGTGATTTGGCGACCATCGTAAGAATATTTGATTTCAATCTAAGTACTTGCATGATGTTTTCTATCTCCGATCTATTTATAATGAGTGAGTAGTCCTCACGGGCTGTGGGTTGGAGAGAAACCTCGCAGCAATTATGTGCATCTAGATCATGGGAGAATTGTATTTTGTTTGGATTTGTGATTTGTATATTTTGTTTCTTCGTCTCTCGTCTTAATCTGTGGACTTGTAGGTGATGGCCCACAAGTATAGGGGGTGTATCACAGTATTTTCGAGGGAAGTGAAACCCAATTTATTGATTCGACACAAGGGGAGCCAAAGAGTATTTATAAGCCTTAACAACTGAGTTGTCAATTCAGCTGCACCTGGAAACAATCTTGCTCACAGCAGTTTATCAGTTGCAACAGTTTTGTAGTAGCAATAGCAAAGTAGTAGCAGTAGTAAAAGTAAAGACAGTAGTAACAATTGCAGTAAAAAGTAGGATTAAAGCGCGGTAGGCATAGGGATGGATGGACGGACGTTGCATGGACAAGACAATTCATATAGCAATCAAGACGTAGGGCATTTGCAGATAAATAAGATAAGGGCAGCGCTACACGTCCTCCGGGGGATAATTGCCCCCGATCCCCTAGGTCCCCAGTGCGCCATGTGTCCCCAAATCAGCCTATAATCCCGCTTTTGCTGTAAACCTACCCGATTTTGCTACAAATAGCCCCGCTTTTGCTACATGTAGCAGAAAACGGTTCAGTCTAGAAAAAAGAATAGATAGACTGGATCTCGCCGGAGACCTCGCCGGTGACCTTGTAGCAAAAACTTGTGCTAATGTAGCAGATTTGACCTCACCGGAGACTTTCGCCGGTAGACCTCGCCAGAGACCGTGTAGCAAAAACTCTGCAATATTGTAGCAAACTCGCAAAACAACCGTAGCAAAATGTTTTTTCTAATGTAGCAAAAAGGGACATCGCCGGAGAGTTCGCCGGAGACCTCGCCGGCGAACTTGTAGCAAAAACTTGTGCTAATGTAGTAGATCTGACCTTGCCGGAAAAATATCACCGGAGACCTCGCCGGAGAAAACCTCATAGCAAAAAATTTACACTATTGTAGCAAAACAATAAAATAGTGGTAGCAAAAAATATATACTAATGTAGCAAGCACGACTTCACCGGAGTCATTTGTCACAAGACATTGTAGCAAAACATTTGTGCTATTATAGCAGACACATAAAACTATGGTAGCAAACAAAAATGTACACATATTTGTAGCAAGGAAAAGCCGTCATCGCTAGAAAAGATGCCATTGCAGCGATGCTTGTAGCAGCGGCATCCGCTTCTTGTAGCAACCTCCACCGCCGCGTGTAGCAACCACCACCGTGGAGGATGGCTGGCATGGGGCGTTCCAGAGCTTGCGCGCGGCCAGCGGCAATGGGCCAGAGGTGGCAGCAACGCGCCATGGGGACCTGCAATCGACGTGTAACGCGATGCGACGCCTTGGAGAGGAGCAGCGGGGCTGCAGCGGCGAGGCGGCGCAGCAGAGAGGAGCAGCGACATGGGGATACAGCGGCGAAGGCAACATGGCGGAAAGGAGCGGCGACGCGGGAGAGAAAAGCAGCATGCGGGTCGCCGGCGAGACGGGGGAGTGTGGCAGCGCTGAGATAGGGAGCGGAGCGAGGCAGCGTGAGCAAGATGGGGAGCTGGGCGGCACCGGTGGCGGTGTCGACGAGATGGGCAGCTCGGTGGCATCGGGGCAGCGTCAGGGCAGCATCGACGAGATGGGAACTAGGCGGCGTTGGGGCGGCGGGGCAGAGATGCAGTGCTTCTCTCGCTCAGGAAGAAGAAGAAAAGGTTGCAGACGAAGGAGATAAGGTGGGACCAGGGCTCGCGTCATGCGCAGAAAAAGGAGGCGGGGGATGGAGTGGTTCCGGTCCCCCGAGGGGATCATATCATTTCCCATAAGATAAAGCATCCAAGTACTAAATAATCATAGGCATGTGTTCCATATATAGTCATACATGCTCGCAATGAGAACTTGCACAACATCTTTTTGTCCTGCCAGCCCGTTTGCAGCGGGGCCTCAAGGGAACTACTAGCAATTAAGGTGATCCTTTTAATAGAGCACCGGAGCAAAGCATTAATACTTCGTGAACACATGTGATCCTCACATCAAAGCCATCCCCTCCGGTTATACTGATTATTGTCACTTCGGGGCCTTTGGTTCCAGACAACAATATGTGTATATAACTTGCAGGTAAGACCATAAACGATACTATCATAATGAATCAATAACATGTCCAGATCTGAAATCATGGCACTCGGGCCCTAGTGACAAGCATTAAGCATAACAAGTTGCAAAAAAGTCAAAAAGCACTAATAATAGATACTAGGCACCATGCCCTAACAATCTGATGCCATTACATGAAGGATCTCATCCTATCCCTACCATCCCCATAGCCTACAGCAGGGGATTACTCACTCATGGATGGGGGAATCATGGATGGTTGATGGAGAAGCGATGGTGATGATCTCCTCCAATTCCTCGTCCCGGAGGGGTGCCAGAATGGAGTTTCTAGTTCCGATTCATGGAATCTGGTGGTGGCGGCGCAGCGGAACTCTATCTGGAAAAACGTCGAACCCCCCTTGGTTTTTAGGTCAAGTGGCAACTTATATGCGAAGAGGGAGGCCGAGGGGGTGACCAAGGCGGCCACACCACCCCCAAGCGCGGTCTGGCCCACACGGCCAGGTGGTGTGGGCCCCTCGTGGCCCTCCTCCGTCTCGTCTTCTAGCTCCGTGAGTCTTCTGGTGAAATAGGATTTTTGGCATATTTTTCAGGATTTTTCCTGATAGTTGATTTTCTGCACAAAAACTAGACACCAAGGTAATTCTGTTGAAAACAGCGCCAGTCCGTGTTAGGTGTATCCAAATCACACAAGTTTAGAGGAGAAATAATAGCAGAAGTGTTCGGGAAAGTAGATACGTTTTGGACGTATCAACTCCCCCAAGCTTAGCTTATTGCTTGTCCTCAAGCAATTCAGTTGAAAAATGAGTGCGATAAAAGAAACTTTCACGAACACATTTGCTTCATAAGATGTATATATTCTCAGCATATGATCAAACACTCTGGCAATTCATAATAAAGATTATGCAACTAAGTTTACTTAATAATTATTGCAAGCTATGAAGAGATTCTAACTCAAAAATAGTAAGTAGCATGAAACATAAACATAAGCAACATTGCAATGCTCATAAAAAGGTATGATAGAGTGGTATCTCGCTTGGCTTTGATTGTAGAGCAAACATAAATGCCAAGGCACGTCTGAAGTTCAAGTGAAGACTAGAAGTAAAGATATCAGAGATACAAGCATCAAGGTCATGACACAATTAACCAAGTTTTGAGACAAGCACATTACACTAAGAATGATAACTATGCTCTCAAGAAAATTCTCAAAGAATATGTGGAGACTCAACAAGGAAATGAAAAGGTTTTGAAAAGTTTGAAAGGCTTACAAATGCTGAAAGTATGGTACTCATTAGCTTTGAGATCTCATTGCCTCTATCATAATTATCTTTAAATGGTTAAGGTGAAAGTGAGGTCCAATACGAGTTATATGCTTGATAGACCATAAACTAGAAATCTCATGTCCCTTGAGTACGAGGGTCGCTCCTCATGCTACTCAACTTTAGTTACCGGTAAGTTCTTGTCATAGTAAATACATGCGTATCATAGAGAACCGCCAACAGGGTACACCTTGCCCGATGATACAGAAGAATCCCCATATCAAAATGACAAGGCAAGCAGACAATAAGCATCTCAGCATCTTCTTATTTACCATGGGAAAATAGTGTTTTTTCCTCTCTTTCCTCTTTTCTCATCTTTTTTTCCTTTTTCTTCTCAATAACTACCTATCTCTTTTTTATAAGAAGAATGCTTCATAGATTGCTCATTATGGTTACGCTGCAGGTTTCTACCATGATTAGGCATGTATTAGACCAGCCGCCCAGGCGTTTCTCTAACACACATATATAACTCCATGGACTTACAAGCTCCCCTTTTATTTCACACCAAAGACATGTGTAAACAAAAGAGCATGATATCAACGGGGTATATATTTACAGCTGTTGAAAACGTTCCCCATGACAGCATGGTTCTGCTAATCCCCAGCCTATAATTTGCAAGCATATAACTTTCATGGACAGCCACAATGGTTCAAGTTTATTAAGTGCAAGAAATAAAGTGTGCCATCAAGTTCGTGAGAGCTTTACTAACTAACTTTCTCATAACAAGCAAACATTTTATTCAGAAGAAAACAAGGCATACTGAATATGCACGGAAAAGCAAATGATGCTTATAGGTAGGTATGGTGGACACTTTAGGAAATATTGGTTTTGGGGAGTTGGAAACACGAGTAGAGCTCATACTCTGTGCAAGTGAAGGCTAGCAATAGTGAGGGAGCGACAAACGAGAGAGAAATAACTGCCATAATCATGCTTCCAACAAAACATGACTAATCATGGCATGAAAGTGATTCAAGACCCCTGAGGGAAAATAATTCATCGAGGCTTAACTGATTATTGTTTCAGTCATATGCATGCGTGAGCATGTGCCAAGTCAATTCAAGTGAAACATTCAGAGGAGGATACCATAATGTCATACCAAGTTATGAATAGAACAATGCAAGCAAACATTCATATCACATGCTACAAACCATTAGCAAGCTGGAGCTAATCATAGGAGAGCAAGGACTACTAAGCATCCATAAATAACATACACCTTACATGAACAGACTAAGCATGCCCACAATGATGAGTATATGTACAAAAATGAAAACAAATAGAGTTCGTTACCAGCCTCTTACCACACCTCAAGTTGTCATTAATCTTTATTATTGCCCTTCACTTGTGTGGCTTGAATAATAACATGAAACCCAACTCCATTGAGGACTACTGGACCCTGCAACGAACTTCACAAAACCAAAGAAGAAGAACAAATATTTTTGGGTTTTCGATTTTTAAAGGTAAGAACCAAAAGGAAGAACAAGCAAAGCGAAATCTTTTTGGGTTATTTGAATAATTGAAACAAAGCAAAAAGGAAGAAACAAACCAAGGCTAAAAAGACAAAGAAGCAAACAAAGAGAAACAATGAAAATATTTTTGGTCTTTTTGTGTTTTGGAAAGCAAAAGTAAAGAAAGAATGAAAACTAAAAAGAGAACGAAACATGGATATACAAAGTACCGGCTGAACATGATATGTAGATGAGTGTGATGTTGGTGTACCTCCCCCCAAGCTTAGGCTTTTGGCCTAAGTGGGTATCAACCCCAACGCGGTTAGGAACTCTAGGCCGGCGGGTCATCATAGGAATGATCGTAGTTAGGCCCTTGTGTAGAAGAAGAAGCTCCCCAATCATAGGTAGGATGCTGATACGAAGACTCCCCCTCCTTCGAGGGCTGGACCGAATCATCTGTAATCTCCCTTCTAGTATCCTGCTCTTGCTGGGAGAGCTCCCCTAGATATGCATCGAGCTCTTCCTCGGTGAGTGACCATCCTTCCCTGGTATCAAGGTTAAATAAAACAAGCCCAGGCAAAAGAACAACACACACGGACTTACTCCTTCTCTAACCAGCCTTGAGGAAGGTTATTTCAGAAGATAAATCACTCAAATTAGCCCAAGAAGAAACAAATTTATGTTGTATCATGGAATTAAGGTCAAGCCTCTCTATGGGAAACTGTAGGTCTAAATGATGAGGCTCTACACCATGCAAAGCTAGTAAACAAGAGGCGATGAGGCCTCCAACAAATCCACCTTTCTCGCGGTTAGCAGCAAGACAGAAAGCTATTAAGGAACCCAAATTATAAGTCCTATCTCGTTTTAAGGCAGCTGAGATGAAGGCTAGATCATATGAGGATAATTTATTAGCAGTTTTCCTAGCGAGAACACACTTGGCAATAAAGTAGGCAAAATATCGAATAGATGGGAGATGAATATTACGAATTTTACCACCCTCCTTTGAGAAGATGCTCCCTTGGCAAATTTCCGCTTACAGGTCCACAAGTGGTGTAGGTCGCTCTCTAATCCTTCCACACGAACCCCACTGTGGTACTTTAATAGCTGCACAAAAGTCATTAAAAGGGAGATCGACAACTACATTGTAATTTTTGTAGTGGACCATGGGGTTAGGCAAGGAGTAACTAAACCATAAATCCTGCACCACAGACATAGTTAGTTTCACATATTGGGTAGGTTCGTCTCCCACAAAATGCTCCAATCCTGCATTAGTAATCAAAGTGTGGAAATCTTGAGAAATCCCTGCAGCCCTCATGAATTCAGGGCATGGATACGCAGAGGGAAAGACTTCCTCCTCATGGTGAACCTTCATAACTGCAGGCACCCTCAATTCATGTTGGTTGAGTTGGTGTTCATTCATATTCTATTCTGAAATTTAAACATCCATTATACAAGTGAAAGGGTAATTTACCCTATATTGTTTTTGGTTGACAATGACACCGTAGTTAGTGCGGAATAATGCTACCTACCAGTGTCTTGAACAGGTTTTAGTCCGCCGGTATGTTGGAAGATGATCGAAGACACCCCCATTTCGATAACAAGAGAAGTGTCGGAGTTTTACCTTTTATATGTTTCTTGAGTATTTTGGAACACCGCACTATTAAGAGGGGTTATCTCGATGATCTTACTGGGGATGTTTTTCTAAGACTTATACACATCCTATACACCCACTTGCTCCATCACCAAAGAGAGAGGAGAAAGCCCGGTCAACCGAACCCAAACCGGGATGCTCGGTTTCGTATACCGAGTCTATCCGGGCTCACACACGGTGAGTATCCCGGTTTGGATTCCGGTTGACCGGGCTGTACACCGGGTGGTCCGGTGTGTGGACCGGTCCAACCGAACTTAAAACCGAGTTTCGCAGAAAGTGCTTCAAATGGCTAGATTTCTCCCTTGAGTATAAATACCTCTTCTTCCAGCTTGAGTAGGTTAGGAATTCAGTTCATATCTCATACTTGGAGCTCTCTCTCTCCATTGTTGAAACACAATTTCTTGAGGATCTCCCATTCTACCCAATCAAACTCAAATCCCTTTGGTAGAAAGCAAGAGGAGGTCCTGATCTACGTTTCCACCAAGCCAAATTTCATTCCCCCTTGAGTTCATCGAGTTAGCTTGTTACTCTTGGGTTTGTGGGAAACCCTAGGCGGCTAGGGTCGCTTGGAGGCTTTCGGCTTGTGATTTTCTCCGTGGAAAGTTTGTGAGGGTTTGGAGACTACCTTAAAAGTATACCACGAGTAAGTGAGCTATTCCTTCGTGGGATAGGCTCGGAGAAGAAGGTGAGCCTCCGTGGTGTTGGGGAATCATTCGTGCAACCTCACACTTCTCCAACGTGAAATACCCCCCTTCCCAAAGGTGGTGAACACGGGAATACATCTTCGTCTCTGCATGCTTGGGTTATTCCTTAACCCCTCTCTTACTTGTGTTGTTTACTTTATGATAGCCTTCGTGCTTGAAGTATCTTGTATCATCATCTAGGTTGCCTCACCTAGTTTGCATTTAGGCACACTTATATTCTGCAAAGCCTAAAACTTGCAAAAGATTATAAAGAATTTGAAACCTATTCACCCCCTCTAGGTAAACCATCTTACACTTTCAATTGGTATCAGAGCCAAGTGCTCTTCTAAGGGCTTTACTGCCTAAGAGAAAAGATGGTTTTCTCTGATGATGATGAGGGAAAGACTTATTCGGTCAAGGAGATCCGTGAACTCTTTGCCAAACAATCCCTTGAAAAGGGTAAGGCAGATTCCGATCTCCATGCCCGAATAAGTTTCCTTGAAGGATGCTTTACTAGGATGGGCGAGGGGGTCATGCTTGCCGGACCTTCGATAGTACCTCAAGGGAGGCCGATGGACACCGGTAAGGAGGCTATGAACGAGGCCTCTAGCGAGAGTGACCCAACGAAAGCCTCCATGCCTCCTAATCCATTTCCGTATATATATCCCAAAAAAAAGAACACCATGCCTCATATTAATGGTTCGGGTCTCGCACCTCATTACGATGGAACTCACTTCTCTCATTGGAAAGTTTCTATGGAATCTCATCTTCGCAGTTGTAGCGTGGAGCTTTGGGAGATTGTGGGCAAGGGCTTCTATCCACAAGATCCCAATGATCTCACTCCGGGAGAGTACTATGATTGTCAACTAAATGCAACGGCTTGTGACAAGATAAGGAGTGCCATTCACCGCACTCTCTATGATCAAGTTAGCAACATTCCCACCGCAAAGGAGTTGTGGGAGAGGATTTTCATTCTCCAAGGGGGAACTTCCCTTATCCAAAAGTCCAAGTATGAAGCCTCCAAGTCCGAGATGAGCATGTTCATGAACAATGATGGTGAGTCCATCGCCGAAGCATACAAGAGACTTGTTGCCCTCCGTGTCAAGATTGATGGTCTTGGTTGTGATAAGTATGAAGATGGGTTCAACTTGAATGATGAGCTTATCAAGTCCAAGGTTCTCTCCATGATTGCCGCCTCCGACAAGAAGCTTGCCTTGAACTTGCAACTTCTTGATTCAGCTCGCCACTTCTCGCCTGATGATCTCGTGTCCTATCTTGTTGCCACGGACAATATGGCGGATGAGGGATAAAAGATCAAGGAGATCAACCGTGCCATTGGGCCCTCTCAATACCTTGCACTGAAGGCCAAGTATGCGCAAGAAAGTGGTGTAAATTATGAAGTTAGTGATAGCAAGGGCATCGATGACATGCTAGCTCAAGTTGCTCTCTTCACCAAGAACTTGAAGTTCCAAAGAAGAAGAAGCTCAACCGGACCAAGCGAGAAGAAGAGAAATTGCTACAATTGTGATGAGTCGGACCACTTTGCCAACAAATGCCCATATGAGAAGAGACTTGACAAGCCCAAGTATGAAGAGGGCATCAAGCCAAGATTAAAGCCAAATCCCATCAACGAGAGATACAAGAGGAACAAGAAGTGTGATGGCAAAGGCTTTCTTGGCCAAGAGTACCTATCCGATACGGAGAGTGAAGATGAGGAGAAGGTTGTGGGAGTGGCCGGTTTGGCATTTGCCGAACCCGGGTCACTCTTCACATATGACTACACCAAAGACTATGCCGATGACTCCATCACTCCCAAGGTCGCCGGTACTTGCCTCATGGCAAGGAGTACCAAGGTAATCTCTTCCCCTCCATCTCTCTCTAGCATCTTGGATGATCATGTTAGTACCAATGATAGTGTTGATGATGAATTCAATGAAAACTATGTTCAAGAAATGTGTAAAATCATGAAGTCCCTTCCTAGTAATGCTCGTGCTGGATTCAAACAATTAATGAGCCTTGTCAATTCATGTGATGAGACCATTGATAGTTTGGAGTCTCATATTGATGATGAGAAACTAAGATTTAATCTTCTTGAGCACGAGCTAAGCAAGGAAAGGGACATCACTTCTCTTCTTAAGGAATGAATTGAAGTCTATGAACTAGATAAGGCAAAAGATATGGATACCATAGATAGAGCTATCACCTTGTCCCAAGAGCTTGATACTTCGAAGAAAGAACTTGAAGTTTCTCATGCTTCTCTCTCCAATGACCTTGATAACCTTGAGAAAGCTAATTTGCTTGTCAAGCATGATCTCATAAAACTTGGGGAGAATCATGATAAACTTCGAGTGTCCTATGAGAAAGCTCTTGGTACATTGAAGGATCCTATTATTGTTGAGGATATTACATGTGCCGCTAACCCTTCCTTGGATCAAGCTAGTATCCTTGAGGAGAATAAGAAGTTGAGGGAACAACTTGAGATGGAGCGTCTCAAACCTATCACCAAGGGCAAGATTCTTGATGAGATTCTTGCTCGACAAACGATGAGAGCTCCAAGGCAAGGTATGGGGTATGACCCCAAGAACGACAAGAATGGTGCCAACCCACCTAAAAGGATCAACTTTGTGCGTGAAGGGCACAAGGTGGTTGACCAAGTAAAGAAGAATGTTGTGAATGGGGGAACCAATAGGGGCAACCCCAACCACAAGTTTGCGGGAAAATCTAATCCCTCCTATGTGCTATGTAAGGGCGCCCAAGGAGATGTTTATGCCAAATACGTTGGCCCTCGCAATGGTTATGCTTATAGATGGTACTCAATTTGGGTACCAAAAGATCTTGTTGCTAATGCTAAGGGACCCATTACTCAATGGGTTCCTAAATCGAAGAGTTGATTTTGTAGGGGTATGCCTCCGGTGGATCAAAATGGGTGTTTGATAGTGGATGCACCAATCATATGACCGGAGGTAGAAGTTCGCTTGACCAATTTATTCATGATGTCAATTCAACGTCAATCATCACTTTTGGAGACAACTCTAAAGGAAAGGTACCAGGTTTTGGCAAGTTGGTGGTTTCCAAGGCCTTGTACCTAGAGACCGTCATGCTTGTTGAAAACCTTGGTTACAACTTACTTTACATAAAACATCTTGCGGATGCCGGTTATGATTCCTATTTCTCTAGAACTTGTGTGAAAGTCTTTAGGAATGATAATCTCAAGTTGGTCCTTGTTGGATATGTGGAAGACGACCTCTATGTGGTCGACCTCTTGCAAGAGAGTCAATCTCTTCCTACATGTCTAATGGCCAAAGTTGATGATGGATGGCTTTGGCATCGCCGCCTTGGCCATGTCAACAGGAGAAATCTCAAACAACTCCTAAAGGGTGAGCATGTTGTTGGATTAACCGGTGTGTCTTTTGATAAAGACCGTGTGTGTAGTGCTTGCATTTTAGGAAAACAACATGGGAGGAGTCATCCATCAATATCAAAGGTGGCCACGTCAAGACCTTTGGAGCTTCTCCGTTTGGATCTCTTCGAACCATCAACTTATGATTCTCTTGGTGGAAGGAGATATGGTCTTGTCATCGTCGATGATTACTCAAGATACACTTGGGTATTCCTTCTCAAGTCAAAAGATGAGACCTACAAGTACTTCATGATCTTCGCCAAGCAAGCTCAACGCACCCATGGAGTGGAGATCAAGACCATTAGGACCAACAATGGCGCCGAATTCAAGAACTATACCATGCAAGAGTTTGTTCAAGATGAGGGAATCAAGCATGAATTCTCGGCTCCTTATACTCCTCAAAAAAATGGTGTTGTTGAAAGGAAGAACCCGACTGTCATTGAGATGGCAAGAACTATGTTGAGTGAGTACAAGTCACCCCACAACTTTTGGGGAGAAGCCATCGCCACCGCGGTTCACTACTCGAACCGGCTTTTGCTCCGAGCTCCCTTTTACATGACTCCGTACGAGATTCTCACAAAGAACAAGCCCAATGTCAACTACTTCCGAGTCTTTGCGTGCAAGTGCCTCGTCAAGAACAAGAAAGAAAAACTCGGTAAATTCGAATCTAGAACTATCAAGGGTATCTTTGTTGGTTATGCGGAAAACTCTCACGCCTATAGATACTACAACAAAGGCAATGGTTGTGTTGAAGTATCTTGTGACGTGGAGTTTTTGGAAGATAATGGTCCCCAAGGGGGGCAAGTTGTTCCACATGTTGTAGGCAATGGAGATTCTTCTCAAGTCATCAAGTTGATGGGAATTGGGCATATCTTGCCCACCGAGCATCACACTCATGATCAAGATGTTGATGGGGGAGAATCAAGCCCAACTCAAGAAGAGCCAAGATCTACTCAAGATGAACCATCAAGTGTTCCTCACAACGAATAACTCTCGCAAACCAAAGAACATGAACCAAGCCCTCAACCCGTTGAGAAAGACCAAGAAGACGTTCTAATTTCCCAAGATCAAGGTCAAGCTCAAGATGCGGTTAATGACCAAGGACCAACGAAAAATTAATTTGTTTATCATGAAGGAACTATGCGAAAGATCAAGTCCGCCTCTATTGCAAGTGGAATCCAAGTCAATAATATACTTGGAAGCATATCTAGAGGAATCGAGACCCGCAACAAGAAGAAGCAACTCACTACCTTTTGTGGCCATCATGCTTTTGTGTCCAACTTTGAGCCTCTCAAGGTCCATGAAGCTCTAGAAGATTCGGATTGGGTCATCGCTATGCAAGATGAACTCGAGTGCTTCACCCGCAACGAAGTTTGGTATCTTCTGGAGAGACCTAAAGATCATCGCATAAATGTTATTGGGACCAAATGGGTATTCAAGAACAAGCAAGATGAGAATGGAACCGTCGCAAGGAACAAAGCAAGGTTAGTGGCGCAAGGGTATGCCCAAATATAGGGTATTGACTATGAGGACACCTTTGCGCCCGTTGCTTGCCTTGAAGCTATTCGTCTCTTGCTTGCATATGCATCTTTTCATAACTTCAAGCTTTATCAAATGGATGTGAAGAGTGCATTTCTTAATGGTCCCTTGAAAGAGGTTGCATATGTGGCTCAACCCCCGGGTTTCGAAAATACACGCTTTCCCAACCATGTGTATCTACTCCATAAGGCGCTCTATGGACTAAAGCAAGCTTCTCGTGCTTGGTATGAGCACCTTAGGGATTTCCTACTCATGGACGGGTTTAGCGTGGGTAAAGTCGATTCCACCCTTTTCACCAAACGGGTTAAAGGGGGTGGCTTGTTTATTGTTCAAATTTATGTTGATGATATTATTTTTGGTGGAGCTAACGAATCTCATAACAAAGCCTTTGCCGAGTTGATGACCCAAAAATTTAGGATGTCCATGATGGGGGAGTTGAAGTTCTTCTTAGGCTTCATTGTGAAGCAACTTGCTCAAGGCACCTTCATCTCCCAAGAGAAGTACGTGAAGGACATGCTTGCGAAATTTGAGATGACCAATGCCAACCCCATGAAGACACCCATGCCACTCAATGGGCAACTTGGCCTTGGAGAGAAGGATGTGGACCAAAAGGTATATCGCTCCATGATTGGCTCCTTGCTCTACCTTTGTGCTTCTAGGCCGGATATCATGTTAAGTGTTGGAATGTGTGCTCGTTTTCAATCCGCTCCTAAGGAGTGCCACTTGATGGCAGTCAAAATAACTTGATGCACTATCTCCCTTCAACCCTTTGAGCAAAATGTAGCAAAAGGAAGGAAAATCCATGGACCGACCCCATTGTCTCCACCCTGTAGGAACTACGAGATCACCCCAAGGACGCCTTCGGCGTCCAGGGGTCACGGACCGACCATAGACCCTGTTCAATAAGTGGTAACGGATTTTTAGGTACCTTGTTCTCACTCCTACTCTCGGGCTTTGATATCCAAAGGGGTCAACCTTTGAGCTTGTTGGCTATTCGGATTCCGATTGGGCCGGTGATAAGGTTGACCGGAAGTCGACCTCCAGGGCTTGCCAATTTATTGGCAGGTCGTTGGTGAGTTGGTCATCCAAGAAACAAAACTCCACCGCTTTATCCACCGCCGAAGCCGAATACATTGCCGCGGCATCTTGTTGTGCTCAATTGTTATGGATGAGGCAAACCTTGAAAGACTATGGTGTGTATCTTGGTACGGTGCCTCTTCTATGTGACAATGAAAGCGCAATAAAGATCGCCAATAACCCCGTCCAACATTGCCGCACCAAACATATTGACATCCGCCACCACTTCCTACGTGACCATGTCGCAAATGGTGACATCAATCTCACTCATGTGGGAACGATGTTCCAATTGGCGGATATTTTCACGAAGCCTTTGGATGAAGCCCGTTTTGTCATGTTGAGGCGAGAACTTGGTACTCTAGATCCCAAAAACTTGGATTGATTCACTTCTTGCATTATATTTCAGCTCTTAACTTGTTATGTAGCCTAGTCGCACAACAGACATAGGGATAGTCATCTTACCGTGTCTTGGTTTGATGCATACCTATGCATGCGATATTAATTGATCTTGTGTCATGATATGGGTCCAAGCATCTATCTTTGAGGCGCCATGACATGTGTGCTTAAACATAGGGGGAGAAATCCCCCTCTAACTTTGGTCTCTTGTGGCTCTTGATATCTTCGAATCGTGCCTATTGTTGCTATTAACAGTGTTGATTTGGTTCTTCTCCAATAGGCATGCCTAGATCACCTGCCTCCTCTACCCTTTTGGAGTCTACTATCTTCCTCCTTGCACATGCCATTCTTGAAAAGTTTCTGTTTTCACAAACTTTTTCGAAGTTTTTTCTGTTGTTCGGTTTCTGGCCTAGTCCAACCGGCTTCAGAACCAGACCGTCCGGTTTCTAGCCCGGTTCTCAACCGAGTCTATCCGGGTCTGCAGACAGTAGGTTACTGAATGAGTTCAGTTGCCAGTCCGGTTTTCAACCGAGTGCTCTGGTTGTGGAGCCGGTTGACCGGGCTGAAAACCGAATCTCCCTCGTGTCAGAATTCCTGCAAATTCGGTTTATGGCTCGGTTGACCGGGTTATGCACCGAGCGGTCTGGTTTACATCTTGGTTGGACCGAACTCAAACCAGGATCTGAAAAAGCTTTTTCCCTTCTTCCTTGGACACCCCCACTCCTCCACAAGTTACCCCTTCACTTCCCCCGAACCATCCACTCTCCATTGCCGCCCCTCCCACCTTCCCCCCTCTCCTAGGGTGTTTCCACCCATGGGATTCATAGATCGGGCCACCATTTCACGGAGAAGGACCTTTGGAGGCTCTCCACCGAAGGAATCTCTCCATCTCGTGGTGGTTTGGGAGATTTTTGCAATCTTCTTCCTCAAGGTCTTTTGGGGCTTTCCTCCATGGGAAGCCATGTCCTCGGGTAATCCCTTGCTCCTCTCCCTTTTCCTTGTCAAATCCCCATGTTTTGCTACACATTTTGATGGATTTGCCAAGTTAGGGTTCCCACCTTCCTTCTTGTATGCCAACCACGTCAAACCATGGCCTACCTCTCCTGACAAGTTTGTATTTGTGCAAGTATTGAGACATGGGTAGATCTTTTACATTACATAGAGCAGTTTTGGGGCCTCCCCGACCAACTCGGTTCCAGGCCCGGTTGGACCGGATCTGACACCTGGTCGTCCGGTTTTGGTTCGGTTGTCCGGTGCTGACACCAGACTATTCGGTTTCGGTTCGGTTGTCTGGTGCTGACACCGGACCGTCCGGTTCTAGAGCCGGTCAGACCGGCCCTGGCACTGAATCTCTCTGTAAGGTCTCTTTTCTACCATGCACTTTCCCAAATCCAAGTTTTTCCTCCGTTGGCATGTGTACTTATCCTTGTGCTCCCAAACCTCTCTCTCTTTTTCACAGGTGCAGATGATGATGACTATGTGAGTGATGAGTATGTGCCTGAGGAAACCGGCAGGGGTAAGAGGGCTCGTTGAGCCAGTCAATCTGTGCAGCATGAGGAAGAGGGCAGCGCCCGTTCTGGTCACTTCAAGAGCAAGGCCACCAGGGGCAAGAAACCTGTCGTGCATGATGACGAAGAAGATGTACCTTCTCAAAACCTGAAGAATATGGAGATTGCTATGTACCGGACCCTTCGCAAGAAGAATCCCTACCGCTTCAAGTCTCGCACTTACACTAGCACTGACAAGAAGTTTTGGACTGAGACTCAATCCTTGATGTGGGAACATATTTACACTCAGTTCAAGGTCACCTCCTGCGGTAACATTCTTGCTTTCAATGTGGACTGGTTCAACATGTATGTTGCCTCAGATTATCGCTTTATTGATGATTCCTTGAAGAAAATGGATCTCTTTGACCTTGTGTGTCTCAAGGAGGACTACTATCCTGAGTATATTCGTCAGTTCTTCTGCACAGTCTATTTTCATGATGATGATGACCGCACTATGTCGTGGATGACCGGCACGGGACGCTTCCGTGCCACCTTTGCAGATCTGGTTGAGGTCATGGGCTATTCTGATAAGCCAGGTGGTTTTTGCATTCATAGTGAGAAGATCAAGCCTGCTGACTGTCTGGCCTTCTTCTACCCGAAGGATTCTGAGTATGATCCTCCATGCATCTCTGGCATGTACTTTTACTACCACACCTTGGCCAGCATCTTCCGTCAGTCGCTTGTTCCCCAAGTTGGAGATACTACAAATTGCTGTGGGTATTTTGCCAACCTCCTATATTATTATCATCCTGACAGGTTGAGGAAGATTGATGGCTGTGATTTTGTGTACTTTGAGCTACGTCAGGCTGCTTTGGACAGGATGACCCCCACCTTCTGCGTTTATGTACAAAAGCTGCTCAACAGGGTTGTGCCTCCTGGTGTGATGGCTGGTGAGCGTGTGGAACAAGAGAAACTTACTCTTTCTCTTCGTGGTCAGTCTCCTGAGGTTCCATCAATGAGCCCCCCCCCCCCCCGAGCAGCGCACCAAGGCTATCCATGATCCTCAGCCTCACTTTGCTACTCGGTCGGGTTCTCATCGTCCTGTTGGAGAGTCCTCCTCCTCACATCCCAGGCCCAAGGGTGGTGATTCCACTTTCTTCAAGCGGATGTTTCAGATGTGCCGCTCGTCCCATGATGTGAGCCACAAGGCTCTTGAGATGAGCCAAGGGACTCAGCGCAGGCACAATGAGTTTCTCGTGACCCAGCATGTCACTCCTCCTCTAGATGGTCCCGATATGACTCATGTTCCTTATGTCAACTATGAGATGTCGCCCCTTGATGATGCCATGCTCTTCGGCTACTTCCTCAGTCAGTTTCCTCATGGTGGTCCTAGTGCCTCCTCTGCTGCTCGTCGTGGTTCTGTTGATGATGATGATGTTGAGGATGATGATGAAGAGGAGATCCATGAAGACGAAGATGCCCCCGTTCACCCTCCGCCGCCTCCTACGTTCTTCTAGTTGGGTTCCGTTAGCATCACCCTACTCCTCTTCCTTTTTGGTGTTTTGATGCCAATGGGGGAGAAGAGCAGAGTTCTTTTAGGTCTCTACGGGTTCCTTGCCAGGGTTTTTCTGGGGTTGCCTTTTGCACAATGCCCTTTGCCATATCTTTGCTTCTTATGGCATTATGCTTACCATTTGCTTTCGTGTTTGGAACTATTTGCTTTACTTCCGTATGTTGGACAAGCGTGTGCTTTGTGTGTGAACCATGGTTATGTCTATTGTGCAACGACTATGTGTACTTCATTCATTTGTCTAGCCTTGCATAGATATCCATGCTCTATATCTTGTGATGTTATGCTTGCTTCCATAAAGACATGTGGGAAGCTCTCTATACTTTATTTAGGTGCACCTTGCATTCAAACGCAAATTCAACCAAGTGCACACTTTATGGGGGAGCTCACATATGTCTCTATGGAATTCCTTGGTATATAGCTCTGTATTATATCCTTGTGAACTCTAGCTCGGTTTGTCATCACCAACCAAAAAGGGGGAGATTGAAAGGGTAATTTACCCTATATTGTTTTTGGTTGACAATGACACCGTAGTTAGTGCGGGCTAATACTACCTACCAGTGTCTTGAATAGGTTTTAGTCCGCCGGTATGTTGGAAGATCATCGAAGACCCCCCCATTTCGATAATGAAGACAAGTGCCGGAGTTTTACCTTTTATATGTTTCTTGAGTATTTAGGAACACCGCACTATTAAGAGGGGTTATCTCAATGAGCTTGCTGGGGATGTTTTTCTAAGCCTTATACACATCCTATACACCCACTTGTTCCATCACCAAAGAGAGAGGAGAAAGAAATCTAAGTTTGATAACATCTCTGCCAAACTCAATTCTCAGGCCGGTTGAATCGGTTCCCAGACCGGACGGTCCGGTACCAGCGCCGGTCAACCGAACCCAAACCGGGATGCTCGGTTTCGTATACCGAGTCTATCCGGGCTCACACACAGTGAGTATCCCGGTTTGGATTCCGGTTGACCGGGCTGTACACTGGGTGGTCCGGTGTGTGGACCGGTCCAACCAAACTTAAAACCGAGTTTCGCAGAAAGTGCTTCAAACGACTAGATTTCTCCCTTGAGTATAAATACCTCTTCTTCCAGCTTGAGTAGGTTAGGCATTCAGTTCATATCTCATACTTGGAGCTCTCTCTCTCTCCATTGTTGGAACACAATTTCTTGAGGATCTCCCATTCTACCCAATCAAACTCCAATCCCTTTGTTAGAAAGCAAGAGGAGGTCCCGATCTACGTTTCCACCAAGCCAAATTTCATCCCCCCTTGAGTTCATTAAGTTAGCTTGTTACTCTTGGGTTTGTGGGAAACCCTAGGCGGCTAGGGTCGCCCGGAGGCTTTCGGCTTGTGATTTGCTCCGTGGAAAGTTTGTGAGGGTTTGGAGACTACCTTAAAAGTCTACCACAAGTAAGTGAGCTATTCCTTCGTGGGATAGGCTCGGAGAAGAAGGTGAGCCTTCGTGGCATTGGGGTATCCTTCGTGGAACCTCACACCTCTCCAACATGATGTAGCCCCCTTCCCAAAGGTGGTGAACACGGGAATACATCTTCGTCTCCGCGTGCTTGGGTTATTCCTTAACCCCTCTGTTACTTGTGTTCTTTACTTTATGATAGCCTTCGTGCTTGAAGTATCTTGTATCATCATCTAGGTTGCCTCACCTAGTTTGCATTTAGGCACACTTATATTCTGCAAAGCCTAAAACTTGCAAAAGATTATAAAGAATTTGTTAGAAACCTATTCACCCCCTCTAGGTAAACCATCTTACACTTTCAACAAGTGATTGCAAAGTGAATACATAATGAAGGGAACTACTCATAGGGACTTGTAAGAAGCCTAAACATGCATCAAAACAGTTTCTCTAAGCATTGAACAAGCTCACAAGCTCACAAAACTGAAGGGAATATGCCTGAGAGGCAATAATAAAGTGGTTATTTTCTTATTCCTTGATTATGATAAATGTTTATTTTGCATGCTATAATTGTATTAATTTGGAAACGTTAATACATGTGTGTTTAATAAACAAAAGGAAAGTTCCTAGTTATGCCTCTCTTATAAACTAGCTTGTTTATTAACAAGATGATCAAGTTTTTCTGATCATGGACATTGGATGTCATTAATAACGAGGTCACAACATTGGTGGAATGATGTGATGAACATTGATCCGAAGTATAGTATTACGATTAGAGTCATTATGTTTATATTTCTATAACATCATATGAAGTAATCTTAGTCCTTAGACCATGAGATCATGTTAATTGCTAACACCGGAAGAGTATCTTGATAACATCAAACGTTACACCGTAACAGGGTGACTATAAAGGTGGGTTCAGTGCTACGAAGGTGTTATGTTGAGGCTCATGGATCAAGAGTGGGATTTTTCCATCCCGATGATGGATAGATATACTATGGGCCCTCTCGGTGATATCACATTGAAATAGCTTGCAAGCAAGTGATGTGATCACTAGAATGTTATATCACGGGAACGAGAAAATAGTGCATGCCGGTAACGAGATCAAACTAGGTATTTGGATGCCAATGATCGAATCTCAGAATGTAAATATATCACGAGACAAAGGGATTTAGTTACGACGTTAAAGGTTCACACGATCACAAGGGTCATCGTTGAATATGTGGGAGTCAGTACGGATCTCTAGGTCCCGCTACTGATTATTGATTGGAGAGGGGTCTCGATCATGTCTGCATTATTCACGAACCGTAGTGTGACACACTTAAGGGATACCTACACCATTTAGGAGCAAATATGTTTCAGATAAAGATTAAGAAAGCGCTGGAATCATTTCGATGGAAACCGGAATTGTTTCGGGTGAAATTGCTGAAACTGGTTTTGCTTGTGATATTGAAATGTTGCAGAGAGTTTTATGCGAATGTTTGTTAATTAAAGTAATTAACAAAATTCTGAATAAAATAAATAAAAGTGTTTTATTTAATGAGATCTTGCATTAAATTTGGTGGAAATTTAATGCATGTGAGTGGACATGAGTGGAGGTGTGTGTTTATGTGAGTGGGAGCTCCACCCACATGAATGAGGGAGAGGTGGGGGCACCCACCATGGCCGGCGCCATGCCCGCTTGGGCTGCCTCCCTCCCCTATATAAGGAGCACCTCCTCCTCCTCTCCTCTTGCACCACCTCCTCGTGAAGGTTCTCTTCTCCCTCTAGTTATTCCCCATGGTCTCGGATTAGCGAGATACATGTTCCCGATGGCTTTATTTGGAAAGGAGTTGCTACTTCTGCTGCATCGCTAGAGCGAGGAGGCAGAGGTTGTTCGGTGGACCGAACGTGTGTGATCATGGATGCTCCGCTACTTTGCGGTGCTAGACTTGATGGTGCTGGACCTGATGGTGCTGGAACTGCTGGACCTGAAGGACTTCATCACGATCTTGAGATTGGCAAGTGTACGACTACATCATCCACGAGTTCCATCTTGTTAACCAAGCTTTGTTGTCTTCGAGGGTAAGTTCTCTATGGATGTATATCCACCCGTTGCTTGTATCTAGTAGATAGATCTTGGCGTATAGTTCCCATCGTAGGAATTTTTTGTTTTCTATGCTGCAAACCCAACAGTGGTATTAGAGCTTGATCTATGCGTAGGTGCTTTGCACGGGTAGTACACATATGTTTATATGTGGGCGATGATGATCATGTTATTTCATCTTCTATGTATTTTGGATATTGGTGGCATAGTGGGATGAAGCGGCCCGGACCAACCTTACATGTCACCGCACATGAGACAGGTTCCACGACTGACATGCAACTAGTTTTGCATAAGTGGCTGGCGGGTGTCTGTCTCTCCTACTATAGTCAATATCTGATTTACAACGAGTTGCTAATAACTTGGTTATCCTCGTTGTGGTTCCATGTTCGTAGGTAAGACTGGTTCTATCTCTGAAAGCCCTAAGCCACGTAAAACTTGCAATGGATAAATTAGAGGCATCTAGTTTAGATCGTTGCTAGGCTAGTGTCATGATATGGTAATGTTGTAAGTAGATGTATGATAGATACTCTTACAACACACTTAACGTGTAAGTTCCATAGACCTTGGCATTACACACAAAGGAATGATAGAGATCATACCACGATGCAAATGATAGAGATCAAATGCATGGACCATATCATCTCACTTTACACATTAGATGTTTACATCTTATACTGCTAGTTTGGCGCTTTTAGTAGCATTGTAAGATGATCCCTCATTTAGATATCAAGATAAAATGTGTTCTTCCTTGAGTATGCACCGTTCTATGGATCGTTTTTCGAGCCATCACGTGATGATCGGGTGTACTCGACTCAGCGCTTTCATACAACGGGTGTAAGACAGTTTTACACACACGAATACTAAGGTTCTTACTTGGCGAGCCTAGCATTTACAGACATGGCCTTGGAACACGGACCGAAAGGTTAAGCATGAGTCATATAGTTGATGTGATGCCCATATTGATGCTCGCCTTTGAAGCTACACCGACTCACGTGATGATCGGACTTGGTGTAGTGGATTTGGTTCATGTAATCACCAAAAAGGCACGAGGGATGTTGTTTTTGAGTGGGAGTTCATTTCTAATTTGGATTAGTCGAACTCAATTTGTCATAAACTAAATCGAAGTGAATTTACATAATTTGTTGTAGTCATTGGCATCTGTTCACTAACTTATGCTTAGTTTTAATTGAGATAATAGAACTATAGAATTCTGGATATTTACTTTACAAACTAGTATCGTATTGTTTTGAATGTCAATTTAAAGTTTAGAAGTCCTATTGCAAACTTTTAGCAAACTCTATTTACTCCATGAAGTTTAATAAGTAGTATTAAATCAAGAGTAAGAATTCCAATGTTAGTATCTAAAGTATCATGTTTGCCTCCATGATTATTGGTATTCAAAAGTTGTTTTAATATCAAGATTATCCAGGAGGTGAAAAATTGTTTCAAAAACCATCACATGTGCAAGATATTGTGATATCTGAAACAATGTTTTTGGTTGCATTATGATTGAGTATAATTTAGCAAAATACATGTTCTCATATTGTATGAGAATTTGTGAAGGATGGAGATGCTAGGCATCCGGATCTCCCAAAAAGGTTTTTGGGAACTAACATTATACTCACGATTCTTCCTTATAGGCTATAGTAGCTTGATCATGAAAGTTGTCATGATAAGGATGAATAGAAGATGTAGGTAAAATTTTTACTACACTAATAGATTACTAAAGAATGGATTTTTGAAAGAACACCAAACATTTGATGATGGTGATCCACTTCAAAGTGCAAGTTCAAAGGTATTAGTATTTGACTATATACCTTTTGTACTATGTGTCATGTGAATGACACCACTATTGATGTTGATAGATTTTTTTAAAAAGGAAAAGGAATTGCTGAAAGAGAATCTATAAAATATTTGGTAGAAAAGAAAAGGTTGGAGATGTCCAACTTAGGTATATAGAAGATATACATGTTATGGCTGTATTCCTTGCTTGTTAAACAATGTGGTTCTTAGGTATTGGATACCGAATTGGTTGGTGTGAAGTGTCATACAGAACAACACAATTCATGAACTGCAACGGCCTAAGTAACTGGCAAGAGAATAAGTGATGATGTTCATCGAAAACAAATAAAGTGTTATTGTGTTTTTCTTTGTCGTCAAACCTAACCTTCAAGATTTGTTTTAATAATTGTTATTTTGTTCCGGTATTACGAGAACAATAGTTGTTCAAATAATTACCGTATTCCATAAAAGGATGGATGAACTTTTACAAGTCTGGTTGGAGAAATCACATCCATAAACATTATTGCTAAAATGTCGTAAGACAAATGATTGGAAGATCACTTATGAAGTGACATCGCTGTTCGAATTATATTGGAAAGTAAACATGAAGAAACTCCATGTTGATGGAATTTTGGAGTCTTTTGATTTTGATCAATTGATTCTTGTGAAACTTTCCTCGAGATAATTGAAACTCCGTCCATAGGCCAAAGAGGAACGGATGACTAACTTATTGGATATTATGCATGTTGATGTATATAGTCCATTATGTGTAGCCATATGCGATGGATCTTTTTTGATTCATATGCTTTATCTAGAAATTTTGAGTGAATATATCTATATATTTACTTAATAAGGAAGAAGTATGAAATATTTGAAAATTGTTCAAAGACTTTCAAGATGAAGTGAAAAATCATTGTAACAAGAAAATAAAAGAGT
The DNA here is from genome assembly GCA_910589775.1 of Avena eriantha. Taxonomy (NCBI): domain Eukaryota; kingdom Viridiplantae; phylum Streptophyta; class Magnoliopsida; order Poales; family Poaceae; genus Avena; species Avena eriantha. Next base: position 52,708,669 of record OU342745.1, read on the forward strand.
TTATGATTTGATCATAAAGGAAGATATTTGAGTTACAGGTTTAGCAAAACACCTAAGATTTCAGGAATTGTTCCATAAATTTGCACTTCCTGATAAACCACATGAGTATGGTATGTTCGAGAGATCAAATCAAACCTTGTTTGACATTGTAAGATCAAAGGTGTCATTTATAAAACTGCCATTTTGTTTTAAGGATTAAAAGCTTTAGAGACTACCGATTTTACACTGAAAAGAGCACCATCGTGATCCGTTGAAATGACACCATATGAGTTATGGTTTGGGATAAAACCCGAATTGTCTTTTCTTAAATTTTGGTATGTTATGCATAAGTAAAATGTTTACAACCAAAGTCGGATAAGCACGTCTTTGTAGGTTATCCCAAAGAATTTTTTGGGAATTCCTCCATAACACTGAGGACAAAAGAGTTTGTCGCTTAGAACGTCAAGTTTCTTGAAAAGGAATTTTTCGTGAAAAGTTAAGTGGGAGAACAATAGAAATTTGATAAGATTGTTGAACCTTAGCTATATGTGCTAAGTAGCGCAGCGCCGGAAAGTGTCCCGGTGGCGGCCACAATGCTCATGGCTCCCGCGATTACAAAGGGTGTGATCTTGGAGATTAGAGTTCCTATTGAACCATGTGGGTCGGTAAGAATCAAATAGTAAGATTTGAAACAGAAGTCGTTATTGTTTTGACAATGATGAACCGACTGCATGCAAAGAAGCGATGATGGGCCCTGACTCCATAAAATGACTAGAAGTCATAGAATCCATGATAGTATCCATACACGAGAAATCAAGTTTCTGAACTTGGAAGACCCTCCGGAAAGGCGTGAAGCCTATCGGTCGTGCTTGGATCTATAAATAAATAGACATGGATGTTTAACATCTATGAAATTGTCGACATGTCGGAAACAAGTTTACGACAATGTTCAAAGAGTTGACTATGACAAGATTTGATCTTTCATAGCGATATTTCATCTTGATGGATTAATGTAGCAACCACTACATATAATTTGGTATATGGTAGTTGAATAAACAAAACAAGGTTCTTCTAATAGAATGGTTACCTAGGACGTGTACATGACACGGTCCGAAGGGTTTTGTTAATTCAAATGGTGCTGAAAGGGCATCCAAACTTCAATAGTTGAAGTGAGCATAGCGGAGTTGGAATCTTCACCATGATGAAAATGTTAAAGGAGTTTAATTTCATCGGAGATGATGAAGATGCTTGCATTTGCAAGAAATTAAGTGGGAGCGCTGAGACAAATTTCCAATACATTATGTAGAGTACATATTGTTGATTGGAAATGATGTATCTTTTATTAACACAAGTTAAGAATTTCATAAAAATAGGATTCGATGAAGGACTTGGGCAAAACTGGAATATTTGGCATCAATGTCTATATGGATAGATTGAGGTGCTAATATGGTTATGCCAGACGTACATATATGAGATATTGAATGGGTTCAATATGGAAACAACAAGAAAGGTTCTTGCTACATGGAAAGGATTGTATCAAGATTCAAGTGTTTCAACACTTCGTGAGTAAAATCACATGAATATTTTGATCGATTATACCGTGATATGTATATATCCAGATATGTCCTATGCTCTAAATGTTATGAGCACATACTGTTGGAGATATGCCCAAGAGGCAATAATAAAAGTGATTATTATTATATCTTTGTGTTTATGATGAATGTTTACATCCCATGCTATAATTGTATTATTAGGAAACACTACTACATGTGAGTTTTGTAAACATAAAAGAGTCCCTAGTAAGCCTCTTGTTGAACTAGCTTGTTGATTAATTGATGATCATGGTTTTCCTGATCATGGACATTAGGATGTGATTAATAACAAGGTTATATCATTGGGAGAATGATGTGATGGACACACACCCATAGTAAGCGTAGCATAAGATCAAGTCATTAAGTTCGTATTGCTGTAAGCTTTCAAATACATAGTAACCTAATCCTTCGACCATGAGGTTATGTTAATCACCATCACCGGATGGATACTTTGATGACATCAAACGCTGCTTCGTAACTGGGTGGTCATAAAAGTGTCATTGGGTATTCTGAAAGTATGTGTTGAAGCGCATGAACCAAGATTGGGATTTGTCCATCCATATGACGGATAGATATGCTCTGGGCCCTCTCGGTGGAATGTCATCTAGTTAGCTTGCAAGCATGTGACTAGGTCACAAGGGATGACATATCACGGAACGAGTAAAGAATACTTATTAGTAACGAGGTAGAACTAGGTATGGAGATGCCGACGATCAAACCTCGCATAAGTATAGTATCGTGAGACAAAGGGAATTGGTTTCATATGTAAGTGGTTCAATCGATCGCGAAGTCATCGTTGAGTATGTGGGAGCCATTATGGATCTCCAGATCCCGCTGATGGTTATTGATAGGAGATGTGTCTCTATCATGTCTGCATATTCACGAACCGTAGGGTGACACACTTAAGGTTCGAAGTTGTTTTAAGTAGATATGGAATGTGCGTTGGAGACCGAATGTTGTTCGGAGTCTCGGAATGGATCCGGGACATCACGAGGAGATCCGGAATTGTCCGGAGAATAAGATTCATATATTGGGGATCATTTTCTGAGTTAGGAAATGTTTTGGAGTATTTGTATGAGGATTCTAGAAGGTTTCGGAATGTTCCGGAAGGTTCTAGAAGATTTCTTGGAGTTTTCTTGAAAATCAAGATAGGGATCAAGGAGTCCTGGTGGGTCAAGACAAGAAGTCGTGGGGGAGGAGGACTCCTCCCCCCACCTCCAATCCGCCGGCCTACAAGGGAGGGGAGTCCTACAAGGACTCCCCCGCCCTAGGCGCCTCCCTTCTTTAAATAGAGGGGCAGGGGCGCCCCCTCCTCCCCTGCTCCACAACTCCCAATCTCTGCCACCTCTCTCCTCCTCCTTTCTTCTACACAGGCATAGGCGAAGCCCTGCAGAATTCTCTACTCCACCACCACCACCACGCCGTCGTGCTGCTGTGATTCCATGGAGAAGATCTACTACCTCCGCTGCTCGCTGGAACGAGGATAGGAAGGTCTGCTTCAACTCCGCACGTGTGACCGACTGCGGAAGCGCTGCCGAAACGCGGCGACGGAAGGATCGTCTACTTGACCGACTGCGGAAGCGCTGCCGGAACGCGATGCCGGAAGGATCGTCCACACGATCTTGAGATCGGCAAGTGATCGACTACATCAACCACGAGATCTAATCTCGTTAACGCTTTCGGATCTACGAGGGTTAGTTCCCATCTATCTCGTTGCTCATGTCTAATAGATTAGATCTTGGCTTTTATCCAGATTAGATCTTGGTTTTGTTCGTTCTTGCGGTAGAAATTTTTTGTTTTCCATGCTACGAACCCATCAGTGGTATCAGAGCCGTATCTATGCGTAGATCTGTTGCACGAGTAGAACACAATGTTTTTGTGGGCGTTGATGCTTTTGTTGTCGGTGTCTTAGCGTGTACTTTGCATCTTGCGGCATGGTGGGATGAAGCGGCTCGGGCTAACATTACATGTCATCGCACATGAGACTTGCTCCACGCTTGACGTGCAACTTGCTTTGCACAAGTGGCTTTGCGGGTGTCTGTCTCTCCCACCATAGTTAAGATTCAATTTACAATGAGCATCTGACAACACTTGTATCAACGTTGTGGTTCTTGTTCGTAGGTAAGATCGGTCTTATGCGAAAGCCCCAAACCACGTAAAACATGCAAAGAAAATTAGAGGCGTCTAACTTGTTTTTGCAGGGGTTTTGTGATGTGATATGGCCATCATGTGATTATGATTGTATTTGATGTATGCAATGATCCTTGTTGTAATATGGCAACCGGCAGGAGCCTAATGGTTGTCTTTAATTCTGTTAAGACCTGCATGTCTATTCATCTTGTAATAGCTTTATTATAAGTAGTTGTAATAGTTGCTAGTGATGATGGACAACCATGAAGCGGCGCCACTGACCTTGACGCAATGCTGGTGATTATGGAGATCATGTTCGTGCTTTGGAGATGGAGATCAAAGGTGCAAGAATAAAGGGCCATATCACAGATATATATACTCTAGACCCTCTCGATGATATCACATTGAAATAGCTTGCAAGCAAGTGATGTGATCACTAGAATGTTATATCACGGGAACGAGAAAAGAGTGCATGTCGGTAACTAGATCAAACTAGGTATTTGGATGCCAATGATCAAATCTCGGACATGTAATATATCGCGAGACAAATGGATTTATTTACGACGTTAAAGGTTCACACGATCACAAGGGTCACCATTGAATATGTAGGAGTCAGTACGGATCTCCAGGTCCCGCTGCTGATTATTGATTGGAGAGGGGTCTCGATCATGTCTGCATATTCGCGAACCGTAGGGTGACACACTTAAGGGATACAGACGCCGTTTATGAGCAAATATGTTTCAGATAAATATTAAGAAAGTGCTGGAATCATTTCGATGGAAACCGGAATTGTTTCGGGTGAAATTGCTGAAACTGGTTCTGCATGTGATATTGAAATGTTGCAGGGAGTTTTATGCGAATGTTTGTTAATTACAGTAATTAACAAAAATCTGAATAAAATAAATAAAAGTTTTTTATTTAATGAGAGCTTGCATTAAATTTGGTGGAAATTTAATGCATGTGAGTGGACATGAGTGGAGGTGTGTGTTTATGTGAGTGGGAGCTCCACCCACATGAATGAGGGAGAGGTGGGGGCACCCACCATGGCCGGCGCCATGCCCCTTGGGCTGCCCCCTCCCCTATATAAGGATCACCTCCTCCTCCGCTCCTCTTGCACCACCTCCTTGTTAAGGTTCTCTTCTCCCTCTAGTTATTCCCCATGGTCTCGGATTAGCGAGATACATGTTCCCGGTGGCTTTATCTGGAAAGGAGTTGCTGCTTCCGCTGCATCACTGGAGCGAGGAGGCGGAGGTTGTTTGGTGGACCGAACGTGTGTGCGATCACGGATGCACTGCTACTTTGCGGTGCTGGACTTGATGGTGCTGGACCTGATGGTGCTGGAACTGCTGGACCTGAAGGACTTCATCATGATCTTGAGATCGGCAAGTGTACGACTACATCATCCATGAGTTCCATCTCGTTAACAAAGCTTTGTTGTCTTTGAGGGTAAGTTCTCTATGGATGTATATCCACCCGTTGCTTGTATCTAGTAGATAGATCTTGGCGTATAGTTCCCATCGTAGGAATTTTTTTGTTTTCTATGTTGCGAACCCAACAAAAACCTGTCACCTACAGCAGCAAAATACTCAAGATATATACCACTAAACACAAATCTACTTGAACAAATGCTCCAAATGTTAGCAGCAAAGATGGGCTGAGCAAGGAGATCGAAACATCATGGACAAGAACAGCAACAACGCGATTTTGAGCAATGAATTGATGTTTTCTCGGGAGAGAGAAGGAAGTGGCAAGTGAGTGGAGGGCCAGGGTGACCCACACCATGGCTAGGCGCGCCCCTGGTGTGGCTGCGCCACCAGGTGGTGTGCCTGCCTGGTGGCCCCCCTGGGTCACTCCAGGCACTTCTCTGCCCCTTTTTTCACGTAAAAATTTAATATGAATTTTCAGGAATTTTTCGAGACACTTTATTTTTTAGCAATTTTCAGGTATTGATGAATGAATTTCTGACAGAAAGATGGCTTTGGAATGATGCAATAACAAAACAAAACTAAAACTTCAGAAGTTCTAAGACACTCTAATAAGTGATACGTCCAAAACGTATCTACTTTCCCGAACACTTTTGCTATTGTTTTGCCTCTAAACTTGTGTGATTTGGATACAACTAACACGGACTGACGCTATTTTCAGCAGAATTACCTTGGTGTCTAGTTTTTGTGCAGAAAATCAACTATCAGGAAAAATCCCAGAAAATATGCCAAAAATCCTATTTCACCAGAAGACTCACGGAGCCAGAAGACGAGACGGAGTAGGGCCACGATGGGCTCACACCACCTGGCTACGCTTGGGGGTGGTGTGGCTGCCTCGGCTGCCCCCTCGGCCTCCCTCTTCGCCTATAAGTTGCCACTTGACCTAAAACCCAGGGGGGGGGGGGGGGGGGGGGGGTTCGACGTTTTTCCAAAAAGAGTTCCGCTACGCCGCCACCACTAGATTCCGCGATTCGGAACCAGAAACTCCGTTCTGGCACTCTGCCGGGACAGGGAATTGGAGGAGATCATCGCCATCATCATCACCATCGCTTCTCCATCAACCATCCATGTTTCCCCCATCTATGAGTGAGTAATCCCCCGCTGTAGGCTATGGGAATGGTAGGGATTGGATGAGATCATTCATGTAATGGCATCAGATTGTTAGGGCATGGTGCCTAGTATCTTTTATTAGTGCTTTTTAACTTTGTTGCAACTTGTTATGCTTAATGCTTGTCACTAGGGCCCGAGTGCCATGATTTCAGATCTGAACATGTTATTGATTCATTATGATAGTATTTTTTATGGTCTTACCTGCAAGTTGTTTACACACGTTGTCCGGAACCAAAGGCCCCTAAGTGACAGCAATCGGGATAACCAGAGGGAATGGCTTTGATGTGAGGATCACATGTGTTCACGGAGTGTTCATTCTTTGCTCCGGTGCTCTATTAAAAGGAGCACCTTAATTGCCAATAGTTCCCTTGAGGCCCCGGTGCAAACGGGCTGGTAGGACAAAAGATGTTGTGCAAGTTCTCATTGCGAGCACGTATGACTATATATGGAACACATGCCTATGATTATTTAGTACTTGGATGCTTTATCTTATTTATCTGCAAATGCCCTATGTTCTGATTGCTATATGAATTGCCTTTTCCATGCAACGCCCGTCCATCTATCCCTATGCCTACCGCGCTTTAATCCTACTGTTTGCTGCTTTTGTTACTACTGTCTTTACTTTACTACTGCTGCTACTTTGCTATTCCTACTACAAAACTGTTGCTACTGCTAAACTGCTGTGAGCAAGATTGTTTCCAGGTGCAGCTGAATTGACAACTCAGTTGTTAAGGCTTATAAATATTCTTTGGCTCCCCTTGTGTCGAATCAATAAATTGGGTTTCACTTCCCTCGAAAATACTGCGATACACCCCCTATACTTGTGGGTCATTAAGACTATTTTCCATGCTTGGTTTTATCTACTTTCTTGTGTTTTGTCCACACTTTGGAGTACTTTTCATATGATTTCTTGGACTAACCTATTGACAAGAGCCACAGTGCCAGCTGCCCGTTTTCTGCTATTTTTGGTTCCAGGAAGTCAGAAAATGAATATTCTCGGAATTGGACGGGACAAAAGCCAAAGTCGCTATTTTACCGGAAGACATCTGGAGCCAGAATATGAGACGGAGAAGGGCTGGGGCCTGGCCACACCACCTGGCCACGCGGCCAGGCCTGGCCCACGCAAGGGGGTGGTCTGGCCAACCCAGCACCCCCTCGGCCTCTCCTTCCTCCTATATATTGCCTCCGATACCAAAACCCTAAGTACCTGATCAAAAATCCACGAAAGAGTCTGTAGCCGCCGTCATCTGCATCCCTAGACCGGGAGGGATCTGAAGCTCTTCCCGGCACCCTGCCGGAGAGGGGAATTCACCCTGGAGGCCTTCTTCATCATCATGCAAGCCTCCGGTGTGATGCGTGAGTAGTTCATCTCTGGACTACGGGTCCATGTAGTAGCTAGATGGCTGGTTCTCCTCCTTTGTGCTTTCATGTCTAGATCTTGTGAGCTCCGTTCATGATCAAGATCATCTATTTGTAATCCATACATGTTGTGTTTGCGGGGATCCGATGCATATTGAGATGCTATTTCAGATTGATTCTATCATGTCTTTGTTATTTGTGATCTTGCATGCTTTCTGTTGTTAGTAGCTATCTTGGCCAAGTAGATGCTAGCAACTCCAAGAGTTAGTATTTATACTCGATAGTGGGTTCATGCCTCTGGTAATCTGGGGAAGTGACAGAAATCTCTAAGGTACTAGATGTGCTGTTGCTACTAGGGAGAAAACAAAAATCCTTTGTTCATAGAACAATCGTATTGTTTACTTTACACGCAATTCCTAAAGCAATAATCTGTTGCTTGCAACTTAATACTGGAGGGGGTTCGGATGATAACCTGAAGGTGGATTATTAGTCATAGATGTAGTTGGATGGCGGTCTATGTATAATATTGTAAAGCCCAATCAAGTCTCAAAGGATTCAAGATGATTAGTATATGCTTGTATGCTTTCTCGGTGTTTGTCAATTGCCCCGATGTAATTTCTTCACCTAGCATGTTATCTATCTTAAGGAGAGCCACCTCTAGTGAACTATGGACCCCGGTCCTTTCTTTTACATTCAATCTACAAACTGTTTACTGCTTTGTGTTTACTTTCTACAAACTATTACTTCCTTCCATTCGATACGTTTAATCCTTTGTTTTCAGCAAAACCGGTGAGATTGACAACCTCATCGCAAGTTGGGGGCAAAGTTCTGTGGTTGTGTTGTGCAGGTCTCCATGTTGCTGCTGGCACCGGTAGTGCGCCCTGCCAATGTTCAGCTAGCTATACCTTTGGGGTGTTTCCTTGCTCCTACTGGATTGATAACCTTGGTTTCATACTGAGGGAAAACCTGTTGTTGTGCTCATCATACCTTCCTCTTGGGGTTCCGCAATGAGCTCGATATATTTTGGGCCATGAAGCAACTTTTTCTGGCGTCGTTGCCGGGGAGTCAAGGACATCTTCACAAGGGGAGTCCCTCATAACCAATCTCTTTACTTTGTTATTTTTGTTTTGCTTAGTTTCTTTTTGTTTTGTTTGCTTGTTTCTTTATCAAAAGCACAAAAAATAGTTTTACTAGTTTGCTTTCTTATCTAAAAACACAAAAAATTAAGTCTCCTTTAGTTGTTACCTCTTCCTTAGCTCACCATGTTGATCCCTAAATTCACCCTGAAAGACCTTTCAATAGGTAGTGTTTCAATAATTGGAAAAGATAATATTGAAGAATTCTTTAATCATGTTAGTAAACATGAGGATATTGAGGATAGATCCCTTGCAGAACTTGCTCCAAACTATGAGATTGCTGCAGCTTCTTTAGTTCACATGTTGGAAGCTAGGTTTGTTAACCTTAACCCCTTAATGCAAGTAATGTTTTTAAACTTAAAGAAATTAAGGACCCTGAAAAGAGGGACTTTATTCTTGAAACTTTGCTTAAGGAATTCTATGATGTTGCCAAGGAAGCTAAAAAAGTCTTTGAACGTTTCAATATGCTAGGCTCATGTGTAGATGTTGTTGGTACACGAGAAAAGATGAACAACACTGAACCTAATGGAGAGGAAACTAAGGTACCAATACCCTTTAAACTGGTAGCAATACATGAAGCCATAGAAAAGAATCTTGATTGGATTGTTCCTGAAAACCCTTTTGATGAAAATAGTGAACCTAAGAGCATTGAGAGAGGATCCTCTAGAACTTATTTGGTTGATATACCTTGCCTTGTTGAAGATATTTCTGGTATTGATCTTAATGCTTCTTCATTCGAGAACACTTGATTCTTTTGCTTGCTTCTTATGCCTAACTTAAAGGCGTTAAAGAAAAGTACTTATTGGAAGATAACCCAAAAGTTTTATATGAGTCTTCGAAGTTATTACTTCAGTAATAACCGCTCCTTATCCTTTTTATTTGCTTTTTGTGCGAAGAGTAACCTGTAATGAGAGAGAAGTAATGATCGGGAAAGTTGCTGTCCCGAAACATATTTCTGTGCTTCACCGTAAAAGATCGTGTAAAATCTCTGTACGTCCTTTTGAGGCATGAATTTTTGTGCTTCTGCCCCAGGTTGTTATCTAACTTTCGTTAGTTCAACACTTTTTTAATTTGAGCAATAGAAGGTCTTTGAAAAAATTCGTCTTTACCTGCTGGTCTGTTTTGACAGATTTCTGCCATTTTCTGCATTTGCTTCTTGTCGGTTCCTTTTTGAGTTCTTTTGGGGAACTGAGCTGTTTGAGGGAAGTGATACAGTAGCTAGTGTTTTAATGGAAGTTTTATTGGTGTTAGAACTGAACCTTAAAGACTTATTATCTTAAGTGAACTAATGTTGCTAATAAAGATTGTGTGAAGTTTTGTATGAAGGAAAAATTTCAGGTGTATGCAAGGAATGAGTAATGAGATGAAGGATGGACTAAAGCTCAAGCTTGGGGATAACAAACATGTCACCCCAAGAAATATCCAAGAAGTACAAGCGTCAAAGCTTGAGGATGCCCAAGGCATCCCCCTCTTCATCAATAAAAATCCCAGGTTTCTTCCAAATGCTTCATTTTTATTGTTTCATGCACAGTTGTGTTGTTCTTGGAGCGTCTTCTTTTTCGTTTTCGTTTTGGTTTTTCGTTTTCTTACTTTGCTTAGTTTGCTGAATAAATTGGTTGGACCCCTCTTTCATACATTGGTTTTCAAATAGTTTGGTTTGGTTTGGAAAAGAGTAGGAAAGTTCATGCTTAAGTGGTAAAGAGAGCTCATTTTTGACTATGGCCTATGCTTTGTCATGCCATGCTTGATATTGTTTTGGCTTTATGCTTAGTATTCTTTGCTGTAGCATGACTTGTTATAAACAATTGAGATTGCTTAATGTGCCTTGGATGAATCATGCGTTGTTTTAGCATATTAAAGCATAGTATAGTGGTATTCTCCTTTGATGCTTTATTTGGGTTGACTTGGCGCATGCTCACACCATGTTATGACTATCTCAAGTCACCATAGCCTTTATGATCCTTTAGTTTTCAACTTGTAGTATCACTTTATGCTTTGATCAATGATGTTTTGTCGCTCTGCATGATTATGACCATTATTGCTCTCTTAGTTTGTCGCTCCCAGTCTTTTGCTAGCCTCCACAACCAAGTATGAGTTCCACTCATGCATCCAACTCCTTAACCGAAGTTTTTCCAAAGAGTCCACCATACCTACCTACTAGCATATGCTATTCCAAGTATATTCATGTTTTTGTTTACCTTCCAAACTAAACTTGTTATGAGAAAACTAGTGATTAAAGCTCTCACGAACTTGATGGCACACTTTACTTTTTGGAATTAATAAACTTGAACCATTGGGTACTTCTTTGTTGCGTATATGCTAGCGCTTTATAAGTGGAAGTTATCAAAACCATGTATCATGGGGAACGCTTTCAACATTGCACTTGTACTTTGTACCCCATTGATATCATGTTCTTTTGCTTATGGATCTCGGCGATGTGAAATAAAAGTGGAACTTGTAAGATCATGGAGTTTGTATGTGTATTAGAGAAACGCCTGGGCCGCTAGCCTAAGCCATGCCTAATCATTGTGGAAACTTGCAGCATAACCATAATGAGCACTCTATGAAGCATCCTCAATAAAAACCTATGCAAATAGCAAATAAAAAGATCGCTGAGATGCTCATTGTCTACTTGCCTTGTCATTTTGATTATGGGATAGCTCCTGTATCATGTGCAAGGGGTACCCCGTTGGCGGTTCTTTATGATACATATGTACTTACAATGACAAGAGCTTACTTGTGACTAAAGTTTAGTAGCATGAGGTTCGGTCTTCGTAAGTAAGGGGCGTGAGATTTCGGTTTATAAGTTGTCAAGCATATCCTCTTAGTTGTGTCACTTTAACCTTAATCACCTTCAAGATGCTTATGATAGGGGCAATGAGAGCTGAATGCTTTAAGTACCATAATTTTTGGAAGCTCTTTATGAGAATTGAATCCCTACTTCCTTCTATGAAGGCCCTTCTTCCACCAATATATTGAGTCTCCACCTTCTATCTTTATGCACCTACTTTGAGAGCATAGTGGCCATTCTTAGTTCTATGTGCATTGTCCCAAGACTAGTTGATTGATGCATAACTTGATATTGCTTGTTTTAATGTTGCATCATAGTTTCTTTGTCTTATTGCTAGAACTTTGTCTTTCATGTTATGATTGAAGTACTATGATCCCAGCGTTGAATGTTTTACAAATACTTTGATCAAGTTTATGATGGTGCATGTCACCTCAAAAATTTATTCTTTATTTTTATCACTTACCTACTCAAGGACGAGCAGGAGTTAAGCTTGGGGATGTTGATACATTGCAAATGTATCTATAATTTTTGATGTTCCATGCTCGGTTTTATCTACTTTCTTATGTTTTGTCCACACTTTGGAGTACTTCTCATATGATTTCTTGGACTAACCTATTAACAAGAGCCACAGTGCCATCTTCCTGTTTTCTGCTGTTTTTGGTTCCAGGAAAGTCAAAAAATAAATATTCTCGGAACTGGACGGGACAAAAGCCAAAGTTCCTATTTTACCGGAAGACTCACGGAGCCAGAATACGAGACGGAGGAGGGCCAGGGCCTGGCCACACCCCCCAGGCGCGGGTACCCCCAGGCTGCGCCAGGGCATGGTCTGGCCGGCCCAGGCACTCCCTCGGTCTTCCTCTTTGCCTATAAGAAGCCTCCTGACCTAAAAACTCAGGGGGGTTCGACGTTTTTCAGAAGGAGTTCCGCTCCGCCGCCACCACCAGATTCCACGAAACAGCACCAGAAACTCCGTTCTTGCACCCTGCTGGGACAGGGAGTTGGAGGAGATCATCGCCATCATCATCACCAGCGCTTCTCCATCGACCATCCATGTTTCCCCCATCTATGAGTGAGTAATCCCCCGCTATAGGCTATGGGGATGGTATGGATTGGATGAGATCATTCATGTAATGGCATCAGATTGTTAGGGCATGGTGCGTAGTATCTTTTATTAGTGCTTTATGACTTTGTTGCGACTTGTTGTGCTTAATGCTTGTCACTAGGGCCCGAGTGCTATGATTTAAGATCTGAACATGTTATTGATTCATTATGATAGTATTGTTTATGGTCTTATCTGCAAGTTGTATACACACGTTGTTGTCTGGAACCGATGCCACCGAAGTGACAAAAATCGGGATAATCGGAGGGAATGGCTTTGATGTGAGGATCACATGTGTTCACGGAGTGTTAATGCTTTGCTCTGGTGCTCTATTAAAAGGAGCACCTTAATTTCCAGTAGTTCCCTTGAGGCCCCGCTGCAAACGGGCTGGCAGGACAAAAGATGTTGTACAAGTTCTCATTGCGAGCACGTATGACTATATATGGAACACATGCCTAGGATTATCTAGTACTTGTATGCTTTATCTTATTTATCTGCAATTGCCCTATGTTCTGATTGCTATGTGAATTGTCTTGTCCATGCAACGCCCGTCCATCCATCCCTATGCCTACCACACTCGAATCCCACTGTTTACTGCTTTTGTTACTACTATCTTTACTTTACTACTGCTGCTACTTTCCTATTCGTACTACAAAACTGTTGCTACTAATAAACTGTTGTGAGCAAGATTGTTTCCAAGTGCAGCTGAATTGACAACTCAGTTGTTAAGGCTTATAAATATTCTTTGGCTCCCCTTGTGTCGAATCAATAAATTGGGTTTCACTTCCCTCGAAAATACTACGATACACCCCCCATACTTGTGGGTCATCAACATCTTCAGGCATGTCAACAATAATGAAATCAATAAGAGCAGGACAACCTTTAATGTATACTAAAGTGTTTTGCTTAATTACTATAGCTTGTTTGTAGGTAGAATCTGCTAGATGCAATTTTAACTCAGTAATTTCAAAGGAGCCAAGATTTAACTTGTTAAAAAGACTCTTCAGAATTGTTGAGACACTTGCACCTAGATCACAAAGTGCAGCTATATCATTGGTTCCAATTTTAATCTTAATAGTAGGCTCAAATATGTCATCTAGTTTAACAAGTAATTTTTCAGCGATTTGCTTGTATTCTTCTTCAAGCTCACGTACCTTTATTGCTACTTGATTAAAAAATGCTGGTACATAGCTTCATCACTAACTTCACTTACCGAAATCTTGACGTTGATCCTTTTTACGAGATCTTCAATGGTGTAGCTTGGTGAAGGAGCATTACTATAATCAAGTTCTTCAGGCTCCTCCCTTTGGATCCTCATCATTTTGAGTTCCTCAACCGGATTTGGCCTAGCTTTTCCTGCAAACTTAGCTAGAATGAGAGTTTGACTCTCGGTTATCTTACCTAGCTGTGCCTCAATGATCCTCGTTCTTTCTTGAAGGGCCTGTAAATCATTTCTCAAACTAACAACTTGGTTAGATAGTTGACCAAGCATAGCATCATGGTTCTCCGTAATTTTAACTAGAATATTATTTTGTTCATTTCGTGAGTCAATGAAAGACTTCAGTGTTTCTTGGAGACTACCATTATTATTTCCCATATTATTATTAGAGTTACCTGCATAACTAGCATAGTGTTTCTAGAAGTTAGGATTGTAACTCTTCTTCCAAGCAATGTTATAATCATTACGAGCTACGAAGTCTATTTCTTAAATATTCGTTTTGGGGGTGGCTCTTACCTGGATTTCCTTACCTTTTACGGCTAGTATGACCTCATCCAACTTAGCATTGAGATTTTCGTTCTCTTGTGGTGAGACCGAGTTCACCTTATTTGTGTTTGATCTTTCTACATGCCATTAGGCATGGTTGTCTTGCATATTGTCTATCAACTGCTTTGCTTCGGTAATCTGTTTACCCATAAATGTTCCTCCAGCTGCAGTATCAAGCATAGACTTAGATACATGATTAAGAGCATTGTAAAATAAATGGAGGATTAACCAATCTTCCATCCCATGACTAGGATAGTTTCTTAAGCATTCTTTCATCCTCTCCCATGCAAGCGCTAGTGGCTCACGCTTTTCCTGTCTAAAGCTAGTAATATTAGATCAAAGTTGCATAGTCTTTGCAGGTGGGAAAAATTTAGTCATAAATAAAGAAGTACATCCCATCCATGATGTAATAGTATTTTTAGGCAAATATAGCAACCATTCTTTAGTTCTCCCTCTTAGAGAGAAAGGAAATAGATGCAATTTGACCACATCAGGGTCAACGTCTTTTATATGCATCATATCACATATTTCAGTGAAAGTATTTAAGTGCATACCTGCGTCTTCAATAGCAGAGCCTCCAAATTGATTCTGTTGAACCAAACTTAAGTAATGGGGCTTAATTTCATAGTCATCAGCAACGATTGCTGGCTGAGTAATAGGAGTATGCAAATAATCATTATTGGGAGTAGCAAACTCCCCAAGCTTCTTTTCAGCCATACTTCCTATGTTTTTGGGATTTCTTAGATAAAGAATTATAACGGTGAAAGCAAGAATTTAAAGGCTAACTATTTTTTGGGTTTATCAAATAAAGACTAAAAGCAAACTAATAAAATTAAAAACAAGAATTAAAACTAGCAAGATTCCTAATAACCTCACCAGGGTAGCTATTGTTTCCCCGGAAACGGCGCCAGAAAAAGGGTTGATACCATCGATCCGGATTACGGATGTAGTATAGCTTCTTTTTCCCTAGTAGACCTAGTTTATCAAATCCTCGGGAAGCGAATGCATAGTGAAGTTTTTAACAAACCTTCAGGAGTTTTAGAATTCCTTTTGTGTTTTCACCGGACCAGTAGTTTGCGTCTTTTTGTTGTTGTCGATGATGGAGAGAGAGGGCCTAGGGCATTCGGTTTCACCTATAGCTTTGCAAACCATCTGATGGAAATAAAAGATAGAAATAAAGCATGCATGTACTTGTTAGAGCAAAATAAATTATATGTGGGCAGTGCATCCATAATTGCTATTGCCTCCGCAGCCGCTTATAGCAATAACCTACTAGTCTCATCCATAGAAGAAAGAGAACTAATGATATGCATAGTGATGTCACCGTTAATCCCAAGCAAATCCCTCACATACAGAAGTACTACCCCTTCTATCACTAGGGTTCCCAACCTGCAGATCAGTCTTCACTCATACTCCCTATACCTGTCTCAACCCTCGGGGTCTTGGGTACCTGACAAGTCCTTGGGTTGAGGCAAGAGAGGATACAATAATCATCATGTCCTACAAACTAATACACGATCCCATCTATGATAATTCACATGCACAATTGCTACATGGCTAGGCCGAAGCCCTTAGCCCAAGGAGAATTACTCACATATAGAGATGAACAATCACAAACATTGTAATAAAAATCATAAGATTGATAGCAATAGTCTTGCAATGTCGCTAATCGGAGAAGAGATCTACTATTACAGGTGGTGGAATATGGCCATGGAGATGGAGAAGGGTTTGGAGATCCGGAGGCGGCTGGTGGTCTATGGAGAGACTTATGGATGGTGTGAACTCTTGTTTTCTCGTTGCCCGAGGCTTCTTTATATAGGGGTACCTTCACGAAAGTTGTTCTGTTTGACCTAAGTCGTGGCGCCAACTATACGACCGGAGCTATACAGTCGGAATTTTTGCTCCGGCCGTATAGTTGGTCGTTATGGCGTCTTCCTTCGATGTAAGGCTCCTGGTTTCTTTTGGTAGTTGGAAATCTTGTATCTTTGACTTTAATGTAGTGATTCCCTCCTTTAAACGACATTATTCGCATAGGAAAAATACAAAAGAAAGGATTGCATACCCCTCTAAATATTAGCATTAGTGGCAGGGTTTAGAGAGATATTTCATCAAGAATATGACTAATATCTAGTTTAAATGTGGCCGTTAGATGGCTATATTTCAGAGCCATCAGGAGACAGTGCATTTGAGATGGGTGGGTTTAGACCAAAAGGTTACGGTGCAGAAGGAAAGGACCAGGGATGGCTCGGTCCAGGTTTGCACCAGGTGGTTGAGGGTTTTATTAGATATGGCTACATTAGAGTGGGGTTAGGATTAGGGCTTTAACTAGATGAGATTAGTTCTAGCTAGGGCAGATGGTTAGGATTATCTTGGGGTTATCTAGGCTAGGTTTACAAGATGGGATAGATAGATAGGTAGATGGTGGTGTAGGGTTCTCTTATGAGCAAATGTCCCAATTTATATGAATTCAATCAACTCAAGACCAACCAAAAACCAAAACAAGAAATCAACTAGGGATATAGCATGAGAGAAGTAAGCTTGCATGGCCCATGCATGCACTAAATGCATGCTTGTTAGTTGTGGAAACAACTTCAATTTGGCATAGACCATGTTTCCAAACATCAACCAAAAATTGAATAAACTCCAAAAAGAAATGTCCATGGAAGCCTATTCCCAATCCATATGGTATGTTTTGGTTCATGGGCATGCTTGCATAAAAGATGGCTCTTGCTAGTGTGTGTGTGATCCACTTATATTTTATATAGCCACTCTAATTCAAATAGATCCATAAATTCAAATAGAGTCATATAGGAAAAGGAGAAAAGTGGTCTATACTCCACATAGCCATGCAAGGATGGCCAAGTAGACTCCCATATCAAATATTGTGAAAACAATAAGAGACCAACTATGGAAGCATGTAGAGAGAAAGGAACCATACAAACTTTACGTAAGCTAGATTTAAATGCCTAAGAAAAATTCAATTGCTCATATTACTTGGGATGGTGGAATTATGGATGAAGCCAAATAAAGGTGGTGGAGTTGAAAGAGATATGCCCCCAACTTAACTTGGGCATTAAACAATATATCAAGAACCAACTACAATGTATCAAGAGGCAAATACAAATAATAAGAATACAAATGCATATGAGAGAAGAACCAAATTAAAAGGGGTTTTATATGATGCTCAAATGCAATATGGCATGGTGACATGAGTATGATATAATGAAGGTGTAATTAATTATAGGTAGGAAGTAGCAATATATTGACTAGGCAAGTATCATTACAATTGTTAGACAATTGAGATGCTACACGGTGCCAGCACCTTGACCGGTACCACCGCATTCGGCGAGCGGTACTACCGCAAGTCCCTAAAGACCACAACATCACCTCGGCCCGCTCTAGTACCCGCGAGCGGTACTACCGCCCGTAACCAGTACAACTGGTCCCCAGTTCCGGTACTACCGGAAACCTCAGGACCTGCGCATCCTAGCTCAGCCCCTTGGCCTTGTAACATACCCCTTTGACATTTTTAGTTGCCTAAAGTACCCCTGAACTAGTGGCTGGCCTATATATAGTCCCCCACCCCTATTATAAGCCCTAGGCATGATATTTGGAATTAGTGGACAACCCTTGTGGATCTATCTAGTTCTTTCCTCGTGCTCCTTTGATAGAGGACCACCAAATATCCCCACCTTGTTGGAGTTTGCATCGTGCCTCCCTCGTTGTACAAGGCCTTTTCATCGGAGTCCCTTTGCCAAGTCGTCAAGACCTCGCCGAGACTCCCTACTCAATGTGCCGGTTTGAGAGAGAGAGAGCACTCCGCCCGACGCTGATCCTAGGGATTGCACCGGACCAGTCACCGCTAGTGTGAGCTATAGGTGTGTATTGTGTCTTCGAGTGTGCGTGTGTTCATCATGTTCTTCGTGCGTGAGTTTGCAGTTTCCATCCTTTCCCTCTCTCCCCACTCACTCCGCCCCAATTTAAAGGGATTCATGAAAGATCGGGCCACCCTCGAGGTTAGCCCTCAACATTTTGGTATCAAGAGCTTCGTTGCTCACGAATTCCCCCACAAAATTTTCTTCTATCCATAAAAAATTCGAAAATCCCCCCAAAAAGATCCCCAATTTGCCTTCGGACCGATCTCTGGATTTGGTGCATTTTTCGTGGTTTTGGTCCATAGATCTGTTTCTCAAGCTGTCGATCTACCTTCCTTATGAGTTTCTAGCCCCAATTTTGGTCAGATTTCCGCAGATTTGGGGATTTTCGGGCCGAATTTCCACCCAAGTTCGAGCTCTCCGTGCCCAGGAAACTGCAAAGTGGTACTACCCCAAACCGAGCGGTACTACCGGTGAGCGGTACTACCGGCTGTAATACCGGTCATCGGTACTACCGGATGTATTTTGTGGTACTATCGCCCTTGACAAACAAAATTTTCTCACTCCTTTCGCCTCGAATTTGTTTTCTAACTTTCCTCTTTGGTTTGTTCGTGTTTCGCGTGCGTTTCACCTATTTAACAACAAGCTTCCGCAACTACCTTACACCCCACGCTCATTGATACCGCGATGCTCGAACACCATCCCAACACCGGTAGCAAGTCATCAATAATATCGAACGTATAACTTGCTCCACCTATTAACCCTTTTTCCTTTGTGTGTATCTATCCTATGAGAGCAGCTCATTTTGTGTTTTCCTAAGCATTGTGCACTTGCCCTTGGAGAAGTGGGAGTGTTGAAGCAAATACAAAAGTTGACATACTAGTAAAGAAAGGGAGAAAAAGAATAAAAAAAGAAGAGAAAAAGAAAAAGCAAAAGAAAAATAAAAAGATACATAGTATCCCAATACAAAGAGAGTCTCAATGTAACATCCCAGAAATATTAATCAATCTTATCAAGCTCTAATCACCTAAGTTTAGGGTTAAGAAAAACTTTTATAGTTAAACCTAATAAGAGTGTATGTGTGATATGCATTAGTGTATGTATGATTGCAATTGCCATGTTTGATGGTTACAAACGATAAGGTTTAGTTCAAAGATGAATACTACATCACCTAGATCAAATCCAAGCAGAATCAAATAAAGGAAAAATCAAAAATAAGGTATATAAGCAAATGGTCATTTTGGCCAAACTTATCCACTAGACCACTTTGAGTGTTCCTAGTAAAGGATTTCTAACAGAAACATTTCCTAATCTTTTCACCCCTTGCTATACCAAGTAAATGTGAATACAAGCAAGCCTTACAAAAAGATGGAAACTAAATTCAAATCTATTTAAGAGGCAGTGAAAAATTGAATCAAGATCATATGTATAGATCACACTTTCTCAAAAACACTCAAATGAATTCCACTTGACAAATCCAAGCAACCACAGTCTACCAAGCAAACAACAAGATCACTCACCAAATATCTTTCAAAAATTTGAAATATGAATTCATGCTGCCATTGTGTCGAACACTTGGCATGCACAGTACAACCACACCAACTATTCACTATTTAGAATTGTCATTTGCTCACAAAATGTACTACAATCAACACATTGAATTGTCCTAGATCATCCTTGGTACTCTGCCGTGTAGTGGAGAGCCCTTTGCCCACCGTTGCACCAGTGACATGCCCATGCCGAGCCGTCCATGCCGGTCGAGCATGAGCCATTCACTGCGCGCCGCACCGCCCTCTACCACGACCCCCACGAGGTAGGCGTGATCTCACCGCCACCCCCTGACCACCCCTTGACCAACAGCGAGGCGAGAAGGAGCCAGACCAGCCACGCCCATTTAACCCCTGGCCATGCTGAGAGCACGATGTAGCACCGCAGCCGCCTCGCTCACACACGTCGCGCCTCACTCTCTCCCCCCGTACCCGCGTTTGCCGTGGCACCGGTGAGCTGCTAGACATGATCATTCGCCATCTCCCGCCCTATGACCACCGTACCAAGTGACGAACACCTGCGTACCCACCCAGAGCACCGACGTATCCCGACCAATGGAGAGCGCCCCTTGCCGTGCCATCACTTCCATGATGACCGCCATAGTCCACCGCCTTGACCCATGCCCTCCGCCGTGACGATTGTAACCTGTAGCAGCATCGCCGGAGTAGCCCGACCATGCCGCCCAACCGCCACACTGGGTGTATAAATAGAGGCCACCCTAGACCTCTATGTCCACACCATTCTACTCCCCACCCACCACAGAATTTAGCCGGAGTGCACCGCTATAGAGGAGGAAGGAGCCTGTTGATTGCGACCACCCCAGGAGCCGCCGTGACCACGCCTCGAACCGCCATCGACGACAACCATATTCGCCCCCATCGCCGACCTTAGCTGGAACCCAGGAGAGCCTCAAGCAACCCCCACCGCCACGTTAGGGTTCAGTTCTCGCCGGAGCTGTTCGACGCAGATGACGCACGTCAGCCGTTAGATCGTGTTCTAATCGTAGGGCTAAGATTGAAACATAATGTTTTGGTGTAGTTAAGTCACTAACGAGTAGGACCCGCCTGTCAGTAGCCAGCTGCACCAGCGTTGTGCAGTTGGGCTGGCCCGTTTAGTTTCCCGCGTTGAGCCCACCCATTCAAATAGGATTTTTTCCATTTTAGTTAAAACTAGATTCTGTTAGTAGATTCAAAAATCAATTCAGAGAGATTTACTAAACCAAAATGCAGGATTCTCATTTTTTTTGGAAAGGTACTGAAATTATCTAATCACTCCCATTGGATTAAAACCAATTGGAATTATAGATAACCTATGCCAAAAATAACAAGACAGAGACTTTTGGCACTTCGAATTTTTTTCTAAAATAAACTATAAATGCTTTTAAGATGATTCCACCTCTCAAAAATCACATTTATCATGCTCTACCTTAATATGTAAAAACATTTGGATTTATAGATATTAAACTTGGACTAGTATTAAAAGAAGGCTATATAGGCTTTTCTAGTCATTTAAAATCTTATTAAATAGTAATATTAAATCTTGTAATGCATGAACACCCTTTTAAATCACATTCCCAAGATTGATAATATATGGTGAGGACATGGTCCATATGAACCTATATTCTAGTCGGAGAATATTAAATCTTAAACAATTTCAATGAGCAGAAATTACTTTTCTCATTAAAGAAAATATAAATGTGCCATTATAACATGGAATGATTGAGATGATATTAGATCATCTAGTATGAGCCTTGTGTGCTAAATAGGGGTAGTGAAGTATTGTTTGGTGATTGTGTACATTGGATGTATTTATAGATGCTAGTATCGACCCGGGATTCAACGAAGAGGAGTACTTCGAGGAGGAGGAGGAAAACTTCAACGACTGCACCAACTGCTCTGCTCAAGGCAAGCCATCACTAATTGCAAGCTAGAACTATGCATACTATATATGCAAGCCCCTTATACCATATGCACTAGGCATACCTGGTTGTGCAACTTTACCAATTCCCAGTTTTTACTCCAAGCTTTACTTTCCCCTTTTACTACAGTTATTACTTAGTAATGAATTGTGACTAGTGGAAATTAGGATGGATCCTATCAAGATCTTAGGATTAGTCCTGGATACTTGTACCAGATTAGCACCCTCACATAGTGAATACCCTCAACTTTAGTGGCTAGTGCTAAGCATAAAACTTGATCACTTTAGATGGGAATACTTGGTGAAAATGATTATGAAAACCTTGGAATGATGATTCATTCTATTGAAATGTTTTGACATGTGTTGAGAAACACAATGGTTGATGATGAAAATGTTGAGGCATGAGCCTTGACCCTTTATAAAAACTGATTGTTGGGTTTGGATGCGATACCATTCCAATTTTACCGTACAACCACAATACCTGAGTTGGGTAGGGCTTGACTGGAAGTTTATATGTCTTAGTATGGGTTCCCTTGCTGAAGAGGTTAAGCTGAGGCTAACTCGTGATGAATGTCCACCTATGTAGTACCCAAGATGACAGATGGTCATGGTTGGGAGGCCAAACTCATAGGGGAGGTGCTTATACTAGGGTGTGTAATTGAAAGGTTAAGTTTGATTATCCGCATACCAAGTATGATGATTCAGGGTTATTCCTGATGGATGTATCGAATTTTGTGGTGAAAGTGTACAATCTCTATAGAATGTCAAACTATTCGAATATCCGCGTCCGCGGTTATGGACAGTTGGAGTGGCCATACTATTTCGTTGTCAGATGTTTTTAAAATGATTTGTGACTTGAAAGATGACTTTGACTTGACCACAATAGAGTTGTGGACATGAGATCTAAGTTCCCACTTAAGTAATGTACAAAACTAAATTAGGTCTTTACCCTTTAAGCTTTATGAAATAAATCTGGCTTTTTGCAAAACCAACCTAGAGCTTAAGTTTCCTATTAGCTTTGACCTTACTTATACTAGTGTGAGTTTGCGAGTACTTAAAGAGTACGCGTGGCTTTGTCCCTGGCTATTCCCATGGCCAGACTATGAGGAGGATTACCCGGAAAATGGACAACATGAGGTCTATGACAACTAGGATCATCTCCCATCGTCAGCATTGCCTATTGCCTGTGACCCTGAAGATGAAGCCCTGCTACGTTTACTTTCCGCTGCTTTGATTGTATTAAAGATTGGATCATGAGATCCTTTGTTTGTAAGAACCTTATTATGGTTTGTAATGGATGATGTACTGTGGTACCACTTCTGTTATGTCTCACAAAAATGGTAATCCTGGGATTGCGATGTACGACATAACATGCATCTGGACTTAAAAATCTGGGTGTTGACAAGTTAGTATCAGAGCGATCCTTAACATAGGAGACCCTAGTTAGAATGGACACCTGAAAAACCTAGCTTCAAAACAAAGAAAGTAAGTATTTACAAAAACCTATTCTCATTCTTACCCTTGAGATTCTTTCCAAAAGAAATCACTTGCTACTCAGAACTCTTACAAGTCTACTTAAAACTTGACACACTTGGTCACTCCACTAACCTACTCATCTCAATTTATTATAGATGGAGGTTAAATACACTAAGTTCTACCAGCTGGGCAACGGAGGCCACCTGATCTTTGAGAGGGATCTAGATGCACTCGCAGAGTATGTTGAGCGTCCACACCTGGAGTTCTTCGAGGCACAACTCAACGATCACATGGGAGGAGAGCTACAATGGTTGATCATCTGACCTGAGAGGCAGAATGGAGCCACCTCTTTCTGACAAGATCCAATTCAGTGTTCGAGAGAACAACTGGCTAGGCGGATTAGCCAGGGCGATGCAAGAAGCTCTTGCTCGCTTATGTGCTTAGAACATCAATTAGATCATTGGAAACTATTTTGCACACTATGTAAGATGTGACTCTTCAGGACAACCACTATCCATGCTAGCCCATCCAGAGTTGAGGCACTATGTGGATCACATGGACTTCATGCTCCATGAGACAGAGAAGGAGTTAGACAATGCCCATGATCACGCCAACCAGAGCAATGCTGAAGCTATTGAGAGGAAGCAAACCATCGCCATGCTCACTAAGGATCACAAGTCTCTTTGTCAACAACGTGACAAGAAGGATCGTACCATCGCCCGTCTTCGTCATAAGATAGCAACCTTGGAGGAGACCATCCACGACCAGGAGATCCAGCTGGAGGAACATCAGGAGGAGGAAGGTGAAGACATCCGAGGGGATATTCACTCTTACCTTAGTGATGACAATGACTACCTGGAGGACGAGGCCATGGAGGGCCACACTGGTGAGGATGATGCTGCCTTCATTGATGATGATTAGTCGCACCTAAGCACTATCATAGGAGTGAGATGTACCCGGTCCCGTTGTATCGTAGTTTCATAGAATGGTTCCTAAAACCATCTGTTTTCTACTTGTGTTGTGGTGTGTGTTTATATGGTGTGCCATGAATGAATGAATAAATGAATGAATGAATGAATGAATGAAAAGAAGTTGTTAGTTTCCAAACCCGAGTGATAGTCAAAGTTTAAAGCTTTTGAAACAAAACCATGAACCTTAGAAATTTCCCTCTTGTCTCACTATCTATCGCAATCTTCAGATGACTCACGGAAATCCTGGAGGAAGCAGTTCCTCTCAGGACCCAATGTTGCAGATTCTGCAAATGCTAGTTTCTGATCGTGAAGCTGGTAGAGCTGAACATCAAGCCAACTTAGCCACTCTTCAACAGATAGCCTAGATGGCTCACAATAATCAAGGCCATGGAAACCAAGATCACCATGGATCCAAACTTAAGTACTTTCAGAATACCAACCCACCCATGTTTAGCAAGTCTGAAGAGCCCTTAGATGTAGATGATTGGCTACAGACCATGGAAAACAATCTAGAAGTTGCAGGAGTTAATGCAAATGAGAAGGTGTTATTTGCTACCCACTATTTGTCCGGCTATGCTAGATCTTGGTGGAATAGTACCCGAACAATGCATGGAGGTCAGATGATGACTTGGGAGGAGTTAAAACTCAAGTTCAGCAGGACCCAAGTGCCCCTAGGTCTAATCAAGAGGATGAGGGACGAATTCAGAGACTTGAAGCAATGAAGGATGACTGTGGTTGAGTACCGTGACAAATTCCTATCACTAGCCAGATATGCGCTGGATGAGATCGACAACGAAGCCAAGAAGAAGGAGAGATTCTTGAATGGTCTGCATGATGAGATGCAGACAGTGCTAGTCAACATTCCATTTGATGACCTTGAAGCCTTAGTGGATTCTACAATTCAGATGGAAGGCGAGATTAACCAGGCCAGTGAGAACCGCAAGCGTCGAATGATGCATCAACCAGGACCCCACCATACCCCGAAGTATCGCCCCAACCCATCTACAGGATACGCACCCCAAAACAACAACAGACCCCCAATGAACCGCCCGAACTATCCCAACCGTGGAGGAGGAAACCCAAGGCCCGGAGGAAACCACAACAACAACCTCGGCAACTCCAATAATTTCAACCGTGCACCACCCAAGTCCAACAACAACCACAATAATACTGCCCCAAGGACTGGAAGCAATGCTATGCATGTCGCAGGGAAAGACAAGTCAATGATAACTTGTTTTTAATGCGGAGTCATGGGTCACTACTCCAATGAGTGCCCCAAGAAGCTTGCCACAGCAACCAACGGGAATGCACCTGCCTAGCCGCAATGTCGTGTCTAGCCTGGAAAGAGATTCGCCCCAGGAAACCCGCACAACCGTAATGGTCGTCTGTTCCACATGAATGCTGAGGAAGCCCAGGAAGCGCCAGATGTCATGCTGGGTATGTTTTCTGTTAACTCAGTATTAGCAAGAGTGTTGTTTGATTCGGGAGCATCGCACTCGTTTGTTACAGAAGAATTTGCATGCACTAGTAAGATTCAACCCACAAATCTGAAGCATGTTATGATAGTTCAAATCCCTGGTTCAACCACCAAAGCTTTAAAAGTTTGCAAAGTAGTACCTATCAGAATACGTGGGATAGACTTTTATGCCAATATAATAGTACTTGGAACCAAATGATTGGAAGTAGTGATAGTAATGGATTGGATGTCGAAACATCAAGGATTAATCGACTGTGCTAAGAAGGCCATAACAATGACCAGTACCACCGGAGTATTAGTAGAACATGTATCTGAGACCTTACCCCGCCAATTCAAGTGCAACAAGAGTCTAGCCAAGACCACCATTGACCAAGTCAAAGTAGTCTGTGAATACCCCGATGTGTTCCCAGATGAATTGCCCGGTATGCCCCTAGATCGGGATATCGAGTTTATCATTGAACTAATCCCTGGAACCGGACCCATAGCTCAGAGACCTTATAGTATGAACCCATATGAACTAGTGGAACTAAAGAAGCAACTTGATGATATGCTAGGAAAAGGATTGATTCAACCAAGTGCATCGCCATGGAGATCACCTGTTTTGTTCGGTGATAAGAAGGATGGAGCCAACCGTCTTTGTACGGATTATCGGAAGCTGAATGATGTCACCATCAAGAACAAATACCCTTTGCCAAAGATAGAAGATTTGTTCGATCAACTGACTGGTGCTAGTGTGTTTTCTAAGATTGATCTTAGAACTAGTTATCATCAATTGAAGATTCGTGCAACAAATATCCCAAAGACTGTCTTCACCACCAGATATGGATTGTATGAGTACAATGTTATGTCTTTTGGATTAACCAATGCCCCCACTTATTTCATGAACCTCATTAATAAGATTTTCATGAATTTTCTAGATAAGTTTGTCGTTGTTTTTATCGATGACATTCTAATTTATTCCAAGTCAGAAGCAGACCATGAGCAACATCTTAGAACTATCCTTGAAACCCTTAGGGAACATCAGTTATATGCCAAGTTCAGAAAGTGTGAATTTTTATTAAGAGAAGTAGGATTCCTAGGCCATATCATGTCAGCAGGAGGAGTCGCTGTTGATCCCGCCAAGATCAGAGATGTTGAAGAATGGAAAGCCCCAACCACCCAAACAGAAGTCCGCGCATTTCTTGGATGAGCCGGATACTAACGCAAGTTCGTTGAAGGATTTTTGAGCATCGCAAGACCAATGACCCAGTTGCTGAAGAAAGATAAGAAGTTTGAATGGACTGACAAATGTGAAGCAAGTTTTCAAGACCTCAAGAAGAGATTAGTTTCAACCCCAATTTTGATCATGCCGGATATCAAGAAGCCTTTTGATGTGTAATATGACGCATCCAAGATTGGACTAGGATGTGTATTGATGCAAGAAGGAAAAGTTATATCCTATCTGTCTAGACAACTGAAGCAACATGAGAAGAACTACCCCACCCATGACCTAGAACTAGCTGCCGTAGTTTTAGCTTTGAAGACATGGCGTCATTACCTCATGGGTAATCGCTGTGAGATTTATTCGGATCACAAGAGTCTGAAGTATATTTTCACCCAGAAGGAGTTGAATATGAGGCAAAGGAGATGGATTGAGTTAATCAAGGATTATGACCTTGACATTCACTATCACCCTGGCAAAGCCAATGTGGTAGCAGATGCTCTTAGCAGACTACCGTGTAGATTAAATACCATGATAAAGGAAGCCCAGCCAAGTCTGCATGAGGAGATGGAGCACTTCCGAGTGGAGATTGTTAGCGAAGGATTCTTAGCTAGCATAGAACTCCAACCCACTTTGATTAGTCAGATAAAAGAAGCCCAGAAAGGAAACACATGTATCGATGGAATCAAGCATTGTATCAAGACAGGGAAGGTACCCGGATTCACCGAAGATGAAGAAGGAACCTTGTTGTACAAAGGACGTATCTGTTTTCCAGCAGATTCAGAGTTGAAACAAGTCATTATGCAAGAAGCTCATGATACCCTTTATTCTATCCACCCGGGAGGAACAAAGATGTATCAGGATTTGAAGGAGCAATTTTGGTGGCAAAAAATGAACAGAGAACTCGGAAGCTACATAGCTAGGTGTGATATCTTTCAGAGAGTCAAAGCGGAACATCAGAGACCCGCAGGACTTTTGCAACCATTGCAGATTCCGGAATGGAAATGGGATTCTGTCGGAATGGACTGTATCACCGGTTTGCCTACATCTAGTAGGGGAAATGACTCTATTTGGGTCATAGTTGATAGATTATCTAAGGTAGCCCATTTCATACCCTTTAAGACAACCTACCAAAGTTCGAAGCTAGCGGAGTTGTACATCGCTAGAATAGTCAGTTTGCATGGAACCCCCAAGACCATAGTATCGGATCGAGGAACCCAGTTTACCTCAAGATTTTGGCAGAAAGTCAAAGAAGGATTAGGAACCAAACTGAATTTCAGCACAGCTTATCACCCGCAAACCGATGGACAAACTGAAAAAGTCAACCAGATCTTAGAAGATATGTTGAGAGCTTGTGTGTTAGAATATGGATCTAAGTGGGAAGATTGTCTGCCTTTCGCGGAATTCTCTTACAACAATAGTTATCAAGCCCGTTTGCAAATGGCCCCCTTTGAATTTCTGTATGGGAGGAAGTGTCGTACCCCGTTGAATTGGTCGCAAGTAGGAGAGAGTCAGATCTTCGGACCCGAAATCCTACGAGAAGCCGAAGAGAAGGTTCGCAAAGTCCGTGAGCACCTCAAGACCGCTCAATCTAGAAAGAAGAGTTATGCTGACAAGAGACATTGAGACCTAACCTTCAATGTCGGAGATTTTGTGTATCTCAAAGTATCACCCTTGAAGGGAATGCAGTGTTTTCGTTTGAGAGGAAAGTTAGCCCCCAGATATATTGGACCCTTCAAGAATTTGAATCGCCGAGGAGAAGTATCATATCAATTGGAACTACCTGAAGAGATGTCAGCTTATCACAATGTGTTCCATATCTCGTTACTTCGCAAATGCTTAGAAGTTCCGGAGAAGACCGAAGTGTTCAAGAACATTGATCACCGAGCCATAGATATTGACAAGGATCTAACTTATCGTGAAGTGCCCATCCGTATCTTGGAAGAAGCATTTAGAACCACTCGGACAGAAGTATCAAGTTTCTCAAGATATAGTGGAGTAACCATACCGAAGAAGAAGCCACCTAGGAACGAGAAGATTACATTAGGACTGAGTACCCCAATCTCTCTAGTTCCTAGTTTTTCCTGAATCTCGGGATGAGATTCTATTTAAGGAGGGAAGGTTTGTAACATCCCAAAAATATTAATCAAGCTTATCAAGCTCTAATCATCCAAGTTTAGGGTTAACAAAAACTTTTATAGTTAAACCTAATAAGAGTGTATGTGTGATTTGCATTAGTGTATGAATGATTGCAATTGCCATGTTTGATGGTTACAAATGATAAGGTTTGGTTCAAAGATGAATACTACATCACCTCGATCAAATCCAAGCAGAATCAAATAAAGGAAAAATCATAAATAAGATATATAAGCAAATGGTCATTTTGGCCAAACTTATCCACCAGACCACTTTGAGTGTTCCTAGTAAAGGATTTCTAACAGAAACATTTCCTAATCTTTTCACCCCTTGCTAGACCAAGTAACGGTGAATCCAAGCAAGCCTTACAAAGAGACAGAAACTAAATTCAAATCTATTTAAGAGGCAGTGCAAACTTGAATCAAGATCATATGTATAGATCACACTTTCTCAAAAACCACTCAAATCAATTCCACTTTACAAATCCTAGCAACCACAGTCTACCAAGGAAACAACAAGATCACTCACCAAATATCTTTCAAAAATACGAAATATGAATTCATGCGGCCATTGTGTCGAACACTTGGCATGCACAGTACAACCTCACCAACTATTCACTATTTGGAATTGTCATTTGCTCACAAAATATACTGCAATCAACACATTGAATTGTCCTAGATCATCCCTGGTACTTTGCCCACCGTTGCACCAGTGACATGCCCATGCCGAGCTGTCCATACCGGTCGAGCACGAGCCAGTCGCTGCGTGCCGCCCCGCCCTCTACCACGACATCCACGAGGTAGGCGTGACCTCACCGCCACCCCTGACCACCCCTTGACCAACAGCGAGGCGAGAAGGAGCCAGACCAGCCACGCCCATTTAACCCTTGGCCATGCTGAGAGCATGATGGAGCGCCACAACTGCCTCGCTCGCACATGTCGCACCTCACTCTCTCCGCCCATACCCGCGTTTGCCGTGGCACCAGTGAGCTGCTAGACATGATCGTTCGTCGTCTCGCGGCTCGTGACCACCGTACGAAGTGATGAACGCCCGTGTACCCACCCAGAGCACCGACGTATCCCGACCGATGGAGAGCGCCCCTTGCCGTGCCATCACTTCCATGACGACCACCATAGTCAACCGCCTCGACCCATGACGTCCGTCGTGAAAATTGCAACTTGTAACAGCGTCGCCGGAGTAGCCCGACCATGCCGCCCAACCGCCACACTGGATGTATAAATAGAGGCCACCCTAGACCTCTATATCCAAACCATTCCACTCCCCACTCACCACAGAACCTCACCGTCCCTTCCCCGGAGCAAGGCGAGCACCAGTCCGCTGGAATTTAGCCGGAGTCCACTGCCCCAAGAACCGCCGTGACCACGCCTCGAACCGCCGTCGATGACAACCCCATTCGCCCCCATCGCCAACCTTAGCTGGAGCGTTAGGGTTCAATTCTCACCGGAGCTGTTCGACGTAGATGACGGAGGCTAGTCGTTAGATCATGTTCTAATCGTAGGGCTAAGATTGAAACATACCATTTCAGCGTAGTTAAGTCACTAACGAGTAGGACCCGCCTGTTAGTAGCGAGCTGCGCCAGCGCTGTGTAGTTGGGCCAACCCGTTTAGTTTCCCGCACAGAGGCCACCCATTCACATAGGATTTTTCCATTTTAGTTAAAACTAGATTCTGTCAGTAGATTCAAAAATCAATTCAAAGAGATTCACTAAACCAAATGCATGATTCCAAATTTGTTGGAAAGGTATTGGAATTATCTAATCACTCCCGTTGGATTCAGACCAATTGGAATTATAGATCACCTATGCCAAAAATAACAAGACAGAGACTTTTGACACTTCAAACATTTTTTAAAATAAACTATAAATGGTTTTGAGATGATTCCACCTCTCAAAAATCACATTTGCCATTCTCTACCTGAATACGTAAAAACATTTGGTTTTACAGATATTAAACTTGGACTAGTATTAAAAGAAGGCTATATAGGCTTTTCTAGTCATTTAAATCTTATTAAATAGTAATATTAAATCTTGTAATGCATGACCACCCTTTTAAATCACATTCCCAAGCTTGAGAATATATGGTGAGGACATGGTCCATATGAACCTATATTGTAGTTGGAGAATATTAAATCTTAAACAATTTTGATGAGTAGAAATTAATTTTCTCATTAAAGAGAAATAAAAATGTGCCATTATAACATGGAATGATTGAGATGATATTAGATCATCTAGTATGAGCCTTGTGTGCTAAATAGGGGTAGTGAAGTGTTGTTTGGTGATTGTGTACATTGGATGTATTTATAGACGCTAGTATCGACCCGGTATTCAACGAAGAGGAGTACTTCGAGGAGGAGGAGGAAAACTTCAAACACTACACCAACTGCTCTGCTCAAGGCAAGCCATCACTAATTGCAAGTTATAACTATGCATACTATATATGCAAGCCCCTTATACCATATGCACTAGGCATACCTAGTTGTGCAACTTTACGAGTTCCCAGTTTTTACTCCAAGCTTTACTTTCCCCTTTTACTACAGTTATTACTTAGTAATGAATTGTGACTAGTGGAAATTAGAATGGATCCTATCAAGATCTTAGGATTAGTCTTGGATACTTGAACCAAATTAGCACCCTCAAATAGTGAATACCCTCAACTTTAGTGGCTAGTGCTAATCATAAAACTTGATCACTTTAGATGGGAATACTTGGTGGAAATGATTATGTAAACCTTGGAATGATGATTCATTCTATTGAAATATTTTGACATGTGTTGAGAAACACAATGGTTGATGATGAAAATGTTGAGGCATGAGTCTTGACCCTTTATAAAAACTGATGGTTGGGTTCGGATGCGATACCATTCCAATTTTACCGTACAACTACAATACGTGAGTTGGGTAGGGATTGAGTGGAAGTTTATATGTCTTAGTATGGGTTCCTTTGCGGAAGAGGTTGAGCTGAGGCTACCTCGTGATGAATGTCCACCTATGTAGTACCCAAGATGACAAATGGTCATGGTTGGGAGGCTAAACTCATAGGGGAGGTGCCTATACTAGGGTGTGTAATTGAAAGGTTAAGTTTGATTATCCGCATACCAAGTATGATGATTCAGGGTTATTCCTGAAGGATGTATCAATTTTTTTGGTGAAAGTGTACAATCTCTATAGAGTGTCAAACTATTCGAATAGCTGCGTCCATGGTTATGGACAATTGGAGTGGCCATACTATTCCGTTATCAGATGTTTTAAAAATGATTTGTGACTTGAAAGATGAATTTGACTTGACCACAACAGAGTTATGGACATGAGATCTAGGTTCCCACTTAAGTAATGTAGAGAACTAAATTAGGTCTTTAACCTTGAAGCTTTATGAAATAAATCTAGCTTTTTGCAAAACCAACCTAGAGCTTAAGTTTCCTATTAGCTTTGACCTTACTTATACTAGTGTTAGTTTGCGAGTACTTAAAGAGTACTCATGGCTTTGTCCCTGGCTATTCCCATGGCCAGACAATGAGGAGGATTACCCGGAAAATGGACAGCAGGAGGTCTAAGACAACTAGGATCATCTCCCATCGTCAGTATTGCCTGTGACCCTGAAGATGAAGCCCCGCTATGTTTAATTTCCGCTGCTTTGATTGTATTAAAGACTGGATGATGAGATCCTTTGTTTGTAAGAACCTTATTATGGTTTGTAATGGATTATGTACTGTGGTACCACTTCTGTTATGTCTCGCAAAAATGGTAATCCTGGGATTGCGATGTACGACATAACAGGCATCTAGACTTAAAAATCTGGGTGTTGACACTCAAGCTTGTAAGCACAGAGAGAGAAAGAGCGCGACCAAGGCAAGTGCACAAATCCATTGCTTATTTCTCTTTTGGTGAATGAGTTGTGGTCTCTCCTTGCGTTGGCACAACACTGAGTGTAGTCTTCGTTAGGACATTTTGTGCTCATTATTATAGTCGTGCTAACCACATCCGTATCCACGTGTGTGTATCCTTGTGTTTTTGTAGATCGTATACTTTTTGCTTTTGATCTTTGGTTCTCTACCACCTTTAACAATAACCTTTTTCTTTGGATCATTTCGTTTGGTTTTCCACCACCCTAACCTTCCACCAAAAGATTTTGAGAGTTTAGTTCTTTATTTAGTGTGAGGTTTCTTTGCAATTTCACTTTGCACGCTTAAAGCTCTCACTTGTGGTTTCTAGTTCGATGCAATCCCCAAGGTGAGGTAAAAGTCTAACACCACCATATTCCACTTCCATATACAATTCTCGTGTGTTTTGCATGATGGATAGGAACGGTGAGTCGAGCCAACCACCTCCCCAAGAAGAAAAACAAGGCCCGTACATGACGCGCACAAGTCACTACATCATCCGACATGAGTTCTGCGAATGTTGCGAGGCTCTTGAGATGCGACAAGATGAACAATTTGGTGAGACTCAAGCCGAATTCAAGAACATAGACAACCGCTTCGATGGCCTCGAAAGACAGATGCATGTAATGAATCACAACTTTGGCCATCAAAATGAAGTGCTCCAACGCTCTATCGCCAAAATAAATTACAAGCTTTGACTCCTCATCGACGGAATGATAAGATTGATGGGTTCGTAGCATGGAAAACAAAAAATTTCTACCGCAAGAACGAACAAAACCCAGATCTAATCTAGATAAAAGCCAAGATCTAATCTATTAGACATGTGCAATGAGATAGATCTGTACTAACCCTTGTAGATCCGAAAGCCTTGTGCGAGATCGGATCTCGTGGTTGATGTAGACGATCACTTGCCGATCTCAAGATCGAGTAGACGATCCTTCCCGCGCCGCGTTCCGGCAGCGGTTCCGCAGTCGGTCACATGTGCGGAGTCGATGCAGACCTTCCTCTCCCCGTTCTAGCGAGCAGCGGAGGTAGTAGATCTCTCCACGGAATCCCAACAACACGACGGCGTGGTGGTGGTGGTGGAGTAGATAATTCTGCAGGGCTTCGCCTAAGCCTGAGCAGAAGGAAGGAGGAGGAGAGAGGCGGCTAGGGCAAGAGTGGAGGGCAAGGGGGGGGGGGTGGTGCCTCCACCCCTCTATATATAGAGGGAGGGGTGCGGCCTAGGGTTCCCACCCCTAGGCCCACCTCCTAGAGCCGGCGCACAAGGGGGGCTTGGGGAAAGTTTCCTTCCCCCCAAGTTTCCCCTTTTTCTTTCTTGGTTTTCAAGTAAACTCCATAGAAATTTCTAGAACCTTCCGAAACATTCCGAAACCTTCTAGAACCCCCATATAAACACTCCGGGACATTTCCGAACCTAGAAAATGATCTCCATTATATGAATCTTATTCTCCGGACAATTCCGGATCTCCCCGTGATGTCTCAGATCCAATCCGAGACTCCGAACAACATTCGGTCTCCAACGCATATTCCACATCTACCTAAACAACATCGAACCTTAAGTGTGTCACCCTACGGTTCGTGAATATGCAGACATGATGGAGACACCTCTCCGATCAATAACCATCAGCGGGATCTAGAGATCCATAACGGCTCCCACATACTCAACGATGACTTCGTGATCGATAGAACCATTAACATACAAAACCAATTCCCTTTGTCACGCGATACTCTACTTATCCGAGGTTTGATCGTCGGTATCTCCATACCTAGTTCTACCTCGTTACTGACAAGTACTCTTTACTCGTTCCATGATATGTCATCCCTTGTGACCTAGTCACATGCTTGCAAGCTAACTAGATGACATTCCACCGAGAGGGCCCAGGGCATATCTATCCGTCATATGGATGGACAAATCCCAATCTTGGTCCATGCGCTTCAACACATACTTTCAGAATAACTAATGACACCTTTATGACCACCTAGTTACGAAGCGGTGTTTGAAGCCATCAAAGTACCCATCCGGTGATGGTGATTAACATAACCTCATGGTCGAAGGATTAGGTTACTATGCATTTGAAAACTTGTAGCAATACGAACTTAATGACTTGATCTTATGCTACACTTACTATGGGTGTGTGTCCATCACATCGTTCTCCTAATGATATAACCTTGTTATTAATGACATCCAATGTTCATGACCAGGAAACCATGATCATCTATTAATCAACAAGCTAGTTCAACAAGAGGCTTACTAGGGACTCTTTTACGTTTACAAAAACACACATGTATTAGTGTTTCCTTATAATACAATTATAGCATGTGATGTAAACATTCATCATAAACACAAAGATATAATAATAACCACTTTTATTATTGCCTCTTGGGCATATCTCAAACAGTCTCCCACTTGCACTAGAGTCAATAATCTAGATTACATGGTAATATACCTAACACCCATGGCGTTCTGGTGTTGGTCATGCTTTGCCCTAGGGAGAGGTTTAGTCAACAGATCTGCCACATTCAGATCAGTGTGTACTTTGCAAATCTTTATGTCAGCATCTTGGACATACTCGTGAATAGCATGGAAACGTAGCTTGATGTGCTTCAGCTTGCTATGCGACCTTGGCTCCTGTGCATTAGCTATGGCACCTGTGTTGTCACAGTAGATGGCCATCGGGTCCAATGCACTAGGAACCACGCCAAGTTCAGTAATGAACTCCTTCATCCATATGGCTTCTTGTGCAGCCTCCGAAGCAACTATGTATTCCAATTCAGTTGAAGATTTCGCCACAACGCTTTGCTTGGCACTCCTCCAGCTCACTGCAGCACCATTCAAAATAAATACGTATCCAGACTATGACTTCGAGTCATCTGGATCGGTGTTCCAACTAGCATCAGTGTAACTGTTTACAACAAGCTGTTCATCACCTCCATAAGAAAGAACCATATCCTTAGTCCTATTTAGGTACTTTAGGATATTCTTGACCGCTGTCCAGTGCTCCATTCCAAGATCACTTTGATATCTGCTAGTCAAACTAACAACATGTGCTATATCCGGTCTTATACACAGCATGGCATACATGATAGAACCTATGGCCGAGGCATAGGGAATATTATTCATTTTCTCTCTATCTTCTGCCGTAGCTGGACTTTGTGTCTCACTCAAGGTCTTACCTGACAACATGGGCACGAACCCTTTCTTGCTCTCTTCCATTCTAAACTTCTTTAGAACTTTGTCCAAGTATGTACTTTGTGAAAGCGCTATTAGGCGTCTTGATCTATCTCTATAAATCTTGATGCCTAGAATATATGCCGCTTCGCCAAGATCCTTCATTGAAAAACTATTATTCAAATAGGCTTTGACACTATTAAGAAGTTCTATATCATTCCCAATCAACAATATGTCATCTACATATAGTACTAGGAATGCTACAGAGCTCCCACTCACTTTCTTGTAAATACAAGCTTCTCCATAAGTTTGTATAAATCCAAATTTTTTTATTACTTTATCAAAACGTTGATTCCAACTCTGGGATGCTTGCTTCAGTCCATAAATGGAGCGCTGAAGTTTGCATACCTTGTCAGCATCACTAGGATCGACAAAACCCTTGGGTTGTACCATATACAACTCTTCCTCAATGTCTTCATTAAAGAACGCCGTTTTGACATCCATCTTCCAAATCTCATAATCGAAATATGCAACAATTGCTAACAAAATCCTCAAAGACTTTAGCTTCGCTACTGGTGAGAATGTCTCATCGTAGTCAACTCCTTGAATTTGTCGGAACCCTTTCGCGACAAGTCGAGCTTTATAGACGGTAACATTACCATCAGCATCTGTTTTTCTCTTGAAAATCCATTTGTTCTCGACAGCCTTACGGCCATCCGGTAAGTCCACCAAAGTCCACACTTGGTTTTCGTACATGGATCCCATTTCGAATTTCATGGCTTCTAGCCATTTGTCGGAATCTGGGCTCACCATAGCTTCTTCATACGTCGCAGGGTCATCATCGTTGTCCACCAACATGACGTTCAAGGCAGAGTCATACCAATCAGGAGTGGTACGAACCCTCGTTGACCTGCGAGGTTCAGTAGTAACTTCGTTCGAAGTTTCATGATCATTATCATTAGCTTCCTCTTCAATTGGTGCAGGCGGCAGCAAAACATCTTCCGGTGCTGCGCTGCTCTCAAATCCGAGAGAAGGTTCAATAACCTCGTCGAGTTCTACTTTCCTTCCAGTCACTTCTTTCGAGAGAAACTCCTTCTCAAGAAAGGATCCATTCTTTGCAACAAAAACTTTGCCTTCGGATCTATGATAGAAGGTATACCCAATTGTTTATTTAGGGTATCCTATGAAGACGCATTTCTCCGCTTTGGGTTCTAGCTTATCAGGTTGTAACTTCTTTACTTATGCTTCGCAACCCCAAACTTTAAGGAACGACAACTTAGGTTTCTTACCAAACCATAATTCGTACGGTGTCGTTTCAACGGATTTAGATGGTGCCCTATTTAAAGTGAATGTGGTTGTCTCTAATGCATAGCCCCAAAACGACAGCAGTAAATCTGTAAGAGACATCATAGACCAAACCATATCTAAGAGAGTTCGATTACGACGTTCGGACACACCATTACGCTGTGGTGTTCCCGACGGTGTCAACTGCGAAAGTATTCCACATTTCTTTAAATGCATGCCAAACTCATAACTTAGATATTCACCTCCGCGGTCAGAACGCAGAAACTTAATCTTCTTGTTACGATGATTTTCCACTTCACTTTGAAATTCCTTAAACTTCTCGAAAGTTTCGTACTTATGTTTCATAAAGTAGACATACCCATATCTACTTAAGTCATCCGTGAAAGTGAGAACATAACGATATCCACCACGCGATGCTACACTCATTGGACCGCACACATTGGTATGTATTATTTCCAATAAGTCTATAGTTCACTCCATTATTCCAGAGAATGGAGTCTTAGTCATTTTTCCCATTAGACATGCTTCACATCTTTCAAGTGATTCAAAATCAAGTGATTCAAGAAGTCCATCAGAATGGAGTTTCTTCATACGCTTCACTCCAATGTGACCAAGACGACAGTGCCACATGTATGTAGAATTATCATTCAATTTTGTTCGTTTAGCATCTATGTTGTGAACATGTGTATCACTACTATCGAGATTCAGTAAGAATAAACCATTCATCTCAAGTGCATTACCATAAAAGATATTACTCATATAAATCGAACAACCTTTATTCTCGGACTTAAAATAGTAACCGTCTCGCAATAAACAAGATCCAGATATAACGTTCATGCTTAACGCAGGCACCAAATAACAATTATTCAAATTTAAAACTAATCCCGAAGGTAGATGTAGAGGGAGCGTGCCGATGGCGATCACATCAACCTTGGAGCCATTTCCAACGTGCATCATCACCTCGTCTCTCGCCAGTCTTCGCTTATTCGACAGCTCCTGTTTCGAGTTACAAATATGAGCAACCAAACCAGTATCAAATACTGAGGCACTACTACGATTACTAGTAAGATACACATCAATAACATGTATATCTAATATACCTTTCTTCTTGATGTTGCCGTTCTTCAGATACGCCAGGTACTTGGGGCAGTTACGCTTCCAGTGACCAGCACCCTTGCAGTAGAAGCATTCAGTTTCAGGCTTAGGACCAGCCTTGGGCTTCTTAGCAGGTACGACAGCTTTCTTGCCATCCTTCTTACTCTTGTTCTTAGGCTTGCCCTATTTCTTGAAATTGGTGGTCTTATTGACCATCAACACTTGGTGCTCCTTCTTGATCTCCACTTCAGCAGTTTTCAGCATGGACGATAATTCAGGCAACGTCTTGTTCATGCAGTGCATATTGTAGTTCATCACAAAGTTCTTATAACTTGGTGGCAGTGATTAGAGGACACGGTGAATCCCTAACTCATTAGGAATCGTTATCCCCAACTCTTGGAGCTTGTTTGCGTGCCTAGACATGGTGAGCACGTGCTCGCTAACGGAGCTACCCTCTTCCATCTTACAGTTAAAGAAGTTTTCGGAGGCCTCATAGCTCTCCACGGCCGCGTGAGTCTCAAAAAGCAGCCTGAGCTCCTTAATGATCTCGAACGGGTCGTGGTGCTCAAAGCGCTTCTGAAGATCCGTTTCTAAACCGTACAGGATGGCACACTGAACTGTGGAGTAGTGATTTTTCCGAGTGGCGTAAACATTCTTTACGTCATCGGTGGCATCTTCTGCAGGTGGGTCACCTAGCGGTGCTTCGAGCACATAGGTCAACTGACCAGCCCTGAGGACAATCTTCAGTCCACGGAACCAGTCCGTGAAGTTGCTTCCATTGTTCTTAAGCTTTTCTTTCTCTAGGAACGCATTGAAATTGATGGAGAGGTTCGCCATAATCTACAACAAATTTGCAAGTAGTTTAGACTAAGTTTATGATGAATTGAGTTCAATGTAAATTCTTTAAATTAACTAGGTGAACTCCCACTCAAAACAACATCCCTCACATTGTCTTAGTGATTACACGAACCAAGTCCACTACACCAAGTCCGATCTTCACGAGAGAAGATGTAGTTTCGTCGGCGAACAATCTTCATGTTCATCATATCATTTATATGAATCATGCTCTACCTTTCGGTATTCCGTGTTCCGAGACCATGTCTATACATGTTAGGCTCGTCAAGATTAACCTTAGTTTCCGCATGTGCAAATCTGGCTTGCACCCGTTGTATGCACACGTAGAATCCATCACATCCAATCATCACGAGATGCTTCGAAAACGACGAGTCTTAGCAACGGTGCCAACTAAGGGCGAACACTTTATTACTTGATATTTAGTGAGAGGGATCATCTTATAATGCTACCGTCACGATCTAAGCAATACAAGATGCATAAAGGATTAACATCACAGGCAATTCATAATTAGTGTGATATGATATGGCCCTTTCTTCTTATGCCTTTGATCTCCATCTCCAAAGCACGGACATGATCTCCATCATCACCAGCATTGCGTCAAGGTCAGTGGCGCCGCTTCATGGTTGTCCATCATCACTAGCAACTATTACAACTACTTGGAATAAAGCTATTACAAGATGAATAGACACGCAGGTCTTAACAAAATTAAAGACAACCATTAGGCTCCTATCGGTTGCCATATTACAACAAGGATCATTGCATACATCAAATATAATCATAATCACATGATGGCCATATCACATCACAAAAACCCCTGCAAAAACAAGTTAGACGCCTCTAATTTTCTTTGCATGTTTTACGTGGTTTGGGGCTTTCGAATAAGAACGGATCTTACCTACGAAAGTGAACCACAACGTTGATACAAGTGCTATCAAGTTCAAAGTGTAAATTGGATCTATACTATGGTGAGAGAGACAGACACCCGCAAAGCTACTTGTGCAAAGCAAGTTACACGTCAAGCGTGGAGCAAGTCTCATGTGCGATGACATGTAAGGTTAGCCCGAGCCGCTTCATCCCACCATACCGCAAGATGCAAAGTACACAAAGCAAAACACGACACGAGCACCAACGCCCACAAAACCATTGTGTTCTACTCGTGCAATAGATCTACGCATAGACACATCTATGATACCACTGATGGGTTCGTAGCATGGAAAACAAAAAATTTCTACCGCAAGAACGAACAAAACTCAGATCTAATCTAGATAAAAGCCAAGATCTAATCTATTAGACATGTGCAGTGAGATAGATCTGTACTAACCCTTGTAGATCCGAAAGCCTTGTGCGAGATTGGATCTCGTGGTTGATGTAGACAATCACTTGCCGATCTCAAGATCGAGTAGACTCTTCCGGCGCCGCGTTCCAGCAGCGCTTCCGCAGTCGGTCACACGTGGGGAGTTGATGCAAACCTTCCTCTCCCATTCTAGCGAGGAGCAGAGGTAGTAGATCACTCCATGGACTCCCAGCAGCACGACGGCGTGGTGGTGGTGGTGGAGTAGAGAATTCTGCAGGGCTTCGCCTAAGCCTGAGCAGAAGGAAGGAGGAGGAGAGAGGCGGCTAGGGCTAGAGTGGAGGGGCAAGGGGGGGTGGCGCCTCCACCCCTGTATATATAGAGGGAGGGGTGCGGTCTAGGGTTCCCACCCCTAGGCCCACCTCCTAGGGCCGGCACACAAGGGGGGCTTGGGGAAAGTTTCCTCCCCCCTAGTTTCCCCTTTTTCTTTCTTGGTTTTCAAGTAAACTCCATAGAAATTTCTAGAACCTTCCGGAACATTCCAAAACCTTCTAGAACCCCCATATAAACACTCCGGGACATTTCCGAACCTAGAAAATGATCTCCATTATATGAATCTTATTCTCCGGACAATTCCGGATCTCCTCGTGATGTCTCAGATCCAATCCGAGACTCCAAACAACATTCGGTCTCCAACGCATATTCCATATCTACCTAAACAACATCGAACCTTAAGTGTGTCACCCTACGGTTCGTGAATATGCATACATGATGGAGACACCTCTCCGATCAATAACCATCAGCGGGATCTGGAGATCCATAACGGCTCCCACATACTCAACGATGACTTCGTGATCGATAGAACCATTAACATACAAAACCAATTCCCTTTGTCACGCGATACTCTACTTATCCGAGGTTTGATCGTCGGTATCTCCATACCTAGTTCTACCTCGTTACTGACAAGTACTCTTTACTCGTTCCATGATATGTCATCCCTTGTGACCTAGTCACATGCTTGCAAGCTAACTAGATGACATTCCACCGAGAGGGCCCAGGGCATATCTATCCGTCATATGGATGGACAAATCCCAATCTTGGTCCATGCGCTTCAACACATACTTTCAGAATACCCAATGACACCTTTATGACCACCTAGTTACGAAGCGGTGTTTGAAGCCATCAAAGTACCCATCCGGTGATGGTGATTAACATAACCTCATGGTCGAAGGATTAGGTTACTATGCATTTGAAAACTTGTAGCAATATGAACTTAATGACTTGATCTTATGCTACACTTACTATGGGTGTGTGTCCATCACATCATTCTCCTAATGATATAACCTTGTTATTAATGACATCCAATGTCCATGACCAGGAAACCATGATCATCTATTAATCAACAAGATAGTTCAACAAGAGGCTTACTAGGGACTCTTTTACGTTTACAAAAACACACATGTATTAGTGTTTCCTTATAATACAATTATAGCATGGGATGTAAACATTCATCATAAACACAAAGATATAATAATAACCACTTTTATTATTGCCTCTTGGGCATATCTCCAACAAAGATCGCGTTCACACGCCTCAAGATCTTCAAGCTCGTCGCGTCACCATTCTCCTCTTCATCAAGATCATCATCCAAGTGCTCCAAGACACAATGATGCCCCCGTGGTTGAAGATGGAAGTTCTTCGCACTATGTACCTTCCCCACGACATGCCACAACGTCAAGCTATGATGGTGATTCCTCCTCAAGACCCCAAGCAAGGAGAGAAGGACACCTTCATCACGCAAGGGCAATAGTCATCCAACAAGCGTAACCACAAGTGGAACCTCGCGTACAACCTCAAGTCCAACGCCATCGTCTGTGAGACACTCTTGACTCCACAAGTGATGACTCCAACTTGGACAATTAAGCTCATCATCAATGTCAAGCTCATAAAGACCCTCCTCTTCGTCATCGCTGTCATGAACATCAACAACACCACCATGGTCACCATGATGAGCCTCCTCCACCACATCAAATCATGGAGCGTCAAATGGTTCATATTGAGTGACGCCCACCATGTTGTGAGGCTCAAGACTAGGATCTTCGTCGTGAGGCCCAAGTTCCTAAACCGTGACAACAACCGAGGAACAAGCCTCCTCTTCATCAACAACAACCTCAAGAGGCTCATCATCCTCATGATCTCCACGAGGCCCAAGTGCCTCCTCCTCATCAACAACCGTGCCAAGAGCAAGAGAAAGTTCCGTCACCTTCAAATGCGGCTCCTCAACCACAAGTACATCAACAAGGTCACCAAGCTCATCACAATGATTGCATGGATGACGACGACCATCACCATCATGGAAACCACCACCACTGTGACCGCAATGAGGAAGAGACCTTTGGCAAGTTCAAGTTCACGATGCCCAAGTTCACCGGATCAAATGACCCGAAAGAATACCTCTCATGGGCACCTAAAGTCAACAAGATCTTCTGTATGCACAACTATAACAACGAGAAGATGGTTTCCATGGCCTCGCTTGAGTTTGATGATTATGCCAACCTTTGGTGGGAACAAGTTCAAGTTGCTCGTGATGCAAGAGAAGAGCCTCCAATCACAACTTGGCATGACATGAAGGCTCACATGAGATCCTGCTTTGTTCCTTCGCACTAAACACATGACCTCTTCAACAAGATTCAATCGCTTAGCGAAGGGACAAATACCATGGAAGAGTACTTCAAGCAAATGGAGCTCAACATGATCCGCGCCAACATTGAAGAGCACAAGGAGAAAACAATGGCACGTTTTCTCATTGGCTTGAACCACCCAATCAAGCGCATCGTCGAGTTCCAAACATACAACGACATGGTTGAGCTTGTGCACATCGCCATCAAAGCCGAACGTCAAGTGCAAGAACACATCAAGTAAAACAAGGCCAAGACGTATTTCACCTACAAGAAATCTCCAACCGCTACACCAACAACCTTCAATGGAAGTTCCTCCAGTAATTCCAAGCTTCCCTTCGAGCCCACACTTCCTCAAGGAAAACCGCCCCAAGTGGCAAGCTTACAAAGGATACACGCCATTCAACGGTGAATGCTACAAGTGTGGAGGAAAAGGACACAAGTTAGCCGAGTGTGGAAAAAAGAAAGTATTGTTTATCCATGACAATGGTGATGAAGAGTACTTGAGTGAAGATGAATTTGATGCCCGAGTCAAGGAAGCAATGCCAAGGCAACGTGTGGAAGATGACAACGAACTACTCATGTGTGAACATGACGCAAGTCCATCGCTTGTCGTCACAAG
Organism: Avena eriantha; assembly: GCA_910589775.1. Lineage (NCBI taxonomy): Eukaryota > Viridiplantae > Streptophyta > Magnoliopsida > Poales > Poaceae > Avena > Avena eriantha. Next base: position 52,752,629 of record OU342745.1, read on the forward strand.
GATCTTGACCACCCAAGCACAAGAGCAGGAAGATTAATGATCCAACATCTTCCAAACTCGTGCCAGCATCAATGGGAAATCAATCAAGGTGATCATCGATGGAGGGAGTTTCCACAACCTTGCTAGCACCGAGTTGTGTGAGAAGCTCAACCTCACCCTCCATCCACACAAGAATCCCTACCACGTGCAATGTCTAAGTGACCAAGGATCAGTGAAGATCAAGCATACCGTCTCGGTAACATTCTCAATTGGTCCTTACAAAGACACGGTGGAGTGTGATGTAGTTCCAATGACGGTTTTCCATATGTTGCTTGTGTTGGAAATATGCCCTAGAGTCAAATGGTAGTAAGGACTATAGTTTATGATTAAGTTTTATATCATGCTATAACTATATTGAGTGGAAACATCAATACACGTGTGATATACAAACAAACCAGGGGTTCCCAGTGAAACTCTAGTCACTGGTTCATTGGTCAACAGATGATCATGTGGCATTTATGCCAGTTAGAAATGAGGTCATCTCATTCCGAGAATGAGATGATGAACCAATACCCAACCTAAACATCGTGATTCGATCATGTCACGAAGTTCAAGTTACGATGATTAGAAAAGGACCCTCATAGACTATTTCTTAGACCGTGAGACTATATCAATCACTGTCTCCTGAAAGTGCTTAGATAGCATCAAACGCCATCTGCAAAACGGTGGTTATAAAGGTATGTTCAGGTACTTGGAGGAAACCGTAGAGGCAATATCACTACTAGGAAAATGGACATCCGTGGCGCACCAAAAATGGACATCCATAGCGCACTAGTAGTGCGCCACGAGACGCGCACTACGGCTAAAATTTACCCGTAGCGCACTACCTGGTGCAGTACGGATAAAAAAGTTACCCGTGGCGCACCACCCAGTGCGCCATAGGAAGGGATCCAGGTGCGCCACGGCTATGTTTTTCGAAAAACAAAAAAAATGCCAAAAACACCCTCGCTTTGAATTTCAAAAGCAATTGGGTCCCCGCTGTTGTGTCGCCTGGCCGGAGCATGGTGGTCGTGGCACGGCCACAACCTACCACCGCTGGAGGTGCGGGAGGCCATGGCCGCGCTAGTTCTCGAGTGGGAGGTGTCGGGCTGAGGAGGAGGTGGCGACCAGAGGAGGAGGTGGTAGCCAGAGGAGAAGGTGGTGGCGGCGGCCGGAGAAGGAGGAGGCAGCCGGAGGAGAAGGTGGCGGTGGCGGTCAGAGGAGGAGGAGGAGGTGGCGGCGGCAGGAGGAGGTGGCGGTGGCGGACGAAGGAGGAGGTGGCGACGGCGGCCGGAGGAGGAGGTGGTGGCCAAAGGAGGAGGTGGCGACGGCGGCCGGAGGAGGAGGAGGTGGTGACGGCCGCCGGAGGAGCGTCGTTGTCACTGCAAGGAGGAGGAGGAGGGAGGAGGAGGTTAGAGAGAAAGGACCCGGAGAAGAAGGAGAAGAGGAGGAGAAGGGGAAGAAGAAGAAGGAAAAGGGAGGAGAATGAGAGGAGAAGGAGAATAATGGGAGGGAAAAGGAGAGGGGTAGGTGGCCGGGGTGGTGATTCGAATTTTGAATCCCACCCAACTTACTTGTAGCGCACTACATGGTGGTGCGCTACGGGTAAGTGGCCTCTATTTTTTTTCTGCAGGAAAAAACGATCTTTTGGCCGTAAATTTTTATTTTTTTCGAATTTTTAAAATCTAAAAAATCGCCATACGACCGAAGCGGATGCATAATTTCGTTCTCATCATTTTGGTATATTAAACGTTTTTTTCGACTTCGTATGCAAAAGTTATGGCCGTTTTACCGTGGCATGAGTTTTTTTGCAGAAAAAGTCGAAATTTTTGGTTGTTAATTTTTCTACAAACTAGACCACATTACCTACCTACATGTCAAGGGATTTTTAAATTTGAAGTGTTTTTCATTTTCTTTTATTTTTTGCAAGGCTAAAAAGGCGATCCACGAGGTGGGGGGGGGGGGAGGGGGAGGTGGGGGTGGAGTTGGGAAACATAGGCAACATACTTACCCGTAGGGCACCACATGTGGTGACCTACAGGTATGTTTCATAGCCGTGGCGCACCACCATATGTTGCCCTACAGGTATGTTGTATACCCGTGGCGCACCACTATATGGTGCCCTACGGGTAAGTGGCCTGCGTCCACCTCTTCCCTGGCCCACACGTAGCCGTGGCGCACCACCGCCATGTGCGCCACAGTTATGCCCGTTAGCCGTAGGGCACCTGTGGGCAGTGCACCACGCCTATTTTACCCGTGGGGCACCACTAGCACGTGCGCCACGGATGTGTAGATTACCTATAGCCGTTTTCCTAGTAGTGTATATGTCAAGAGCGGGATTTGTCCGTCCATGTGACCGGAAGATACTCAAGGGCCCACTCAGAGAAGTTATATCCAATAGCTGCGCAGCGTGTGATTAGATCACGAAGATATCACTTGTCGGAACGAGTCAAGTAGCATTGTTCAGTAACGAGATTGAACACGACATGGTGATGTCATTGATCAAATATCGGGCAATGCAAGTATCGAGTGACAAAGGGAGGCACGACTATCCCGGTTACAACGACGAAATATCTTCATGGAACGCACAGGGGTCACATGGCCATCTAGGTCCCTCTGTCGATCATTGGTGCGGGAGTGTCCCGACCATGTCTGGAGTGTTCCCGAACCGTGGGGTATCACGCTTAAGGGCTTGATGATGCTTAGAGAGCATTTATAGGATCGGTAGAATCACCAAAGAAAAGAAGGGAGAAAACCGGAAGGGTTTCGGTAAGTCCGGAGGATGTCCGGAGTGGAGGTGGAAGGTGTTCCATGGCCACGAGATTGAATAATATGTGAATGAATGTTTAAATATCGATTTAATCATTTATTCATAATTATTTAATAAAGAGAAAATCAATTAAAGGTCAAAAAGGCTTAATGGGCCAATTCCGGAGGGAGAAGTCACATTAGGGGAAAGGAGAGAGGGAGAAGGGGCAAAGGGGAGGCCGGCTGGGCCTAGCCCCCCCGCACGGGGCCCACTCCCTCCTCTCCTTTAGTCCCACCCCGGGACTTTGAGGGAGGTAGTACCTCCCCTCCCCCTATATATAGTGGGGTATTTGGCCTAGAAAAATACACCAATAATCAATAAAGGTCTCCCCACTTTTGGGAGGACCTCTAATTTTTATTTTCTCTCTCCCCCTCTCTCCCTCGTGATCGTGGTCCCAAGTCTGGACTGTGCGAGCGAGAGACATCTTCACCGCGGAGCGCCGTCGCGCTGCGGGGTTCAGATCCGGGAGCTCTACTTCCACAACTGCTGCTGGATCAGGGAAGCGGGAGTCATTGTCAGGCACCGGACGTGTGTAACTCCCCGCGAGGTGTCGCACTTGAGGCACTCAAGTCATTGGAGCCAGAAGGAGCGCAAGGACTTCATCACAACCTTGAGGTCGGCTTCGACTCATCTACATCAAGAACGCTCTCCTGAGCATTGCCAACGCTTTTCAGTCTTCAAGGGTAAGTTCGCGAAAAGCCCCTCCCGTTACTGTATTACTAATAGATAGGTCCTGGCAGCTTCAGGGGTTCAGGGGCGTAGAGTAAAATTTATTGTTTTTATGCGCAGAACCCCTACAGTGGTATCAGAGCTAGATCTGTGCGTAGTAATGCTAGTACGGGTAGAACACACGAGATGTAGCGTGTGGGCGTTGATCTTTTAGTTGTTACCCTCCCCACGTGTACTTGTGTATACCGCAGTAATGCTTGATGAAGCGGCCCCCAACCGACTTTACACGTTCATTCGCGAGACTAGTCCACGCTTGACATACGGCTAGTACCGTATAAAGTGGCTTAGGGGGGTGTCTGTCTCTCTCGCATTAGTTGGTATGCCATTTGCAATGGAGGGCCCCGAAAGGGGTGTAGTAGAGACAACTACTTGATCAGCGTTGTGCTGAAAGTTCGTAGGTAAGAACGGTTCTTGTGCGAAAGCCCATTCAGCCACGTAAAACATGCAAAGATAAAGTAGAGGTGTCTAACTTTGTTTTGCAGGGGGGGCGTTGCTTTGTGATATGGTTGTGGCAAAGGTAAAGTAATTACCTTTTGTTGCGTAGTAGTAGATAGTCACGAAGGTGACGAACTACCACACCGGAATGACACCGGTACCCTGGTGTCTACGGCGCCGGAACCCGGTGACGACGGATGGAGATCACAACGTGAAAGGACCATATCACATAGCATTTACATTCAATGTTATTGTTTTTATGTCTTATTGTGTGCTAGTATTAGATACTTGACGGTATCCTAATAAGATGATCCCTGTTAAAATTACCAACGATTGTGTTCCCCCTTAGTGTGCACCACCAAGAAAGTTCTTCGGTATGAGGCGATCCAGGGTCACAGGCCTATGTGTCATACATATCTACGTTCACATACAGTGGGTGTAAGCCATGTTGCACAGCGAATACACTAAGGTTGAGTTAGCGAGCCTAGCACGCTAGAGAAGCGTGGCCTCAGAACACGGATGGTCGAAAGATCAAGCATGAGTCGCATGAATGATGTGACCGACGTTTAGCGTCCACCCTTGAACCCACATTGATGGCCGTGATGATTGGGGGAGATGTGGCTGATAGGGGTCGTGTTATCACTAGGAACCCTCACTGGGGATAGGTGTTTCTGAGTGGAGTTATTATTAACTCATTTAATTATAAACTTAGTCTAAAATTCCTTTTGCAAATTATAAATGTAGATGGGCTTTTTCGTGTTGACAATTGAATGGTTAGAAGGAGAGAAGCTCAGATTAGATGGATCAAACTTCTCCATTTGGGTTGCCAGTCTCCATGTTCTCCTATGCGAGAACGACATGGTCGACTACATACTCGACGGGATGGATTTGGATTCATCCATAGACCTTGAGACCCTAGAGGAGAAGAAAGACCGCTATCTCCGTCGGGAGATGGCCTCCTATATTTCAGTTGTGATGCGCTTCGGAATGGTGGATGAGCTGTGGCCTTTCGTGGGTGATGTCAACCCTCGTTCGGTGATGCTGCAGCTTAGGACACATTTCGTGGATCAGACACGCATTTGGGAGCATGAATTGATGGGAGACTTCCTCGCCATTAAGATGGAGGAGAACTCGTCACTGGACAGCCACTTGCAGCACATGCATGATGTGTACATGAGGCGAGCATACTTCCTGGACGTCTGGATGACAGGCTCTTTCGCAAATGCTGCTGTGCTGCGGTCGCTGCCACCAAGCTACCAAGCACAAGTCAGGACTTGCGTAATGAGGGGCGACACGGAAATGGAGTTCCACCGGTTCATGACACATCTCAGGAATGTGTTGGTTGAACCAGATGTCGCTCAGGTCGTCAACGACAAAGGTATATATTTGATATACAGTTTTATAAATGTTATAATCTTGCAAACACATTGCAGTGTTAAGTATATTTGATACTTGTTCTGTTTTGCCGAAAACATGTCCTTCTGCATGAGAGGTGCTTGATGGAGAGGAGGTGACGTTGCGTGTTGATGGCGAGCATGAGGATGACGGCCAACGACACTCTCCCTCAACATTTATCATTTAGTTTATGTTTTAGGATGATTTTTGTAATCAAGAGATTGTGAACTTCTTTAGTGTGTCTCACACTTCGTGAGACGGTTATTCATATTAGTTTGTAACAAACAGTTGTTCTGCTTTTATGAATGATTTCTATTCGTGTTCATATCTTGTTTGATTACTTGTGAATTATCCTTATTGTTTGAAACTGATTGATAATGCATGAACATTTGTAAAACATTAAAATGCCTTCTTTAAAATACCCAACTTAATGATATTTCATTAATTGAATGAAACCATTGTTTGAATTCAAAGTTATGATGATAGTATGTCATGCCTAAGTTCAGCAAAATAACTTGAACACCGTGTATTACTTGAATACAAAGTGTTTAATGAATTGTTAAAAGTAAATACATATTCGATGTATTGTGTTTTAACGAAAATGATAATTATCATTAAATGATTGTTTAAATGTGTAAAGTAAGTTTACCAAAGGAAACATGAATATGAAACTATTTGATTTGATCAAAGTGTTTCATCAACAACGGGTATAAATATAAAAGAGAATCCAATTACTATGATTTGATCAATAGTAATGAAGTTCAAATTTATAAGAATGGCATAAAAGAAATTGTGGAATGCAAAGTGTTTTGAAACGTCAAAATACAAAGCATCACAATATGATATTAGATATCAAAGGGATTGAATAGAAGTCACCAAATAAATCGTTGTAGTATATATGTAGAGACCATTAGTTTAGAAATAGTTAGCACTCAATTAGAATTGGTAAACTATTTGAATTTGTGAAAGTTTTGGGGTTATTCGATATAACCAAAACAATAGTGAATAAGTCCTTGTAGAGTATTCATTGGAAACTTTGAATACAAAACCTATAGCTCAAACCAAAAGGAAAGCAAGATTCGTATTGCTTGGATTTTGGTGCATTCTTGAGAAATCTCACCTCTAGTGATGTTTCTCAATTATGAGCAAATGGAAATTAGTGTAAAACACGATGAGGATTCAAAACCCTGCATCAGAGTGTTGAGAAGCGCAACGGACAACATTCCTGAACGATTCCCTTCACGGAAGGAAAGAATCAATGATTTTGATCATTGTGTTTTTCTCTCCACTATTGTTTTTCACTACATGAAGTAGGATTCAAAATGTAAATCCATATATTGTATGGAGACATTTGTGAATCATTTGTCATGATTCTTGGAATGTGACATACCTACGAACTACAAAGGAAATAATGGTAAACCAAATTATGAGAAATCCTAGAAGCAAACTTCCCTTGAGATTAGAAGGCAATTCATTGCTGAATCTCACAAGTAAAAGGGGTTACTTGAAGTTTCCCAAATGACTGTAAAGTCATAGTAGGAAAAAGGGGGTAAATGACAAAAGCATAATTTGTCAAGTATTGGGTGAATTCAAATGAATTTGATTCATGTGTGCTAAATGTCTAGTGGATTTAAAACTAGTAAAGTACTAGTATCTCATAGTAAATCTCTCACTTTGATATTTGATCAAAGGATCTTGAAGTTATTCAAAATAGTAAGGAGATATGCAATTTGCATAAAATTGAGTGGGAGCTATGAAAGTCTTCCTGAAACAATATGTGATTGACATATTTTTAAGTGGGAGCAATATAAGTCTCAAATTCAATTATGTATGAAAATATTTTGAGTGGGAGCTTATAGGAGTAATTCTTAAGTATGTTAAGGATGAAGGTGCAAATACTTATAAATAATGATTTATAAGATGTAGAAGTTGATAATAAACTGTATTATGATATTATGTAGTATTCCTTAAGGGATTCTGAAAAGCGTTTCAGAATAGAAGTTAATTGAGGAACTGATCCTTGATAACTCAAATTAGGAATAACATTAAGTTTAACATCAATGGTTGAAAGAAAGAAAAGGATGATCATCATCCACTATGTTGAGACATAGGTTCTGTCTTAGTAAACCATGATGATAACTTAGCATAATATGTGATCCAAATAAGGAACGTTTGAAAATGATTAAGTTCGAATCACAAAATGTTTAAGCTAAGTTTGTCCGGAGTGTCTAGTAGAGAACTGTAGACATGTTTTCCAAATCCATAAAGGATGACATATCTTAAAGCAAAAAGAGTTATGTTATAAGGGAATATGTTGGAAACTCCTGTAGATACCGATCAAAGTCAAATAGGAAGCGAGGTGAACAAAAACATCGAAAGTTGCACCGAGTGCACTATTGTTTCGATGAATACATTTATAATAATAGATAAGGGTACCATTAGGCAGGGCTAATTCGCTTTTAACGTAGAATGATGTGTCCCAGGGCACATTGCCCATGAGAAAGCCCTCGTGGTTGATCTAACGTCACTTTAGGCTCCTGGAATCTGGCCTCGTTCTGCTGCCATAGCGACGATGCATACACACAGATGCTATCATGTGATGATAGAATATTAATGTCAATCAAAGTGAAATTAGTAAGTTGCAAAGGATTTGGGACTGTAAAGTACAGACCCAAGACTCAACCTCTTCCATGAGCAAGCATGTTCAAAGTACCAGAAATATGGTGCCAATAATTAAGAACAAATGCAGCTAGTGTATTTGTACTCTAGTGCAAGTGGGAGACTGTTGGAAATATGCCCTAGAGTCAAATAGTAGTAAGGACTATTATCATATTTCATATAGTTTATTATTAAGCTTTATATCATGCTATAAGTGTATTGAGTGGAAACATCAATACACGTGTGATATACAAACAAACCAGGGGTTCCTAGTGAAACTCTAGTCACTGGTTCATTGGTCAACAGATGATCATGTTTCCTGATCATGTGGCATTTATGCCAGTTGGAAATGAGGTCATCTCATTCTGAGAATGAGATGATGAACCAATACCCAACCTAAACATTGTGATTCGATCATGTTACAAAGTTCAAGTTACGATGATTAGAAAAGGACCCTCGTAGACTATTCCTTAGACCGTGAGACTATATCAATCACTGTCTCCCGAAAGTGCTTAGATAGCATCAAACGCCATCTGGTAAAACGGTGGTTATAAAGGTGTGTTAAGGTACTTGGAGGAAACCGTAGAGGCAATATATGTCAAGAGCGGGATTTGTCCGTCCATGTGACGGGAAGATACTCAAGGGCCCACTCGGAGAAGTTATATCCAATAGCTGCGCAGCATGTGATTAGATCACGGGGATATCACTTGTCGGAATGAGTCAAGTAGCATTGTTCTGTAACGAGATTGAACACGACATGGTGATGTCATTGATCAGATCTCGGGCAATGCAAGTATCGAGTGACAAAGGGAATAAGACACGACTGTCCCGGTTCAAATGACGAAAGATCTTCATGGAACGCACAGGGGTCACATGGCCATCCTGGTCCCTCTGTCGATCGTTGGTGTGGGAGTGTCCCGACCATGTCTGGAGTGTTCCTGAACCGTGGGGTATCACGCTTAAGGGCTTGATGATTCTTAGAGAGCATTTATAGGATTGGTAGAATCACCGAAGAAAAGAAGGGAGAAAACCGGAAGGGTTTCGGTAAGTCCGGAGGATGTCCGGAGTGGAGGTGGAAGGTGTTCCATGGCCACGAGATTGAATAATAAGTGAATGAATGTTTAAATATTGATTTAATCATTTATTCATAATTATTTAATAAAGATAAAATCAATTAAAGGCAAAAAGGCTTAATGGGCCAATTCCGGAGGGAGAAGTCCCATTAGGGGAAAGGAGAGAGGGAGAAGGGGCAAAGGGGAGGCCGGCTGGGCCTAGCCCCCCTGCGCAGGGCCCACTAGGTGGCCGGCGGCCACCTCCTCCCCCCTCCTCTCCTTTAGTCCCACCCGGGACTTTGAGGGAGGTAGTACCTCCCCTCCCCTATATATAGTGGGGTATTTGGCCTAGAAAAATACACCAATAATCAATAAAGGTCTCCCCACTTTTGGGAGGACCTCTAATTGATATTTTCTCTCTCCCCCTCTCTCCCTCATGACCGTGGTCCCAAGTCTGGACTGCGCGAGCGAGAGACATCTTCATTGCGGAGCGCCGTCGCGCTGCGGGATTTGGATCCGGGAGCTCTACTTCCGCAACTGCTGCTGGATCGGGGAAGCGGGAGTCATCGTCAGGCACCGGACATGTGTAATTCCCCGGGAGGTGTCGCACTTGAGGCACTCAAGTCGTTGGAGCCAGAAGGAGCACAAGGACTTCATCACGACCTTGAGGTCGGCTTCGGCTCATCTACATCAACCACGCTCTCCTGAGCGTTGACAACGCTTTTCGGTCTTCAAGGGTAAGTTCGCAAAAAGCCCCTCCCATTAATGTATTAATAATAGGTATGTCCTGGCAGCTTCAGGGGTTCAGGGGCGTAGAGTAAAATTTATTGTTTTTATGCGCGGAACCCCTACAGCTTGGTCGTCCATGGCAATTCGACAAAGGTGCCCCACATGATGGTCACACAAATGTTTACACCTTCAAGTGGCTTAACAATACATGCGTTTTGCAACCGATGACTCCAAGCCAAATAATTGCGAACAATGCAAAGGCTTTAGCGAGGGCGCAAAACATAATACCTCCTTGTGAGAAGAGCGGTGAGCGAGAGAACTACCTCATAGAGAGTGAGAGACACAAGCCTAACTTGAGTGGAAAAACTAAGAGTGTTCTCCTTGCCACCAAAAGTGAGATGAGAGATGTGAGGAACAACCCATCCATCTTGCACTATGTTATCATTTGCAAGGGCCTAGCGCAAGGAACTAATGACTTGACGAATATTCCTCTATCTTTGATTCTTGTCTTCCAGGAATTCAAGGATGTGTTCCCTGAAGAGGTCCGACATGGACCACCTGCTTTTCGCAGCATCGAACATCACATTGATCTCATTCCTAGCGCACCACTACCAAACTGCGCCGCCTACCGCATGAACCTGGAGGAGACAAAAGAGATAGAACGCGAAATCAACCAACTCGTCTCCAAAGGTTTGATCTAAGTGAGAACCAGTCGAAGTGCGGTACCCATGATTCTTGTTCCAAAAACGGATGATATGTTGCGGTTATGCATGAACTGCCGTCCAATCAATGCTATCACGGTGCGTTATTGACATCCTATACCACATCTTGATGACATGCTTGACGAGTTGTGTGGAGCCACTATTTTCTTGAAAATTGATCTCCTTAGTGGTTACCATCAAATATGCATGGCAGAAGGTGATGAGTGGAAAACCGCCTTCAATACCAAACTTGGTCTCTATGAATGGTTGGTCATGCCCTTTGGCTTATCCAGTGCCCCATCCACCTTCATGCGCCTTATGAATCATATTTTGTGTTCTCTCATTGGCAAGAGTGTCATTGTCTATTTCTATGATATACTTGTTTATAGCAAATCACTTGAGGAACATGTGACACATGTCAAGGAAGTTTTGCAAATCCTTCGACATGAAAAGCTATATGCTAATCTTCCCAAGTGCACTTTTGCTAAATACAAGTTAAGTTTTCTTGGATTTGTCGTTTCTTTGAAGGGCATTGAAGTTGATGTTTCCAAGGTAAAAGACATTCGAGATTGGCCCATTCCCACGAATGTGAGTTAACTCCAAAGTTTTCATGGGTTGGCCAGTTTCTATCGTTGCTTTGTGAAAGACTTTTCTACCATTGCTTGTCCTCTCAATGAGTTGACTAAAAGAATGTCACCTTTGTGTGGGGCAAAGCACAACAAAAAGCTTTTGATGAACTTAAAAAGAGGCTCACCGAAGCACCTCTTCTTGTGTTACCAGATTTCACAAAAACTTTTGAGATAGAGTGTGACTCTAGCAGTATTGGCATTGGAGGAGTCCTCATGCAAAATGGGCGTCCTATTGCCTACCATAGAGAGAAACTTGATGTCGCTCGCCTTAACTATCCGATTTATGACAAAGAGCTTTTTCCTTAGTACATGTTCTTAAAGTTTGGAAACACTATCTTTGGCATAAGGAATTTATCATACATTCCGACCATGAGTCGTTAAAATATCTCAAAGGCCAAGCAAACTTGAGTAAGCGACATGCTAAGTGGGTTGAGTTCATGGAGTCTTTTCCTTACATTGTCAAGTATGAGAAGGGCATAGATAATGTAGTTGCGGACGCTTTGTCTCGCAGGTACACACGCCTTCTTACTCGACTCAAAGTAAATGTGTTGGGTCTTGGCGAAATCAAAACTTTGTATGCTTCTGATCCGTTCTTTGGACCAATTTTCGCAAAGTGCTCCATTGATAAAGGAATTGATTATTTCTATTTGCATAAGGGCTTTCTATTGAAACAAAAAATCTTTGCACATCTCTTCAACTTTTGCTTCTCCAAGAATCACATGGTGGAGCCCAAATGGGTCACTTTGGCCATGACAACACATTGGACATGCTTTCCACTCATTACTATTGGCCCAAGATGAAGCGAGGCATGGAGCGCTATGTTCAACGATGCACGATATGCATTCAAGTTAAGGCTAAATCTAACCCATTTGGTCTTTATATGCCATTGCCTATACCCCATGCACCTTGATCCGACATTAGCATGGATTTCATGTTAGGATTGCCTAGGTCTAAGCATGGTCATGATTCTATATTTGTTGTCATGGATCGCTTCTGAAGAATGGGACACTTCATACCGTGTCATAAGACCGACGATGCTTCACATGTTGCCAATTTATTTTTAGGGAAATCATTCGTCTTCATGGTGTGCCAAGAAAAATCGTCTCCGACCGCGACGGCAAATTCATGAGCTACTTATGGAAGACCCTCATGGCCAAGCTCGACGTCAAGCTACTCTTTTCTTCCACATCACATCCTCAAACCGATGGCCAAACCGAAGTTGTCAACTGATGTATACAAGTACACAGGTCGTTTGTAGCTAGTTTCGAAGTATAGATATCGATCCCACAGGGAGCCCAAAGGTAAGTGTTTATGATTGAAGTCTCTATCACACTCAAAGTTGTCATAGGTCTTCGAGTGAATTGCTGCAAGTGTAAAATAAGAATGAAATTTGGATTAAACTAGATGTATTTAAATAAAACTAAAATGTAAACTTCATAAATAGAAAGCATAAAAGTAAAGAATGATTTGGTTGTTTGTTGTTTTCCGTAGATGACAAAGAAGGCGTGGGGAGATACAATTCATGGTGATAATGACTGTGCTCGGTGGACGAATGATAAGTGTAACAGTTGTAATCTTATAAGTGTATGTGTAGGTGAGCAACCCATAATTAGCCAAAACTCCTCTTGGTAGATTTCGTCCCAACTTCAATAATCCTACTAGTATGTTACCAAAACCATGGTCAGACACTAGACGATTAAGATCCTTCAAGTTGCTTAGCAATTAAGCTCCTTGGATCAAACTAATGCAATAAGAACGGTGGTTCCTCGTTATCCTTGAGTCTACTAGTTTCCCATTGATATCTGTCACTTGGGGGTCACCATTCTGCTATCGAACAAGATCATATCCATGTAGAACAAAGCATCATGTTGTCTGGGCCCTTAATTGGACAACAAGCATTAGGCATCCCACGAATAGTCAAGCACACATAATATAGTAATTAAAACCAATCACAAACTAATGGAAAATATATGGAGGCACATCACATCTCACCAATCCCTTACATCTCCCACGCCCAAGGAACTTACTCACACATGAGAGAAGAAAGCATCATCAATATAATTAAATAAAGGGAGTTCTTCTCGACGTTACCGTGGAGATCCATAATAGGAATAGAAAAGTAATCCAACACTCCAACACAATTCAAGATAGGAAGAAACAATCTCAAACCCTAATCTTGCAAGGTGAAGATCTCTCTCTCTCTCTCAAGTACAAGTAATGGCTATAAGGGTGTGATGGCCAGGAGGTCGAAGATCGTGGAGCGAGATGAAGAACGTCTTCCCCTTCTTCTCTGGATCTCTTCTTTCTCCTTTCTAGATGGGATGGCAGTTGCTGTGTTATGATTTTGCTCTTGGCCTCTTCACGGAAGTTGTACCTTTTGACAAGACAGAGGCGGCGACAGCTATACGGCGGGAACTATATGGCTGGAAAAATGTTCCCGCCGTATAGTTTCTCGTTAAAGCCTATGTATGCCTCCCTCAATTGCTTCCTAAGAGAGACTTGCTTGTTTTCACCTGAATATTTTGTTTCTCTGGTTAAAACCTTATGTTGATGTTCAGAACCTGAAATACACATTAAAAACCAAGTTTTCTTTGCTACTGAAGTATTAGCGTTAGGTAAAGCTAGAAAATGATAAAATCTAGGAGAATACCATCAATAAAACCATCAAAAATGTGTCGAATCTCACAGCTATCATCAACCAAAGCCTCGGGACCCTTCTACGTGTGTTGATCAAGAAGAACTTGAAGGATTGGGAGGAATGCATTCCCCACGCCAAGTTCGCCTATAGCCGCGCCGAGCACTCAACAACCAAGATGAGTCCCTTCATGATCGTCTATGGTTTCGAGGGCATCACCGCGCTCGACATCCTACCACTACCTCTTCATGAGCGCACCAACATGGACATCGACAAGCATGCACAAGCTATGAAGAAGATTCACGAAGAAACGAGCTATGATCAAGCAGCAAGTCCTTCGACAAGCATCACGGCTCAATAAGACAAGAAAGAGATGATTTTTGAAGAAGGTGACCTCATGTGGATAGACCTAAGCAAGGACCGCTTCCACAAAGAACGTGACTACAAGCTCAAGCCCCGAGGAGATGGCCCCTTCAAGGTCCTCAAGAGAATCAACAACGACGCCAACATCATCGACATTCTGACGTCCAAGTACCTTGTAAGCAATACGTTCAATGTCAAGGACCTTTTGTATTTCTATGGAGATGTTCAATATGATGACCATGAAGAGTCGAGGACGACTCTTTCCCAAGGGGGGGCTGATGCAGCGCGTCCTACGGACGCCTCTACATCTACACCACCAAGTTCCCCAAGTGGACCGATGACTCACGCTCGAGCCAAGCTCCTCCAAGCTAAGGTGAACTTGCTCCTGTACTCATGTGACTTTGATACACCCCGGATGGCTTGCTACTTCATGCCTCGACATTGCATCATCAGGTATGAAGACACGAGCCAGCGGAGCATCGCAGCAACCAGCAGCTGCCTGGAGCAAGCGGTACTACCACCCAAGCGGCACTATCGCCTAGAGATAGCAACACTATCGCCCTAGATAGAGAGACACCGCTCAAAGCCCCAGACCTCACCGGTACCAGGATAGCGGCACCATCGCCCCAACCAGTACCACCGCATTTGGTAAGCGGTACTACCACACGGCCCTGAAGACCACGCCATCGCCTCGGCCCGCTCCGTGGGTGGTACCACTGCCCATAAACCGGTATTACCGGTCCCCAGTTCCGGTACTACCAAACGCCTCAGGACCCGCGCGTCCCAGCTCGGCCCCTTGGCCTTGTAACGTACCCCTTTGACTTTTTAGTTGCCTAAAGTACCCCTGAACTAGCGGCTGGCCTATATATAGTCCCCCACCCCTATTGTAAGCCCTAGGCATGATATTTGGAATTAGTGGACACCCCTTGTGGATCTATCTAGTTCTTGCCTCATGCTCATTTGATAGAGGAGCACCAAATATCCCCACCTCATTGGAGTTTGCGTCGTGCCTCCCTCGTTGTACAAGGCCTTGGAATCAGAGTCCCTTTGCCAAGTCATCAAGACCTCGCCAGGACTCCCTACTCACCGTGCCGATTTGAGAGAGAGCACTCCATCTGATGCTGATCGTAGGGATTGCGCCGGACTGGTCACCACCGGCATGAGCTATAGGTGTGTATTGTGTCTTTGGGTGTGTGTGTGTTCATCGTGCGTGAGTTTGCGGTTTCCATTCTCTCCCTTTCTCCCCACTCACTCTACCCCGATTTAAAGGGATTCGTGAAAGATCGGGACACCCTCGAGGTTAGACCACCGTTCCTATCATGATTGCTTGGCGATCATTGAGCATCTTGATGATTGTTGCTCCTTCATTCGTCATGGTTGCTATGGGTATTGTTGTGGTGCCCCTGCTATGCAATGTTATCGTGAATGATGATGCCGCCATGTGGGTGTCTTGGAGGTGGCATGTCGGTGCAATGACATGGCTTCTCTTCCTTATGATGTCGGGAATGTTGGGGAGGAGGGTGTCGGGGACCGGCGAGGCAGGTCCTTTCCGCCATGATAAGAGGAAATTGGAGTTACATCGGTCCTATTGTGGGCGTCCCACCGTCTTCGCTCCGTGGAGTCCGTTCGTGATCCAACACCACGAGGCAGGTTGTTGATTTGTTGCACTGGAGATCTAGCCCTATGGATGTTACTAGCACTAGACTGACAAAGCTCTGGGTAAGTCTCGAGACTCTGAGAGGTAGCCTTTTCCGTTTGCTTGACAACTTTTGCCACCAGATCATATACCTATTCCTTTGCCGCGGGAGATCCATCCTGCTCTAGTAGTGTCTTGGCAACCGCAATGTTCAATGTAGGCATTGACATGACCTGATTTCTCGCCTTATCGTAATAAGGTGTAGCCATAGGTTTCTCTGCCCTTGCCGGAGCCCATCCTAGGTTTCACTTGACACCTGGATCTTTCATGACATGTGCGGGAACACATACACGTTTGTGCGGAGCCCATCCCATGTTTCACTTGACACCTGGATATTTCATGACGTGACATCTTTGTGTACTATGTTTCCATCTTTTTTGCTGCCTTTAATATGTCCTTCGCCCTGGTGAGGTCTCAGTTAAGCTCTACACTTTGCTCCATGATGTATTTAGCCTCTTCAAGGACTTCTTTTCATCTCTCATCTAGCTGCCTGATATTCTAGATATGCTCTAGAGTCACTCGCTCCATGAGGACTTATCAGTAGATAACCTTATCAGCAGGAGTAACAAAGGCATCTCCTTCCTTCGATGTTGATGGAGGGGGTGAAGGGAGATTGTTGTTTACCTTATTGGTGCCACTGGGACCAGCATCTAGTTCCTGCTCCTCCTGCCATGGGATAGCGGAGGGAGCATGGCCTTTGCTGCATCCTAAGGATCTACAACTTCCTTACTTGTGACCGCAACCCTCCTGGTATTGTCTGCTGCTGGCGGAGCTACGTCGGATCCCACGTCTTCTTCAACCACATTCTACATGGCAAGATAGACCTAATGAGAAGTGGGAGGTTGGTCATTGCGTTCCTCGAGATCGAGGTCCACCTATAGTTCCTTCATTGTGGCTTAAAACTCCAATGAGTTCGTCGGCTCGCTTTCACAATCCGCATCACTAATGTCGGTGTAGAGCGCATCTAAGATTGATTCAGATTCGTTACCGGATGGTTCAGAGGTGGATCCAGAACCTGAAGCGATGTAGCCAATGAAGTGGTTATTTCCAGCGTGGCACAGGGAGAGCCTAGGGTGACTGTTTCAGTGTTGGAGAAACTATTAACAATTGGAATCACTTGGCTAAAACTATGAATGCTGAAGAAGTGTACCCCAGGCGAGTCCTTTGATGAAGTGGAACACAGCCTCACGCTAAGATATTTTCTCGATGGAGTTTTTCAACCTAAGCCATATGGCCAGGAACTCACTGGGGGTTTCGCCCAGCTTCTAGACGCAACATGACAGATCCAAGACGCTAAGGACACCGACGAAGTGTGACCTCTGCTTCTCAAACACTTGCATAAGCCAAGCGGATCCGCTTTGGTCTTCCACCATTACATCCTTCACATGGGCGGTTTGGGTGGGCCTTGAATTGTTAAGATATAAAATGGCAAACTCCTAAAAGATCCAAGCCTGACCGTTCTTTCGCGATCATATCCATCCCGAATGTATTTGATGTTGGCCTTTACGCTTGCCCGGCTTCCTAGGAGTTGGATCCCGAGCCGGTTTCACAGATGAATATGTGGATGTCCTCGATCGGGACGATGGAGTAGAAGGTAGGGTTCATCTTCTCCAGGATCCAGAACTTGTCCGGAGGGATGATCAGAATTTTGTCGAAGAAGAGGACGTGCATGATGGTGATGGTGTGGCCAATTCACGTGAAGAGATTGGTCCTCGCCTGGTGTAGAGCTCGAAGCACCTCTTTCCCCACGGTGGGCACCAACTGTCGTGGTCTTGGTGACGAGTATGCCATGGAGAGGTCCTCACAGAGCATGGACAGAGATGGGGTAAGGCGACGAGTTGGCTAGTACAAGGTAACACACCTTACCTAGGTTTAGATCCCACAACGGTGACAAAATCCTACTCCTACTTCTAGTCACTATAATGGAAATACATCGGGTTACAAGGATTTATGGTTTGCTATGCGAGGTTACATATTGTGTAAGTCATGCCCTAAAGGCGCCCATAGGTCTGGCTTATAAAGAAGTCAGAACCTAGGGTTACAGGGTAAAGTCCATACTAGATAGGTTATAGAATCCTACACTAACACTAACACTAACTAGTATTTGTGTCTTGTACTCCAAGGCTCTGGCTTCATCTATATTGATACCGTAACCTCCCTTCTGGATTCCTCTAACTGGGCCGCCCAGCAGGCCATGGGCCATTCTACCAACTATGGGCCACTTGGGTTATCCGAAATAAGGCTATGTTATGGTGATACCCATTATGCATATCCCCATCAACTCCCTCTTCCCTCTACCGACGCTAATGAGGACCTACAAAGAGGCATCCTGTCCAAGCGGGGCAGCAGCCCACCGTCAGATTCTTGGGCTCCCTCACCATGTTGAGCCCTGGCTTCGCTATGCCGCAACCAGTCCTCACCCCACCACCAGCCTTTGGCCAGGGGCTAGTAGGGAACCTACCGCCAACCCCGTCGCCACTCCGCGCCACCGGCTCGCTACAGGGGTCCAAGCCACCCTTCCTGGTACCCGCTGCATACAATCCGCCATACTGACGCTCCACACATAGATAAAATCTCTGTTCATTTTTGATTCAACTGACCGAGACTAGCAAATCAATCCTTTTGAAGCACTCAGCTTTCAGACCCCCCTCCACCACAGGTATCCTCCCTCTCTAACCCTCAAGGAAGTTCATAGAGAAGAACACCTGAGGGCTTAGGTGCTAGAGGCCCAGGGCAACCCGAGGGTGTCTCGGGCTAGGGAGGGCAAGGCAGACACCGCCTCGTGGCACGAGGGGCAGAAGCAGCCTCTTGGCGCGAGGGGCAGAAGCAGCCTCATCCTACTCAGCCCGTACTGCCCAACATGACAGTGATGGAACAGAGGCATCGAGATCAAAGAAAAAGAAGAAAAAAAGCAAGAAGAAGAAGCTCCTGTCAGGTTCTCCCTTGGGGCAGTCCGTGGTCCTAGGCACCTCCTCCGTGGCCCCGATGGTCTCATCGAGGTGACGACGGGTGGACGGGTCGCGCACCTCTGCCTCTTGTACCGGGTCGAGGGAGGGATTGCCTTGAGTACTATGGTCACACCGTTGATCGTGATTTCTACTATATGGACATGGAGGGCATCAGGATGACGGTGCCTGAGACACTAGCGATGGTGACGGTTCTCTCGAACCAGGACCCCCTATTGTCTGTTGAGATCATGGAGGCATTGATCCACGTCGATCTCTATGAGGTGTTTCCTCGGCATGAGTGGCTAGTTCACCGTGTCTCACCCACCGAGTTTGTGGTGTCGTTGCCATCGATGGTGATCCCGCGCATGTGCATGTGTGGCTCCTCGTTCACCCTACTGAATGTCTCGATCAATCCTTCCTCGGTTGATCAAGTGTCTACTGCCACTCTCTCCATGGTGTGGGTGTGCCTAATAGGGGTTCCTTCTGACGCCAAGACCATCGAGATTGTCGCCATCATCTCTTAGGCCATCGACAAGTTCTTAGAGGTCGACACGAGCTCCCTCTCGAGGCATGGGGCATCCCGGATGCGCCTCTTGTGCTCGGACCCCTTGGTGTTCCCAGTCTCCCTATCGCGATTCTTCTTCGACCATGTTTGCAGGGACCTGCTGGTGGAGCTTGACTAGGACGAGTGAAATAGAATGTGGGCCCCCATGTGTGGTTTTGGTAATTAATGACAATCTTTATGGACTAATGTTTGTATTAAGTTGCACTTATAGGAATTATCCATTGGCATTGCTTGGAGCATGTGTTCACTTCAAGGTTGATGAATTAAAGAAGAAGATGTGTTGTGCAAGCTCAATATACGCCATATCTAGAAGATCTCATGTTTGTTGCTTGCCTTCCTCGTGATCATGGATCGATGAAGACAAGGTCAAAGTATGCTCAAGGCAACGGTATTCTTGACAGGTTTTCCCTTTTGCCGGTCACGTGTTGGTAGTTGAGAGATTGGGTTTAGAGGATGACTAGTGTGAGTGCAAACTCTGTGGAGGACGTGACGCGTGGCCCTGCGTGTGTGCAGCAGTCCGTCTTACTCTCCTTAGTCGCCACGTGGCCACACTGCTACTCTGCTCGTGTACAGTTATTCTGCTATTTTTATGCACGTTTTACAATAAATATCCATGATGGAAAATACGCGAGTAGTATATGCAAAAAGGAGCAGTGCACCATGAAAAAAAAGAGAAAAGACTGTGCACTACAACTAAGTCGTCTCGTGCACTACGATCGAAGGCAGTACAACACAGAGCGCCACAACACAACATAAAAAGGCAGTGTACCTCGCCGTGCACTCGGCCCGAAGGCAGTGCATCACAGTATAAATAGGCAGTGCACCGGCCGTGCACTGCCAGGACATCGTCTCGTGCATTGTGATCGAGGGCAGTGCAATGCAAAACAACAAGACAGTGCACTACTCGTGCACTGCCAGGATACCTCGTCATGAACTGCGTCCCAAGGCAGTGCAACAAAGTATAAACAGGCAGTGCATGGCCAGTGCACTGCGAGGACATCGTCCCATGCACTGTGTCCGAAGGCAGTGCAACACAACACAAACTGGCAGTGCAGTGCACTGCCAGGATATTTTGTCGTGCACTGCGCCGAAGGCAGTGCAATGTAATACAAAAAGGTAGTACGCAGGCAGTGCACCGCCAGGACAACATGCCGTGCACCGCCAACCAGAGGCAGTGCAACATAGGGTCAATAGGCAATGCAAAAAAGTTTGTCGAAACCTATCAACATGGGATCTAGTTTTGTAGGTCTTGGCACGACTAGTACAACTGTGAAAACGGATCTCGGTTTGAACGATCCGTTCAAAAGATATCGCATTTTTCGTATTTGAATCTAAAAGAGAAAGGGAAAAAGGACCATGGCCCTCTCTCTGCAGGCACCACGTGTCGCGTAGGGGAAGGGCCAGGATTGCACGCGAAGAACTCTCAGGACGCCACGTGCAGGCACATCAGAGATTGCGGGCCGAGCTCTATAACGCGCGTGCTTTTTCTAGTGTTTCGGCCGGGTTTAGGATATATAGTTGTACTATCAAGAGGGGCTCTCGAGTGAGTAGCTCGATCATATCTTTCGGAGAAAGCTCAAACCTTTAAATTCTTAGCATCATCTTTCTTGGTTGTGTGTTGGCCCTATCCATGTGAGGATATAGAGCTTGTGGTAATCTTCATAACAAGCTCTTGTTCATCAAAATCGGATATCCCTTTTATATCTTGTTGCGATTTTGTTCTTGGAGGTTTTCCGGATGCTCACCGAGTGAGGTATCTCATATTATAATACTTGATACATTCTCACTTGGTGATATCAGCATGTAAAGGAAATTAGAGAGCTCAAGGGTCAAGTCACTTCTTTGAAGAATGACTTGAAAAAGGGTCATAAAGGGAAGGCCACACTCAACCACATCTTGAGTGTGCAAAAATCCCCCAATGACAAGAGTGGACTTGGATTCAACTCCGATATCAAGAACAAGTCCACTAACAAGTTGAAGCATAAGGGCACCAAGAAGAATGGCCAAGATCAAGTAAAATATCCGGCCAACATTGTTTGCTTAAAGTGCAAGGAAGAAGGGCATCATGTTAGATCGTGCCCATTGAAGAAGAAGCCTCTTAGTGTGAAGCAACAAGGGAAGCGGCCTCAAGATCTACCTCAAGTTGTTGATGGGCCTCTTCCTAAGAGGACTACTCGTGCTCCTCCTCAAGTTGTGGCATCACCCAAGAAGAAAGATAGCAAAATAAGAACTTGTTACATATGCCATGAGAAGGGGCACATTTCTTATTCATGCACTATTGGTACCTCCTCATCCAACCCTATCATGATTGATGATGCTTATTCACTTTGTAAGGATGAGGTGGGCAACGTGTTTGCCAAATATGTGTGAATAAAAGAACCATTTGGGTTACCAAGCCTATTGTGACTAACTTCTTAGGACACAACTTGGTTGGAGACCAACAAGCCAAAACTTGACCAATAGGTGATTATGGAGGACAATGGAGACTTGGTTTCATCATGAAGAATTGAGGTATCTTCATCTATTATATTTGTCAAGCCAAGTCATGTGGATTACATTGCCTCTATTATATTTCCAATATTCCTCCTTGCGGTAACATGTGCTTAACTCATTACATTGAAAGTTACCCGCCCCTTGTGCATGTGTTGGTTTTGTACCTTGCATGTTTTTGTATATGTTGTGCTTACCACTTACTTATCTTGAGTTATCAAGGTTATTTGTGTTTGTTGGTTTGCACACCATGTATGTGTATTTCTTGTGTTGGAGCTATTATTGAATTCAATTGATATCTTTTTGGCTCTTATGAGAGATTAATGGACTATCCCATTTTGGGGGAGTGTTATGCTTGGGCATTCCACAATACTAAAAATGTGTGTACATGATAAATACCACTTAGTAGTGATATTGCAAGATTATCTAGTCTCTATGTGGTATGTCAACCTCATGAGAAATTTAAGTTCTATAGTGTCCATTAATTATCTCTATTTTGGATATTGTTGCCTCGTGTTGAGATTTATGGTTATCACAATATGGGGGATTCATATGCTTAGTGCATATTACAAGCCTAGAAAATGTGAAAATTCGAGGTTGTGTCACATAGAATTGATATTGATAATTATCTAGCTCCTATGCGGCACATTTGCTCAAACAAGTTCAATTCCTTTGTTTCCCATCTTTTGGATCTTGTTTGTGAGAGTGTTTATTGGTATGTGTTTCCTCATATTTGTATATCTATATCCACATGGAAACCATTAGCTTAAGGTTACTCTAATCACTAGTGATTGTGTGACTATTGGAAGCTACCAAGAATCTCTTTTGAATCATCAAACTTAACTCTTATACTTTGTTATATATATGCTTCTTTGTGTGAATATGATCTTGGATATCCTTTTGAACTACCTCAGGAAGATTATTCCCAATACTTCTTGTCCTTGGACAATTAGTACTAGATTTATGGTAGAATTTATTGATCATATTCACTTTGGCCTTTGCTTAATTTTGTACAATCTCTTGCCAAGAGAATGTTTTGTGTTGTCGCCCAATCTTTCCTTGCCTCTTATGGATCTCCTTATTTTATTGGTTTCCTTGTGTGTTTTATTTAATAAAGGTAATAGTGATGATCTCATTTGTGTGCATTTTTGCATTCAAAAGAAAAATTCTATATAATGTACTATTTATGGGTGAGCTCTCCTATATTATTTAAAACACTCCTTTATGTTTCTTTCTTTGATCCATATCATGCTTTATGTTTTTGGAAGTTTGATCTTTTTGTTTTGGTATTTTGTTCCATCATGAAAAGTATTGAGAATTTGGTTTAGTTGGTGGAACCTTGCTCTTTTTGGGAGTTGGTTCTCCCTCATTCCTTGTTTTGTGTCTGGACCTTTTACAATGACATAAATCCTCGAGCATTTGTGTTTTTATCTATCTTTTGCTCTTTGGATTTTGTCTAGTTCATTTGTTGAACTTGTGATCTTTTATGGGTTGAATTGGTTCTTTGGTACAATTTCGACACCATTTTTGTGTCACACTCTTGTGTGTGCCATCTCGGTTTACTTGGTGTTTTTGTTCAAATTGTATCTCCTTTTGGCTCTTGAAAGTTTCTTGCATGGATAGTTACTATGTGTATTTATTATGGCATGCTTGCATTTCCTTATCCAATATATAGGGGAAAGTCCACCAAATCCTAATTGGCTAAGATGTGCATGAAATTCAGTTTCATATCAATATGCAAATGTTTATGTGGAGTCTCTCCTATGTATTGTAGTTGCACTAACTCTTTGGACCCAATATGTTTGGGACCATTTTGTACTTAATGTGTTTTAGGTACATTGGAGATATATTCGATGCTTGTCTCATCAATTAGGAAGAAGTGGTGTCTACATGAAAATTGGATCCAAGCTAGGATGATCAACTAACACATATCTACTACATACTGATGTCCCAAAATATATCAAACTCGTTGGGGAACCCCAAGAGGAATGTATGATGAGCACAACAGCAAGTTTTCCCTTAGTTATGAAACAAAGATTTAATCGAACCAGTAGGAGCAAGGAAACACCCCAAAGGTGTTGCTAGCTGAACGTTGGCAGGGCGCACTAGCGGTGCCAGCAGCAACGTGGTGACCTGCACAACACAACCACATAACTCTATCCCCAACTTGCGATGAGGTTGTCAATCTCACCGGTTTTGCTGAAAACAAAGGATTAAACGTATCGAGTGGAAGAAAGTAATAGTTTGTAGAAAGTAAACACAAATCATTAAACAGTTGATTGTAGATTAATAGTAAAAGAAAGGACCGGGGTCCATAGTTCACTAGAGGTGGCTCTCCTTAAGATAGATAACATGTTGGGTGAACAAATTACAGCGGGGCAATTGACAAACATCGAGAAAGCATACAAGCATATACTACTCATCTTGACTCCTTTGAGATTCGATTGGGCATTACAACATTATACATAGACCGCCATCCAACTGCATCTATGACTAATAATCCACCTTCAGGTTATCATCCGAACCCCCTCAAGTATTAAGTTGTAAGAAACGGATAATTGCATTACGAATTGCGTGTAAAGTAAACAATACGATTGTTCTATGAAGAAAGGATTGTTGTTTTCTCCCTAGTAGCAACAACACATCTAGTACCTTAGAGATTTCTGTCACTTCCCCAGATTACCAGAGGCATGAACCCACTATCGAGCATAAATACTAACTCTTGGAGTTGCTAGCATCTACTTGGCTAAGATAGCTACTAACAACGGAAAGCATGCAGGATCACAAATAACAAAGACATGATAGAATCAATAATGAATCTGAAATAACATCTCAATATCCATCGGATCCCCGCAAACACAACATGCAGAATTACAAATAGATGATCTTGATCATGAACGGAGCTCACAAGATCTAAACATGATAGCACAAAGGAGGAGAACCAGCCATCTAGCTACTACATGGACCCGTAGTCCAGAGATGAACTACTCACACATCACACCGGAGGCTTGCATGATGATGAAGAAGGCCTTCAGGGTGAATTCCCTTCTCCGGTAGGGTGCCGGGAAGAGCTTCAGATCCCTCCCGATCTAGGGATAGAGATGACAATGGCTACAGACTCTTTCGTGGAATTTTAATCGGGTACTTAGGGTTTTTGTATCAGAGGCAATATATAGGCGGAAGGAGAGGTCGAGGGGGGTGCCTGGGGCGGCCAGACCACCCCTAGTGTGGGCCTGGCCTGGCCGCACGGCTAGGTGGTGTGACCGGGCCCCAGCCCCTCTTCGTCTCGTATTCTGGCTACAAGTGTCCCTCGGTGAAAAACTGACTTTGGCTTTTGTCCCGTCCAATTCCCAGAATATTCATTTTCTGACTTTCCTGGAACCGAAAATAGTAGAAAACAGGCAGTTGGCACTGTGGCTCTTGTTAATAGGTTAGTCCAAGTGGCTCTTGTTAATAGGTTAGTCCAAGAAATCATATGAAAAGTACTCCAAAGTGTGGACAAAACACAAGAAAGTAGATAAAACCAAGCATGGAACATCAAAAATTATGGATACGTTAGAAACGTATCACACACTACCAATGATATCTCGGTAACAAGTATCTCCCTCTCATGCATATATATATATTTATATTGCTTCCAACCTCTCATAGGTTGCCTCTTGGCATGACCTCTCTTATATTTGCAAACTTTGTTGTTCGGGTTTTGGTCTTATTAGATACTCTTATCTAAAATGTGAGTATGTTGATATGAGTGTATATTAGAGGGTGACATGGGTATACCCTACAGGTACTCGAGCTTGGTATATACGGCCTGAATACGTGGAGGCACACGGTGTTGCCAAGACCCAAATGAAGGGCTCGAGTGGCCTACGGACTCTTGATTGCTTGAAGAACAAGAAGAAACTAAGGATAGAAAGTTCAAAGGGGAAAACCCTAATTTGTAACCGACTCGACCTGCTACCTGAGACCTAGCCTATCTATATAAAGGCTAGGAGGGGGCAGCGAGAAGGACACACGCCACCCTAGTTTCCACAACCCTCGCCAGATTGCATCTGCGCACCATTGTAATCCTCGATTCCTTTGATAATTCCACGAGCAGACAAGTAGGAGTAGGGACCTCTACGAGGCCTGAAACTGGGTAAATCTTTGAGTCCCCTGTGTGCTTGTTTGCTAGCCGATAGATGTCTCTAGCGCTCCCTCCTTCTCCAAAACCCAAGTCCATAACAATGGGCATTGATGAGTTAAACCCTCGTCAATTAGCGCCGTCTGTGGGAACTGGGAGTGCTGATGTTGCGGCTTCTTCGGCCCCATTAACCGAGATCTACAACTCCACAATAGCGGAGATCCGCCAGCTCTTTGGCGCGTTCGACTTCACCGTCCACACGCCGGCCACTCGCCCGGCCTTCGAGTCTGTGGGCGATGGAGTAAACCTGGCAATAGGGAGCTTCTGCTTCCAAGTTGGTCAGATGGGCACGCTTTGCATGCCTGACCAGCCGACACTGCAGTCGATTGCTCCAGCATCATGGTTCCCTCCATCGATCGGCACCCTCAGTGAGCTCAACGCCTCGACAACAGTCGAGAACACGGTCAACAACAGAAGTCGCGACTCCGATCTAAGCGATTTGGCCACCGAGGATGGAGCCTACGGTTCCGGATCTGAGAGCTGTGGAAGGAGCAGCTTCCCCAATCACTTCATGTGCGCCATCATCAACGCAGGCGATACCTCCGCCAACCGCGATAACACTGGAAATCGCGGTAACGGAACTGACCCGCCCCTTGGTGGCAATGGCGGCAACGGTGGCAATTGTGGCGATCGCGCCAACGCCTCCAACGGAGGAGCAATCGAACCTCCAACCATATTAAACGAGCAAACCGGCGAACACGTCGTGATCAGGCTCAACGAGCAAGAATGGGCTCGCTGCCGTGAGGCCCTACGAGGCGCTCCTCTACCCTTCGGATCTCCGCAAGAACTGCTGATGGGCTACCACTGGCTCCTGAAGGAAGAATTCAAGCTCCAAGTATAAACAATCGCGCAACTCGAGGCGCGCAAAAAGGCAGCAGATGAGTTGAGCCTTCGTCGTGCTGGGCTCTCCTCCCATGGAGGATCCTCCTCAAAGGGCAACGAGTACATCGCCAAGAAGAGACAATCTTGGATGGCCCACCTCACCGAGCAAGAATGCATAGAAGCTGCAAAGGTCCTCGACTTCAGCTCTATGACAGTCGACACATGGGGCAATGTGGTCCCCAAGACGCCGCAGGCTGCGGTGACAGCGGCCATGATGTCTACGCACTTCTATTCTTGTAGACAGTTGTTGGGCCTCCAAGTGTAGAGGTTTGTAGAACAGCAGCAAGTTTTCCCTTAAGTGGATCACCCAAGGTTTATCGAACTCAAGGAGGAAGTGGTCAAAGGTATTCTCTCTCAAGCAACCCTGCAATCAAGATACAAGAAGTCTCTTGTGTCCCCAACACACCTAATACACTTGTCAGGTGTATAGGTGCACTTGTTCGGCGAAGAGATAGTGAAATACAAGTGGTATGGATAATTATACGTGGTAACGGTGATAGAAAATAGATTGATGGCGTGGAAAAGACTAAAGGCAAACTGAAATAAAGATGGAAGCAAGCAAACATGTAACAGATCTAGTTGCAAACGGTGTTTCAATGTTAAGAAACAAGGCCTAGGGATCATACTTTCACTAGTGAACACTCTCATATAAATATATTCTTCTTCTTGAAACTACTCTTAACTACTCTCCGGTTGAACACTCTAATCGATGGTAGGGCTATAACGGCACACCTCAAAGTAAGACTTTCCCATCTAGAAAACCCCACACTGTCACCTTGAGCACTAGATAGGTCCAACAAACACCACAATTTCATAAAGACATCCAACTCCAAATATAACTCATAACAAGTATTTGTAATCTCTAGCCTAAGTGCCACCATGGTGAGCACGCTGTCACTTTCACACACATGGGGAGAGTAGAGATCTAATAAAGCACTTGAGTAGCAAGGTAGATCTAATTGATTACAAAGCTCATGATCACAATATGATCATGCATAGAGAGAGAGAGATGAACAAATAGCTACCGGTAGAACCCTTAGCCTCGAGAGAGAACTACTCCCTCCTCATCATGGGAATCAGCAATGGTGATGGAGATGGTGGTGGAGATCGATGGAGATGGCTCCGGGGCACGTCCCCGTCCCGCCAGGGTGCCGGAATAGAGCCTTTCTGTCCCCCGAATCTCCCCTTCGGTGGCGGCGGCGCTGTGGAACTTTTCGTGGCTGGAGGCTAGATTATTTAGGGTTTATGTCTCGGGAGGCTTCCTATAGGCCAGAGGGCAAGGTCGGTCGGCGGCCAGGGGGCCCACACCATGCCATGGCGTGGCCTGGGGGGACCAGCGCCATGGGGTGGTGTGGCCACCCTGTGGCCCCTCTCCGACTCTCCTTCTGGCTCCGTGAGTCTTCCAGGAAAATATCAACTTTGGCTTTTGTCCCGTCCAATTCCGAGAATACTGATTTTCGGACTTTCCTAGAACCAAAAACAGCAGAAAACAGGCAACTGGCACTGTGGCTCTTGTTAATAGGTTAGTCCAAGAAATCATATGAAAAGTACTCCAAAGTGTGGACAAAACATAACAATGTAGATAAAACCAAGCATGGAACGTCAAAAATTATAGATACATTTGCAATGTATCAGGCCACCATGTACCTCCTTAACAACCAGCCGCCAGCTGGAGATCCCCGAGCCTCCATGCACCGATCTACGATCGTGGGCTTGGGATTAATCAAGGCCGCCCTCGACAAGGAGCCAACACCAGAGCCAAAAAAGGCAAAGCGCTAGCAAAGCGTTATTCCTCGCCCTCATCCAGTGATGACAGTCATGACCTGTTTCGATGTCGCCGCTCACAGCGACACGACCATGACTACGACGCGCGTGATGAAATCACGCAGCGCAAGATCGACAAATCAAGGGCACGACGTGCTCGGTCGACTGACTCAGAAGAGGAAGACGTGGAGCTCTGCGGCGCCAGATGCTTCAACAGGTCCATCAGGCAGAAGCGAATGCCAAAGGGGTTCAAACTCCCGTCGGAGAACCCGAAGTTTGACGGCCTACAGGACCCAAAGATCTGGCGGGAGGACCACATCTCCTCCGTCAGGCTCCACGGAGGCAGTCGAAGCACGGCCATGCAATGCTTACAGCTACAGCTGCAAGGCGCCGCCTGGGCATGGCTCAACAACCTCCCACGCGGATCCATTCGCAGTTGGGATGAGCTGGTTTACAGCTTCGTGCACAACTTCAAGGGCACGTACAAGCGGCCTGCATCAATCGAAGAGCTGAGATGCTGCCAGCAAAGATCGGGCGAATCGCTGTGCTCCTACATCCAAAGGTGGTCCATCATCAAGAACTCCGCAGAGAACATCTCGGAGGATCGCGCGATTGACGCATTCAATGGTGGCGTTCGCCGCATAGTGCTCAGGGAGGAGCTGGGCCGCTCAAAGCCCAAGACCATCGACCACCTGATGGAAATCGCGAATTGGTGGGCCGATGGAGAAGATTCGGTGAGGAATCGCGTCCACTCCGACGAGGAGGAGGAGCTCGAACGCAGACGCGATCGCCGAGGCAAATGCTGCATGCGCATCTATGATGACAGTGACGACGTTAACATGGTCGTAGCTGGCTTTACCAACAGACGCGATGATAACCGTAACAGCGGATACCGTAGCGTCGGATACCGCGACTCTGGGAAAACCACGCAAGTGTGGCAACACCGCAATCGCGATGAAGCACCCGCGACATCCATTGAGGACAAATTTTCCGGGCCATGTACGGTGCACTTCTACATCGACAAACACGTTGTAAAGAAGAAGTCCAACCACCTCCTCGAGGACTGCCGCGAATTCCTCAAACTACATGAGGGATTGGTTCGAATGAATCGCAACGCAGTCGAAAGAGGCTACGGAGCCGCTCCAGGTGCCGTAGCACATGGAGCTCCGCCACCACCACCGGGGCAACCTCCAAATGCAGCTGCGTCGGACTAGCACCATGGAGGCGAACCATACCCATGGGCCATGGGCACCATGATGATCCAAAAAGGATGCCCCTCCAATCGGGTGCAGAAGGCCATCACTCGCCAAGTCAACTTGGCCACACACTCGCCACCATCCACCACTGAGTACCTCAGCGGAAGCGAGTCCTGCATCACCTTCGACAAACGTGATCATCCGCCTCAAGTACCTCGTCCAGGCCACTGTCCCCTTGTACTCGAGGCGCAAATCGGAGGCTTCGACATGAGTCGCATCTTCATGGATGGCGGAAGCGGCATCAACCTCATATTCGCGAGTACCTTGCGAGCAATGAGGATCCCTCTAACTTGCCTAGAGGCCTCAAACACAACATTCCATGACATCATCCCAGGCAAGGGCGTGTATCCCCTGGGCAAAATCAACCTCGACGTCATCTTCGGTACGCCGAAAAACTTTCGGCGCGAGCGCATCAACTTTGAGGTCGTCGACTGGCCCTCCCAGTACCACTGCATCCTCAGACGTGTCGCGTTCGCGAGGTTCATGGCAGTGCCACACTACGCCTACCTGCAGATGAAAATGCCAGGTCCCAATGGCGTCATCACAGTCAACGGGAGCTATGAGAGGTTCGACAGTTGCAACAGGGAATTCAATAGAATTTCCCAGTCCTTTGGCATGCAGGAAGAACTCGCGAGGCTGAAGGAGTCGACGGACAATAGTCTGCCTCCCCTCAGCCGGCCAAGCTCACCCGATCTATCTTTCGATTCATCGGTGCACACAAAGAAAGTGCAGGTCCACCCATCGGATCCCGCCAAGACAGCCCTCATTGCCAACAACCTGAGTCCCGCATAGAAACTCACGCTCGTCGAATTCCTCCGTGAGCACTGGGAAATTTTCGCCTGGTGTCCTGTGGACATGCCAGGAGTTCTCAGGGAATTTGCCGAGCACGCACTCAACGTCAACCCAGACACAAGGCCTGTCAAGCAAACAATCCGGCGATTATCGGAGCCACAGGCGTAGGCGGTTGGAATGGAGATCAACAGACTCCTCGACGCCAAGTTCATAAGCGAGATCAAGGAAAGCACTTGGCTCGCCAACATGGTGCTGGTACCAAAAAAGGACACGGATATCCTGCGGATGTGCGTGGACTTCACCTCTCTGAATAATCACAGCCCAAAGGATCACTTCCCGTTGCCACGCATCGACCAAATCATCAACTTCACCACGGGATGCAAGTGCCTCTGCTTCCTCGACGCCTACTCAGGCTATAATCAGATTTGAATGAAGGAGGAAGACCAAGAGAAAATAGCGTTTACAACGCCCTTTGGTGTGTTCTGCTACAACACAATGCCCTTCGGGCTAAAGAACGCGGGAGCCACGTACCAGCAGTGCATGCAGGCTTGCCTTAAGGAACAACTTGGTCGCAACATCCAAGTCTATGTCGACGACATAGTAATCAAGACCAAGGAGGAAGCCTCCCTAATCGACGATTTGCACGAAACCTTCGCCAACCTCGACCGCTACCGGATCAAGCTCAATCTAGACAAATGCGCCTTTGGCGTGCCATCCGGGCAACTACTCGGGTACCTCATCTCCGCAAGAGGAATCGAGGCAAACCCGAAGAAAATAAAAGCCATACTGGCCATGGAGAAGCCGAAAAACATAAGGGGCGTTCAACAGCTGGCTGGGCGAATCACGGCCCTCAGTCGATTCATCAGTCGGATGGGTGAAAAGGCACTGCCCTTCTACCAACTCCTCCGCAAAGCTGAAAAGTTTGAGTGGACCAACTAAGCGTAGGAAGCATTCAAAGACCTCAAGCGCCTTCTATCCACCTCGCCAGTACTAGTGACCCCACGGGAAAGGGAACCACTGTTGCTATATATCTCCGCCACCAACCAGGTGGTCAGCACAGTGCTTGTCGTCGAGCGAGCCGAGGAAAACAAGATCCATGGAGTACAACGCCCAGTATACTACCTCAGTGAGGTCCTCACACCAACAAAACAGCGGTACCCGCACTACCAGAAGTTGGCGTACGGCGTCTTCATGACCACCCGACGACTGTGCCATTATTTCCAGGAATACTCAAACATGGTGGTCAACGACGCCCCATTGGGGCATATCCTCAATAACCCCGATGCCACGGGACGAGTCGCGCTTTGGGGAATAGAATTGTCTCCACGAGACATTACATACGAAAAGCGTGACACAATCAAGTCGCAAGTTCTCCCTGACTTCCTCGTGCACTGGATGGAGAACCAGCTCCCGGACAAACCAGATATGTCCTACCTCTGGACAATACACTTCGATGGGTCCAAGCGGAAGGATGGAGCAGGTGCAGGTGTCATACTGACATCACCTCAAGGGGACAAGTTGAAGTACATCCTGCGAATGCAGTTCACAGCCTCCAACAACGAAGCTGAATACGAGGCCCTGCTACACGGGATGAGGATGGCAAAAGCCTGCGGCGCCAAGAGACTCATTATTTCCGGTGACTCCAAGTTGGTCGTCAACCAAACAATGCATGAGTGCGACGCACTGAATGACAACATGATCGCCTACCGCGACCTCTACGACACCCTCGAAGGGGACTTTGACGGCTGCGAGCTACAACACGTAGGCCGCGAAAGCAACGAAGAGGCGGACGCACTCGCCAACATAGGCTCTACCTGCGCCCCCATACCACCTGGGGTATTTCTCGAGCGCATCTGTGAACGCTCCATCAAGCCAAAGGCAACAGAGAAGAAAACAAGCGCAGCAACAGACTCGGGGGCTACGCCGCCCAATGAGCCAATGGCACTCGATGACCTGGAGCTGGACACAGGACTCGAAGGACCAATGAGCGTCATGATGATCGAATCATCCTGGACTCATCCGTACATAACGTACCTCCTCAGCAAAAGGCTACCGGACGACCTGACTGACGCCCGGCACATCGCGCGGCGATCCAAGGCATTCTCTGTTATCAACGGCGAACTGTACAAGCGCAACATCACAGGAGTGCTCCAGCGGTGTGTCTCCACGGCTGACGGAAAAGTTTTTCTCCTCGACATCCATGAGGGAACCTGCGAACACCACGTTGGTAGTCGCGCCCTCGTGGCCAAAGCTCTACGAGCTGGGTTTTACTGGCCTACGGCCATGCGCGACGCCAAGGACATCGTCTAGAAGTGCAACGCGTGCCAGCGATTCGCGGAGAAACCACACGCGCCTGGCGCCGAGCTCGGGCCAATTCCGTTGGCCTAGCCCTTCGCGCAATGGGGACTCGACATGGTCGGCAAGCTCCCTAAGTCCTCACAAGGAGGTTATGTCTACCTCCTAGTGGAGGTCGACAAGTTCACCAAGTGGATAGAGGCAATGCCAGCGACCAATCAATCAGGGCACAACGCAGTCAAGTTCTTCGAGTCCCTCGTCTTCCGCTTCGGGGTACCACACAGCATCATCACAGACAATGACACGAACTTCACATCCAAGGAGTTTCAAGAATTCTGTGAGAACCTGGGAATCAACATTAACTATGCCTCGGTGGCACATCCACAGACCAACGGTCAAGTCGAAAAGGTGAACGGACTCATCTGCGGCGGCATCAAGAAGCGACTCCTCTGACCACTCGAACAAGCCGCGGGTTGCTGGCCTGACGAACTACAATCAGTACTTTGGAGCTTACGTACAACTCCAAACAGCGCTACAGGCTACACCCCGTTCTTCATGGTCCACGAGGCTGAAGCCGTGCTGCCCGCCGAAGTACGGTACAAAGCGCCACGCGTTGTCGCCTACAGTGAGCAGGAGTCATCCCTCGCACTCGAAGACTCCGTCGACCTCCTCGACGAAGCGAGAGAAATCGCCGCGGAAAGATCGACGATCTACCAGCAGAACCTGCGCAACTACCACAGTAGGAGGCGACGCCCCTGATCCTTCGTCGAAGGCGACTTGGTCCTGCGACTAAAGCAGCAACGACACCTCAAACTCGAGTCCCCCTGGGAGGGGCCATACGTGATTACAGAAGTAATCCCAGGTGGCGCCTATCGCCTTCAAGATTTAGAGATAGGAGTCGCATACTCCAACCCCTGGAACGTCGCGCAGCTGCGATGCCTCTACCCTTAGTTGTTTTTACTTTTACATTGCAAATAAGGCACTCAGCCAAGGCTACTTAGCCACACATTGTACTTCGTACTGTCTCGCGAATAATAAAGCTAAGTGCCCCAAAACTCTATGTCTTCCTTTATTTTTCCGCAACTTATCGACTCGGGAGCTACGCCACCCTATACACATCTGTTCTACGAACTAAAATGCGATATCATGAGTAGCTGGCACATCAATCGAAACCCTTGACACAACATCAACTCAGTTGCAATGCACCTGACAGGTTGACAAGGGACTCAGATAAACGCATGGCCAGGTTAACGAAAAGGAGTCGCATAGTGCAACGCATTTACACGCTAACAAGCTATTTATACATACTCGACAGTCAATTATACACAACATTTATACGAACTTTACAACACGGGTACACTTATGTGCAGGATACAAATTAAGCTACTACTGCAACAAGAGAACGTTGGTTTGTTCCTCAAAGAAGTTGACGATCTCTTCTGCTAGACCGCCTGGTAGTGCGGCACCATATTCCAGACAGAACCTGCTGGTGGTGCAGGTGGCCCAGCCGCAATTGCCACAACATCCACGTCAGGCCTATGCAGTCGCACCAGCGATAGAGCAGCCTTGGCACCAGCCACCAACTGCTTCCTCACACACTCGCGAACCGCGGTCAGATCTTGAAACTTGGCAAGGAGGGCCAGCAAGCTTGATGGAGTAACATCCAGCGGAAACATCGTCCGATAAATGTTCTTCAAGCATGACTGCGACTTCTTCAGAAAGTGCAGCACTCGTGACGCACGATCCTGTAGGGTCGCCAACGCAATCGCACGATCATGATCTACCCAGAAGTATCCACTCTCTTGAAGTTGCTCCTGGGTCAGATCATGCATGCGAATGGCAATTCTATCCTTCTCATCTTGCGGATGACGCGTGCTGACAACTATACGAAGCAACAAAAGAAGCATAAGGACGGCGCACCATCGCGAGTAACTACAAGGAAAAGATAAGAGCAAGCAAACTAACACTTGAATTGGTCGCCCAGCTGCTTCACCTTGCCAAGCAGATACTGCTCTCGGGCGGCGGCTTTCTCTGCCTTTGACTTCCATACATCCGCGTTACCGCGGAGCACGGGCAACTCATGCTCCAGCTGCTTCACGCGGTCACGCAGTCGCGAAAGCAGCGACAGCTCATCTACCCTAGAGCGCGGCGGTGCCAAAGTATCATCAAGGGACGGCGAGTCCTGAGTCTCCCTCAAAGGATCACTTGATGTACCCTACCACAAGACAAGATAGAAGCAAATAAGACGACCAAATCTACACAAAACAAAATATTCAAGTGCATTGAAGACTAGCAAAAGTATCAGCAGATACACTCGCCAGCAGGCATGTTCTTAACAAAGGACATAAACTAATTAACTATTACAAAGCTACTGAGGGGCGATTGGCTTCTTCGACTTCGATGGCTTCAGGGGCTTCATCGAGTCTGTGGCAGTGTCAGATGCCACTGACTTTCCGCCAGCCCCTGATGCCGCAGCCTTTGCTGCCTTCTTGGCTCGCTGCAGCTCCTCAGAGTACTTCACAATCGTGTTAATCAGCTACGGCCCATATTTGCCACAGGCAGTCGTGAAGGGAGCAAAGACTACCTGCTGACCGTCCGTGCTAACGGGCATCACCTTCGAAACCGCTGCAGGATCAACCTCGAGTCTGTGGGCCTGCACCATGGCAAGTGACATAGACGCGCCAGCCGCACGGAGGGAGTTCTTGAAGCTTGAAGGAACACCCCCTGCGAGAGACTCCACCAGCTCGTCCATGTTCTCGATTAGCTCAGCCTTGGGCATCAACTCCTCCCGGAGGCGACTGAGCACACCCTTGGCCTTTGAGAGCACGTCCTGAACGGCAGCGCTGCGGTCTTCGACTGCTGAAAGCGCACCCGCCAAGGCATCGTCACAGCGATGGGCCTGAGGATCAAAGCTCAAATCGCTAGCATCTGTACATAAATCCACACATGGACAAAAACATCAGCGCCAGCGGTAAAAAGTCGAGCAGAGAAAGATAACGATATCCAAAGCAAAGTACCTGAAAGGGCCTTGACAATTGAGAAAAGCTATTCTTCGAACAACTTCTCACTGGCTGCGAAGGAAGCACACAGCTCCTCTTCGTGCCTTTGCGCCTCGTCATGCACCGCGATTGCCTCATCGTGACCCTTCACAGCCACGGCGAGTGTTTTCTCCATGGTGGCAGCATTGCGCCGAAGGGCATTATGTTCAGCTACAAAACAAAAAAGATTGACTATCAGTCGACTATATAAAAAGGAGAAGAAGAAAAAGTGAAGAACACTTACTTTCGACCACGCGATGACGCGTCTCCAGCATTGCATGCTGGCAGCCCATCGCAAGCACTTGCTCCGCCAAGTGAGCGGCTTCCTTCACAAGGAGCTATCGCACAACAAGGGATCAGCAGAAGCAATAGATAACATCGACTGCAACATTACAAGAAGAAAATCTACACTTACATGATTCTCCAATGACTCCGAAGTTGTATGTTGTACCATCATCCGGGCAACCATTCGATCCTCCCCTTCGTGCGGAGAGCTGCAAGAGTTGTGTCCGGAGTGGGCCACCAATGGAGGGGAAGGAGCGTGCTCGACCTCTTTCTTGGCCCTTGAGGTCGCGACTCCTGATTCTTTCAAAAATTGGACGTCGCCAGAAGATGATGATGCCTCTTGACTGCAAAGACAAAATCAACATCAAGAAAAGACAAAATCCAGAGACGAACCAAAAAGGGCAAATCCAGAGAAGAGCAAACAAATTAGAAAACTTACCAATCAAACTTGTCAAAGTCAAAAGTAGGCTCCCCCGACTCTGACGAGGACTCCTTGGGCAGTCGCATCTTCTTGCGAGAGGATGGTGCCACGATACTCATGGGAATGGCAGGGATTGGCGATTCTGCACCACCGCCTGCACCTTCCGGAGTCAAAGGAGATGACGCATCGGAGTCCTCGCTACGCGAACGCTTACGAGTATCTGGACTACCCAACTCGGGGGCTTCCTCCTCCACATCAGATAGGACGGTCGACTCCGACTCGTCCTCTTCCAAGGCGTCGCGGGGGATAACCCCCTCAGGAAGAGGGGGCATACAAGGTGACACCTCCCAATCCTGCATACAGACAACAAATTCAGCAAAAAGCAAGTAAACAACAAAGAAGCAATCAACAAACTAAGCTACTACGTAGCACAATTATACCTTAGGAGGAGGGTTCAAAGCGTCGAACGGAGGAACGACTAGCTCACTAGGGAGAACATCCTTGACGGTGTATGTGGTCACCAGTCGAACCCTTTTATCTATCTCACTTGCGGACATGCCATCGACAGACACGCGAGTGGCATCGTCAGCACCAGCCCACTAAAACATGGGCTGGACTCTAGCATGCAGGGGCTGGATGCGACGGCGCAGCCACGTGCAAATGAGTTCGCAACCTCCTTCCTCTTTACCTATGTGACTCTCGAGGTTGCAGACGCGCTCGTACAACACATCTGTCTCCACAGACTCGCCAGGCATGATTACATTCTTCCAGGAGCGCCTCCTCTTGCATGACATTGAGGGGTCGAAGGGCGCGAGTCCGAAGTGGTCTCCGTCAGCCTTCTGGTCACGAATGTAGAACCACTTGTCCCTCCACCCTTGGACGGACTTCGTCAGCTTGATGTCGAAATAGGTGGTGGATGGATAGACGTGAATTCCGCATCCGCCTACATCGTAGACTAAAGAGCCAGAAGCAGATTGGCGCTTCAACTTGAAGATGCGCTTGAAGAGGCCGAAGTGCGGCTCGATTCTGAGCCAGCACTCGCAAAGGGTGATGAAGCAAGAGATGTGGAGGATAGAGTTTGGGGATAGCTGATGGAGCTGTAGCCCGTAAAAGCAAAGGAGGCCCCTGAAGAAGGGGTGCAGGGACAACGAGAGGCCGCGAATGATGAATGCCAAGAACATCACTCGAAAACCAGCGGGAGGAGAGGGGATTATCTCACCATCGGGGACGCGCGTGTCGGCGACTATGGCGGACAACACTCCGTCTTGGCGAAGAAGACGGAGATCAGAGGACTTGATGATGGAGGGACGCCACACACCATTCGTGACGCGGGTGCCCGCACCCTTCTTCTTCCTGCCGACGGTGGTGCTGGTACCCACAGCAGCGGAGCCGCCTTTCTTCTTCACCGCAGTAGTGGTAGCCGCGGAATCGGCCGCAACACCTCCCTTCTTCTTCCCCATTGTGTAGTGGCGATGTGATCGAAGAAAATAGCTGGGTAATGCGCGGAGCTGGTCCAGCGCCGCGGAGGAAAAGAGAGCAGAGAAACCAAGGGAGCAGCAGCAATGGCGATGAAGGCAGAAGATGAGCGAAAAGCAGATGTGAATTTTACCGTCGCAGCACCACTACTTAACCCCTGGAAGATGCAATCCAACGGCTCAGAAAAACCCTACTGGACGCGTGGCGATCATCTTGCTAGACACGTGGAGGAGCTAAAACACGAACCGTCCCCCCACTACTCCCATTACGTGCGGAAATCGAGGAGGCGCGGTTAAAATAAAGATTACGCACGCCTAATCAAATCAAAGTCAGATAGTGGGGTCCACTGCTCGTCACGCCCCGTCAAACTCGCTCACGCGGGCAACTGAGGTCATGAAATTGTCAGCACTGACGTCATCAAAAGCTACGCAGCAAAAGACTTCGACTACTTCAGTCCTTGCTTGAGTCTTCGACTCCACCAAGCACTCGGGGGCTACTCCCATAGGGAGCGCTGGTCGTGCACCCTACATTTTTTCTTTCTTTTTCTTTTTTAGGAACATGGATAATCAAAGCAAACCCAACACCTTGAAGCATGGCTCGACTATGGACATGGGTTACTCCCATAGGGAGCGCCGGATGCAAATTCGACTGAAACAAGCAAACAAAAGACGACAGTAGTCGCAAAAGTTACTTAGTCCCTGCCTAAGTCTTTGACTCAACCAGGCACTCGGGGGATACTCCCATAGGGAGCGCTGGTCGCGCACCCTATGATTATTTGTACCAAGTACTGTGTGTTGATAACGTCTACACTCGAAGTTTATGGCGACACCGCCTCATAGTTTTTCCCTACAAAGAGACTGCGTCTCCTGGGTCACCCGAATCGTCTCCGCGATGATAAAATTCGGATGCCGCGCTTACAGCGTGAAGGTAAGAGCTGAATGGCCTGGCAACGCATTTGCTGCGCACTACCAGAAATATATCCATGCCTACAGGTACGATGAATATTCCTTGACGGACGCGTCGAGTGCTCACACCCATATACTGGAATTCGACTCCTGTAAGACCTCCGCAGCTTGAGTCGAATTACACTAGCACTTTTCCGGATTCGAGTCCGAGGACTCGAGTTCGAGTAGATTGTGTTGTTTCACCCTAAGGTGGTTAACTAATACCAATACATCGGTTAAATCAGGAACGCACATCAACAATCCCTATGACATAAACAAAGTAGTCGAAATATACTCATTCATGTACTCGAAAGGCTTCATAAACTCCCTAGTCGAATCTGTGATTCCACTAGACACTCGGGGGCTACTGACATGGGTATACCCTACAGGTACTCAAGCTTGGTATATACAGCCTGAATACGTGGAGTCCCACGGTTCCGCCAA
This sequence comes from Avena eriantha, assembly GCA_910589775.1. NCBI lineage: Eukaryota > Viridiplantae > Streptophyta > Magnoliopsida > Poales > Poaceae > Avena > Avena eriantha. Next base: position 52,792,261 of record OU342745.1, read on the forward strand.
GGCCCAAATGAAGGACTCGAGTGGCCTACAGACTCTTGATTTCTTGAAGAACAAGAAGAAACTAAAGATAGAAAGTTCAAAGGGGAAAACCCTAATTTGTAACCGACTCGACCTGCTACCCGAGACCTAGCATATCTATATAAAGGCTAGGAGGGGGCGGCGAGAAGGACACACGCCACCCTAGTTTCCACAACCCTCGCCAGATTGCATCTGCGCACCATTGTAATCGTCGATTCCTTTGATAATTCTACGAGCAGACAAGCAGGAGTAGGGACCTCTACGAGGCCTGAACCTGGGTAAATCTTCGAGTCCCCTGTGTTCTTGTTTGCTAGCCGATAGATGTCTCCAGTGCTCCCTCCTTCTCCAAAACCCAAGTCCATAACAATGGGCATTGATGAGTCAAACCCTCGTTAGAGGGACTATAGAAAATAATTTTTGAGGTTGACATGCACCATCATAAACTTTGTATCAACATCCCCAAGCTTAACTCCTGCTCGTCCTCGAGTAGGTAAGTGATAAAAAGAAAGAATAATTTTTGAGGTGACATGCACCATCATAAACTTGATCAAAGTATTTGTAAAACATTCAAAGCTGGGATCATAGTACTTCAATCATAACATGAAAGACAAATTTCTAACAATAAGACAAAGCAACTATGCTGCAACATGAAAAGGCACAAACTAAAGATTAATGAATAACAATACTTTGCAAGAAGTTTGTTTGTTTCTAATAAAGAAAACATAGCATAGTGGCATTCAGCTTGTCCCTCATAGAGTAGCAAACATAAATGCATAGGACACCTTCAAAGTTCATAAGAGTGACTAGATACAAATAGTTTAAAACAAGCAATATCAAAATTATGCATCAATCAATAAGTCTTGGGACAATGCACATAGAACTAAGAATGGCCACTATGCTCTCAAAGTAGGTTCAGAAAGATAGAAGGTGGAGACTCAACATAAAAGTAAAAGAAAGGTCTTCATAGAAGGAAGTAGGGATTCAAGTTTCATAAAGAGCTTCCAAAAATTATGGTACTTAATAGCTTTCAGCTCTCATTGCCCATATCATAAGCATCTTAAAGTGATTAAGGTTAAAGTGAACAAACTATGGTGTATATGCTTGACGAAGTATAAGTTGGAAATCTCATGTCCCTTGAATACGAGGGCCTCTCCTCATGCTACTCAAGTTTAGTCACCGGTAAGTTCTTGTCAACGTAAGTACATGTGTATCATAGAGAACCGCCAACGGGGTACCCCTTGCCCGATGATACGGAAGAATTCCCATATCAAAATGACAAGGCAAGCAGACAACGAGAATCTCAGCAATCTTCTTATTTACCATGGGAATATGGTGCTTTTTTCTCTCTTTCCTCTTTTCATATATCTCTTTTTTCTCTTTATTTTCTCAATATCTGACTCTTTTTTTATAAGAAGAATGCTTCATAGACAGCTCATTATGGTTACGCTGCAGGTTTCCACCATGTCAGCATGGATTAGACCAGTGGCCCAGGTGTTTCTCTAACACATATACATAACTCCATGACTTACAAGCTCCCCTTTCATTTCACACCGACGACATCCATAGACAAAAGAGCATGATATCAACTAGGTACAAAGTACATGTGCAACGTTGAAAGCGTTCCCCATGATAACATGGTTCTGCTAATCCCCAACAAATAAGTGCAAGCATATACAACATAGACGACACAATGGTTCAAGTTTATCAAGGGCAAAAAAAGTAAAGTGTGCCATCAAGTTCGTGAGAGCTTTAATCACTAGTTTTCTCATAACAAGTTTAATTCGGAAGGTAGATAAAAACATGAATATACTTGGAATAGCATATGCTAGTAGGTAGGTATGCTGGACTCTTTGGAATGACTTGGTTTAGGGAGTTGGATGCATGAGTGGAACTCATACTTGATTGTGGAGGCTAGCAAAATATTGGGAGAGACAAACTAAGAGAGCAATAATGGCCATAATCATGTAGAGCGACAAAACATCATTGATCAAAGCATAAAGTGATACTAAAAGTTGAAAACTAAAGGATCTTAAGTGATTATGGTGACTTGGGATAGTCATACATGGTGTGAGCATATGCCAAGTCAACCCAAATAAAGCATCAAAGGAGAATACCACTATACTATGCTTTAATATGCTAAAACAACGCATGATTCTTCAAAGGCACATTAAGAAATCTCAATTGTTTATAACAAGTCATGCTACAGCAAAGAATACTAAGCCTAAAGCCAAAACAAAATCAAGCATGCCATGACAAAGAATATGCCACAGTCAAAATCAAGCTCTCTTTACCACTTAGGCATGAACTTTCCTACTCTTTTTCCAATCCAAACCAAACTATTTGAAAACCAATGCTTGAAAGAGAGGGTCAACCAATTTATTCAGAAAACTAGGAAAACAAAGCAAACAAAAAAACAAAATGAAAACGAAAAAGAAGACGCTCCAAGAACAACACAACTGTGCATGAAACAATAAAAATGAAGCGTTTGGAAGAAACCTGGGATTTTTATTGATGAAGAGGGGGATGCCTTGGGCATCCCCATCCTTTGATTCTTGTACTTCTTGGATATTTCTTGGGGTGACACGCGTGGCATCCCCAAGCTTGAGATTTAGTCCATCCTTCATCTCATTACTCATTCCTTCCATACACCTAAATTTTTTCCTTCATACAAAACTTCACACAATCTTTATTAGCAACATTAGTGCACTCAAGATAATAGGTCTTTAGGTTCAGTTCCAAAACCAATAAAACTTCCATTAAAACACTAGCTACTGTAGCACTTCCCTCAAAAATCTCAATTCCCCAAAAGAAATCAAAAAGGAACCAACAAGAAGCAAATGCAGAAAATGGCAGAAATCTATCAAAACAGACCAGCATGTAAAGATGAATTTTTTCGAAGACCTTCTGTTGCTCAAATCAAAAAGTGTTAAACTAAGAAAGTTAGATAACAACCTGGGGCAGAAGCATGAAAATTCACGCCTCAAAAGGATGTATAGAGATTTTACACAAATTTTTATGGTGAAGCACATAAATCTATTTCGGGACAACAACTTTCCCAATCATTACTTTTCTCTCATTAGAGGTCACTATTGGCAAAAAAAGCAAATAAAAAGGATAAGGAGCGGTTATTACTGAGGTAATAACTTCCAAGACTCCTCTAAAACTTTTGGGTTATCTCCCAATAAGTACTTTTCTTTAACGCCTTTAAGTTAGGCATAAGAAGCAAGAAAAAGAATCAAGTGTTCTCAAATGAAGAAGCATTAAGAGAAAATTTTGTTTTCATAGGAGAGGCAAAATAAATCTTCTCTCTCTTCTTAGGGAAGTGTTATATACTTTCCTTGAGTGGGAGTTGATATTTAATGGTGCCTTCTTTCATATCAATAATAGCACCACAGTTCTAAGAAAAGGTCTTCCCAAAGTAATAGCACAAGAAGCATTGCATTCAACATCCAAAACATAGAAATCAACAGGGACATAAGCATTGTTAACCATAATAAGAACATCATTAATACTCCCCATGAGTTTATTTTTAGCATTATCATCAAGTGGGACATTCAAATAACAATCTTCAAGTGGTGGCAAATCAAGCATATCATAAATCTTTCTAGACATAATGGAAACACTACTATTAAGATCACATAAAGCTTCCAAATCAAAATCATTCACTTTCATATTGATGATGGGTTCCCAACCATCTTCTTGTTTTATAGGAATAGAAGCTTTATGTTTCATCTTTTCTTCTATAATCTTTATGAGAGCATCAGTAATTTGTTTTGTAAAGGCCATGTTCGTAGCACTAGCATTAGGAATTTTACCAAGCTTTTGTAGGAACTTAATAACTTCAGAGATATTGCAACCATCAAGATCAAAATCATAGTTATCATCTAAGGTAGTAGAGCTATTACTAGCCTCAACACTAGTGGTAGTGATAGTAGAAACACTAATGTTTCTAGCAATTTCATCTTCTCTTTCCCACTTAGCATGCAATTCAGCTAATAGTCTAACATTTTCATCAATTCTTACTTGTATGGCATTAGGGGTTGCAAAGGGATTATCAATAGTTTCAGGTTTAGCAGCCATTTTATTCAAAGAAGATTGAGCTTCAGCCAAAGATGCTATATTTCTTTCAACATTAGAGAGTTTTTCCTCAATAGTTTTATTGAAAGCAGTTTGTTTACTAATAAAATCTTTAAGCATAACTTCAAGTTTAGAGGGTGCACTCCTATTGTTGTTGTAGGAATTTCCATAAGCATTACCATTGTTGGGAGGATGTGGCTTATAATTGTTGTTACCAAAATTGTTCCTGTAGGCATTGTTGCTAAAATTATTTTTTCTTATAAAGTTCACATCAACTTGCTCTTCTTGAGCAACCAAAGAGGCTAAGGGAACATTATTTGGATCAATATGGGCTTTCCCATTAACTAGCATAGACTTAATAACATCAATCTTATCACTCAAGGAGGAGGTTTCCTCAACAGAATTTACCTTCTTACCTTGTGGAGCTCTCTCAGTATGCCATTCAGAGTAGTTAACCATCATATTATCCAGAAGCTTTGTTGCAGCACCCAAAGTAATGGTCATAATGTTGGAGATATGCCCAAGAGGCAATAATAAAAGTGATTATTATTATATCTTTGTGTTTATGATGAATGTTTACATCCCATGCTATAATTGTATTATTAGGAAACACTGATACATGTGTGTTTTGTAAACATATAAGAGTCCCTAGTAAGCCTCTTGTTGAACTAGCTTGTTGATTAATTGATGATTATGGTTTCCTGATCATGGACATTAAGGATGTGATTAATAACAAGGTCATATCATTAGGAGAATGATGTGATGGACACACACACCCATAGTAAGCGTAGCATAAGATCAAGTCATTAAGTTCGTATTGCTGTAAGCTTTCAAACACATAGTAACCTATTCCTTCGACCATGAGGTTATGTTAATCACCATCACTGGATGAATACTTTGATGACATCAAACGCCGCTTCGTAACTAGGTGGTTATAAAAGTGTCATTGGGTATTCTGAAAGTATGTGTTGAAGCTCATGAACCAAGATTGGGATTTGTCCATCCATATGACGGATAGATATGCTCTGGGCCCTCTCGGTGGAATGTCATCTAGTTAGCTTGCAAGCATGTGACTAGGTCACAAGGGATGACATATCACGGAACGAGTAAAGAGTACTTATCAGTAACGAGGTAGAACTAGGTATGGAGATACCGACGATCAAACCTCGGATAAGTATAGTACCGCGAGACAAAGGGAATTAGTTTCGTATGTAAATGGTTCAATCGATCGCGAAGTCATCGTTGAGTATGTGGGAGCCATTATGGATCTCCAGGTCCCGCTGATGGTTATTGATAGGAGATGTGTCTCTATCATGTCTACATATTCACGAACCGTAGGGTGACACACTTAAGGTCCGAAGTTGTTTTAAGTAGATATGGAATGTGCGTTGGAGACCGAATGTTGTTTGGAGTCTCGGATTGGATTCGGGACATCACGAGGAGATCCGGAATGGTCCGCAGAATAAGATTCATATATAGGAGATCATTTTATGAGATAGGAAATGTTCCGGAGTGTTTGTATGAGAGTTCTAGAAGGTTTCGGAATGTTCCGGAAGGTTCTAGAAGATATCTTGGAGTTTGCTTGAAAATCAAGATAGGGATCAAGGAGTCCTGGTGGGTCAAGATACGGATTCGTGGGGGAGGAGGACTCCTCCCCCCACCTCCAATCCGCCGGCCTAGGGAGGAGAGGAGTCCTACAAGGACTCCCCTCCCCATGGCGCCATCCCCTCTTTAAATAGAGGGGCAGGGGGCGCCCCCTCCTCCCTTGCTCTCATAATCCCCAATCTCTGCCGCCTCTCTCCTCCACCATCTTCTGCATAGGCATAGGCGAAGCCCTGCAGAATTCTCTACTCCACCACCACCACCACACCGTCGTGCTGCTGCGATTCCGTGGAGAAGATCTACTACCTCCACTGCTCGCTGGAACAGGGAGAGGAAGGTCTGCTTCGACTCCGCACGTGTGACCGACTGCGGAAGCGCTGCCGAATCGTGGCGCCGGAAGGATCGTCACCTTGACCAAGGGCGGAAGCGCTGCTGGAACGCGGCGCCGGAAGGATCGTCTACTTGACCGAAGGCGGAAGCGCTGCTGGAACGCGACGCCGGAAGGATCGTCCACACGATCTTGAGATCAGCAAGTGATCGACTACATCAACCACGAGATCTAATCTCGTTAACGCTTTCGGATCTACGAGGGTTAGTTCCCATCTATCTCGTTGCTCATGTCTAATAGATTAGATCTTGGCTTTTATCCAGATTAGATCTTGGTTTTGTTCGTTCTTGCGGTAGAATTTTTTTGTTTTCCATGCTACGAACCCATCAGTGGTATCAGAGCCGTATCTATGCGTAGATCTGTTGCACGAGTAGAACACAATGTTTTTGTGGGCGTTGATGCTTTTGTTGTCGGTGTCTTAGCGTGTACTTTGCATCTTGCGGCATGGTGGGATGAAGCGGCTCGGGCTAACATTACATGTCATCGCACATGAGACTTGCTCCACGCTTGACGTGCAACTTTCTTTGCACAAGTGGCTTTGCGGGTGTCTGTATCTCCCACCATAGTTAAGATTCAATTTACAATGAGCATGTTGACAACACTTGTATCAACGTTGTGGTCCTTGTTCGTAGGTAAGATCGGTCTTATGCGAAAGCCCCAAACCACGTAAAACTTGCAAAGAAAATTAGAGGCGTCTAACTTGTTTTTGCAGGGGTTTTGTGATGTGATATGGCCAACATGTGATTGTGATTGTATTTGATGTATGCAATGATCCTTGTTGTAATATGGCAACCGGCAGGAGCCTAATGGTTGTCTTTAATTCTGTTAAGACCTGCGTGTCTATTCATCTTGTAATTGCTTTATTCCAAGTAGTTGTAATAGTTGCTGGTGATGATGGAAAACCATGAAGCGGCGCCACTGACCTTGACGCAATGCTGGTGATGATGGAGATCATGTTCGTGCTTTGGAGATGGAGATCAAAGGCGCAAGAAGAAAAGGCCATATCATATCACACTAATTATGAATTGCCTGTGATGTTAATCCTTTATGCATCTTGTATTGCTTAGATCGCGACGGTAGCATTATAAGATGATCCCTCTCACTAAATATCAAGTAATAAAGTGTTCACCCTTAGTTGGCACCGTTGCTAAGACTCGTCGTTTCGAAGCATCTCGTGATGATCGGATGTGATAGATTCTACGTGTGCATACAACGGGTGCAAGCCAGATTTGCACATGCGGAAACTAAGGTTGTCTTGACGAGCCTAGCATGTACATACATGGTCTCGGAACACGGAATACCAAAAGGTAGAGCATGAGTCATATAATTGATATGATGAACATGAAGATTGTTCGCCAATGAAACTACATCTTCTCTCGTGAAGATCGGACTTGGTGTAGTGGACTTGGTTCGTGTAATCACTAAGACAATGTGAGGGATGTTGTTTTAAGTGGGAGTTCACCTAGTTAGTTTAATAATTAAATTTGAACTCAATTTGTCATAAACTTAGTCTAAACTACTTGCAAATTGTTGTAGATTATGGCGACCCCCTCCATCAATTTCAATGCGTTCCTAGAGAAAGAAAAACTTAAAAACAATGGAAGCAATTTCACGGACTGGTTCCGTGGACTGAAGATCGTCCTCAGGGCTGGTCAGTTGACCTATGTGCTCGATGCACCGCTAGGTGACCCACCTGCAGATAATGCCACCGATGACGAAAAGAATGTTTTCGCCACTCGGAAGAATCATTACTCCACAGTTCAGTGTGCCATCCTGTACGGTTTAGAAGCGGAGCTCCAATAGCGTTTTGAGCACCACGACCCGTTCGAGATCATTAAGGAGCTCAGGCTAATTTTTGAGACTCGCGCGGCCATGGAGAGCTATGAGGCCTCCGAGAAATTCTTTAACTGTAAGATGGAAGAAGGAAGCTCCGTTAGCGAGCACGTGCTCACCATGTCTGGGTACGCTAAGAAGCTCCAAGAGTTGGGAATATCGATTCCTAATGAATTAGGGATTCACCGTCTCCTTCAATCACTTCCACCAAGTTACAAGAACTTTGTGATGAACTACAACATGCACTGCATGAACAAGACGTTGCCTGAACTGTCGTCCATGCTGAAAACTGCTGAAGTGGAGATCAAGAAGGAGCAACAAGTGTTGATGGTCAATAAGACCACAAATTTCAAGAAACGGGGCAAGCCTAAGAACAAGGGCAACTTCAAGAAGGACGGCAAGAAAGCTGCCGCACCTGCTAAGAAGCCCAAGGCTGGTCCTAAACCTGAAACTGAGTGCTTCTACTGCAAGGGAGCTGGTCACTAGAAGCGTAACTGCCCCAAGTACCTGGCGGATCTGAAGAACGGAAACATCAAGAAGAAAGGTATATTTGATATATATGTTATAGATGTGTATCTTACTAGTAATCGTAGTAGTGCCTGGGTATTTGATACTGGTTCGGTTGCTCATATATGTAACTCGAAACAGGAGCTGCGGAATAAACGAACACTCGCAAGAGATGAGGTGACGATGCGCGTTGGAAATGGCTCCAAGGTTGATGTGATCCCCGTCGGCACGCTCCCTCTACATCTACCTTCGGGATTAGTTTTAAATTTAAATAATTGTTATTTGGTGCCTGCGTTAAGCATGAACATTATATCTGGATCCTGTTTATTGCGAGACGGTTACTCTTTTAAGTCTGAGAATAAAGGTTGTTCGATTTATATGAGTAATATCTTTTATGGTAATGCACCTGAGATGAATGGTTTATTCTTACTGAATCTCGATAGTAGTGATACACATGTTCACAACATAGATGCCAAACGAATTAAATTGAATGATAATTCTACATACATGTGGCACTGTCGTCTTGGTCACATTGGAGTAAAGCGTATGAAGAAACTCCATTCAGATGGACTTCTTGAATCACTTGATTTTGAATCACTTGAAAGATGCAAAGCATGTCTAATGGGAAAAATGACTAAGACTCCATTCTCTGGTACAATGGAGTGAGCTACAGACTTATTGGAAATAATACATACCGATGTGTGCGGTCCAATGAGTGTAGCATCGCGTGGTGGATATCGTTATGTTCTCACTTTCACGGATGACTTGAGTAGATATGGGTATGTCTACTTCATGAAACATAAGTCCGAAACTTTCGAGAAGTTTAAGGAATTTCAAAGTGAAGTGGAGAATCATCGTAACAAGAAGATTAAGTTTCTGCGTTCTGATCGCGGGGGTGAATATCTAAGTTACGAGTTTGGCATGCATTTAAAGAAATGTGGAATACTTTCATAGTTGACACCGCCGGGAACACCACAGCGTAATGGTGTGTCCGAACGTCGTAATCGAACTCTCTTAGATATGGTTCGGTCTATGATGTCTCTTACAGATTTACCGTTATCATTTTGGGACTATGCATTAGAGACAGCCGCATTCACTTTAAATAGGGCACCATCTAAATCCGTTGAAACGACACCGTACGAATTGTGGTTTGGTAAGAAACCTAAGTTGTCGTTCCTTAAAGTTTGGGGTTGCGAAGCATATGTAAAGAAGTTACAACCTGATAAGCTAGAACCCAAAGCGGAGAAATGCGTCTTCATAGGATACCCTAAAGAAACAATTGGGTATACCTTCTATCATAGATCCGAAGGCAAAGTTTTTGTTGCAAAGAATGGATCCTTTCTTGAGAAGGAGTTTCTCTCGAAAGAAGTGACTGGAAGGAAAGTAGAACTCGATGAGGTTATTGAACCTTCTCTCGGATTTGAGAGTAGCACAGCACCGGAAGATGTTTTGATGCCGCCTGCACCAATTGAAGAGGAAGCTAATGATAATGATCATGAAACTTCGAACGAAGTTACTACTGAACCTCGCAGGTCAACGAGGGTTCGTACCACTCCTGATTGGTATGACTCTGCCTTGAACGTCATGTTGGTGGACAACGATGATGACCCTGCGACGTATGAAGAAGCTATGGTGAGCCCAGATTCCGACAAATGGCTAGAAGCCATGAAATCCGAAATGGGATCCATGTACGAAAACCAAGTGTGGACTTTGGTGGACTTACCGGATGGCCGTAAGGCTGTCGAGAACAAATGGATTTTCAAGAGAAAAACAGATGCTGATGGTAATGTTACCGTCTATAAAGCTCGACTTGTCGCGAAAGGGTTCCGACAAATTCAAGGAGTTGACTATGATGAGACATTCTCACCAGTAGCGAAGCTGAAATCTGTGAGGATTTTGTTAGCAATTGCTGCACATTTCGATTATGAGATTTGGCAGATGGATGTAAAAACGGCGTTCCTTAATGGTGACATTGAGGAAGAGTTGTATATGGTACAACCCAAGGGTTTTGTCGATCCTAAAGATGCTAACAAGGTATGCAAACTTCAGCGCTCCATTTATGGACTGAAGCAAGCATCCCGTAGTTGGAATCAATGTTTTGATAAAGTAATCAAAAACTTTGGATTTATACAAACTTATGGAGAAGCTTGTATTTACAAGAAAGTGAGTGGGAGCTCTGTAGCATTCCTAGTACTGTATGTAGATGACATATTGTTGATTGGGAATGATATAGAACTTCTTAATAGCGTCAAAACCTATTTGAATAATAGTTTTTCAATGAAGGATCTTGGCGAAGCGGCATACATTCTAGGCATCAAGATTTATAGAGATAGATCAAGACACCTAATAGGGCTTTCACAAAGTACATACTTGGACAAAGTTCTAAAGAAGTTTAGAATGGAAGATAGCAAGAAAGGGTTCGTGCCCATGTTGTCAGGTAAGACCTTGAGTAAAACTCAAAGTCCAGCTACGGAAGAAGATAGAGAGAAAATGAATAAAATTCCCTATGCCTCGGCCATAGGTTCTATCATGTATGCCATGTTGTGTACAAGACCGGATATAGCACATGCTGTTAGTTTGACTAGCAGATATCAAAGTGATCCTGGAGAGGAACACTGGACAGCGGTCAAGAATATCCTAAAGTACCTAAATAGGACTAAGGATATGGTTCTTTCTTATGGAGGTGATGAACAGCTTGTTGTAAATGGTTACACCGATGCTAGTTGGAACACCGATCCGGATGACTCAAAGTCACAGTCGGGTTACGTATTTATTTTGAATGGTGCTGCAGTGAGCTGGAGGAGTGCGAAACAAAGCGTTGTGGCGAAATCTTCAACTGAATCGGAGTACATAGCTGCTTCGGAGGCTGCACAAGAAGCCGTTTGGATGAAGGAATTCATTACTGAACTCGGCGTGGTTCCCAGTGCGTTGGACCCGATGGCCATCTACTGTGACAACACAGGTGCCATAGCTAATGCGCAGGAGCCAAGGTCACATAGCAAGCTGAAGCACATCAAGCTACGTTTCCACGCTATTCGCGAGTATGTCCGAGATGGTGACATAAAGATTTGCAAAGTACACACTGATCTGAATGTGGCAGATCCGTTAACTAAACCTCTCCCTAGGGCAAAGCATGACCAACACCAGAACGCCATGGGTGTTCGGTATATTACCATGTAATCTAGATTATTGACTCTAGTGCAAGTGGGAGACTGTTGGAGATATGCCCAAGAGGCAATAATAAAAGTGATTATTATTATATCTTTGTGTTTATGATGAATGTTTACATCCCATGCTATAATTGTATTATTAGGAAACACTGATACATGTGTGTTTTGTAAACATATAAGAGTCCCTAGTAAGCCTCTTGTTGAACTAGCTTGTTGATTAATTGATGATTATGGTTTCCTGATCATGGACATTAAGGATGTGATTAATAAAAAGGTCATATCATTAGGAGAATGATGTGATGGACACACACACCCATAGTAAGCGTAGCATAAGATCAAGTCATTAAGTTCGTATTGCTGTAAGCTTTCAAACACATAGTAACCTATTCCTTCGACCATGAGGTTATGTTAATCACCATCACTGGATGAATACTTTGATGACATCAAACGCCGCTTCGTAACTGGGTGGTTATAAAAGTGTCATTGGGTATTCTGAAAGTATGTGTTGAAGCTCATGAACCAAGATTGGGATTTGTCCATCCATATGACGGATAGATATGCTCTGGGCCCTCTCGGTGGAATGTCATCTAGTTAGCTTGCAAGCATGTGACTAGGTCACAAGGGATGACATATCACGGAACGAGTAAAGAGTACTTATCAGTAACGAGGTAGAACTAGGTATGGAGATACCGACGATCAAACCTCGGATAAGTATAGTACCGCGAGACAAAGGGAATTAGTTTCGTATGTAAATGGTTCAATCGATCGCGAAGTCATCGTTGAGTATGTGGGAGCCATTATGGATCTCCAGGTCCCGCTGATGGTTATTGATAGGAGATGTGTCTCTATCATGTCTACATATTCACGAACCGTAGGGTGACACACTTAAGGTTCGAAGTTGTTTTAAGTAGATATGGAATGTGCGTTGGAGACCGAATGTTGTTCGGAGTCTCGGATTGGATTCGGGACATCACGAGGAGATCCGGAATGGTCCGCAGAATAAGATTCATATATAGGAGATCATTTTATGAGATAGGAAATGTTCCGGAGTGTTTGTATGAGAGTTCTAGAAGGTTTCGGAATGTTCCGGAAGGTTCTGGAAGATATCTTGGAGTTTGCTTGAAAATCAAGATAGGGATCAAGGAGTCCTGGTGGGTCAAGATACGGATTTGTGGGGAGGAGGACTCCTCCCCCCACCTCCAATCCGCCGGCCTAGGGAGGAGAGGAGTCCTACAAGGACTCCCGTCCCCATGGCGCCATCCCCTCTTTAAATAGAGGGGCAGGGGGCGCCCCCTCCTCCCTTGCTCTCATAATCCCCAATCTCTGCCGCGTCTCTCCTCCACCATCTTCTGCACAGGCATAGGCGAAGCCCTGCAGAATTCTCTACTGCACCACCACCACCACACCGTCGTGCTGCTGGGATTCCGTGGAGAAGATCTACTACCTCCACTGCTCGCTGGAACGGGGAGAGGAAGGTCTGCTTCGACTCCGCACGTGTGACCGACTGCGGAAGCGCTGCCGAATCGTGGCGCCGGAAGGATCGTCACCTTGACCAAGGGCGGAAGCGCTGCTGGAACGCGACGCCGGAAGGATCGTCTACTTGACCGAAGGCGGAAGCGCTGCTGGAACGCGACGCCGGAAGGATCGTCCACACGATCTTGAGATCAGCAAGTGATCGACTACATCAACCACGAGATCTAATCTCGTTAACGCTTTCGGATCTACGAGGGTTAGTTCCCATCTATCTCGTTGGTCATGTCTAATAGATTAGATCTTGGCTTTTATCCAGATTAGATCTTGGTTTTGTTCGTTCTTGCGGTAGAAATTTTTTGTTTTCCATGCTACGAACCCATCAGTGGTATCAGAGCCGTATCTATGCGTAGATCTGTTGCACGAGTAGAACACAATGTTTTTGTGGGCGTTGATGCTTTTGTTGTCGGTGTCTTAGCGTGTACTTTGCATCTTGCGGCATGGTGGGATGAAGCGGCTCGGGCTAACATTACATGTCATCGCACATGAGACTTGCTCCACGCTTGACGTGCAACTTGCTTTGCACAAGTGGCTTTGCGGGTGTCTGTCTCTCCCACCATAGTTAAGATTCAATTTACAATGAGCATCTTGACAACACTTGTATCAACGTTGTGGTCCTTGTTCGTAGGTAAGATCGGTCTTATGCGAAAGCCCCAAACCACGTAAAACTTGCAAAGAAAATTAGAGGCGTCTAACTTGTTTTTGCAGGGGTTTTGTGATGTGATATGGCCAACATGTGATTGTGATTGTATTTGATGTATGCAATGATCCTTGTTGTAATATGGCAACCGGCAGGAGCCTAATGGTTGTCTTTAATTCTGTTAAGACCTGCGTGTCTATTCATCTTGTAATAGCTTTATTCCAAGTAGTTGTAATAGTTGCTGGTGATGATGGAAAACCATGAAGCGGCGCCACTGACCTTGACGCAATGCTGGTGATGATGGAGATCATGTTCGTGCTTTGGAGATGGAGATCAAAGGCGCAAGAAGAAAAGGCCATATCATATCACACTAATTATGAATTGCCTGTGATGTTAATCCTTTATGCATCTTGTATTGCTTAGATCGCGACGGTAGCATTATAAGATGATCCCTCTCACTAAATATCAAGTAATAAAGTGTTCACCCTTAGTTGGCACCGTTGCTAAGACTCGTCGTTTCGAAGCATCTCGTGATGATCGGATGTGATAGATTCTACGTGTGCATACAACGGGTGCAAGCCAGATTTGCACATGCGGAAACTAAGGTTGTCTTGACGAGCCTAGCATGTACAGACATGGTCTCGGAACACAGAATACCGAAAGGTAGAGCATGAGTCATATAATTGATATGATGAACATGAAGATTGTTCGCCAATGAAACTACATCTTCTCTCGTGAAGATCGGACTTGGTGTAGTGGACTTGGTTCGTGTAATCACTAAGACAATGTGAGGGATGTTGTTTTGAGTGGGAGTTCACCTAGTTAGTTTAATAATTAAATTTGAACTCAATTTGTCATAAACTTAGTCTAAACTACTTGCAAATTGTTGTAGATTATGGCGACCCCCTCCATCAATTTCAATGCGTTCCTAGAGAAAGAAAAACTTAAAAACAATGGAAGCAATTTCACGGACTGGTTCCGTGGACTGAAGATCGTCCTCAGGGCTGGTCAGTTGACCTATGTGCTCGATGCACCGCTAGGTGACCCACCTGCAGATAATGCCACCGATGACGAAAAGAATGTTTTCACCACTCGGAAGAATCATTACTCCACAGTTCAGTGTGCCATCCTATACGGTTTAGAAGCGGAGCTCCAACAGCGTTTTGAGCACCACGACCCGGTCGAGATCATTACGGAGCTCAGGCTAATTTTTGAGACTCACGCGGCCATGGAGAGCTATGAGGCCTCCGAGAAATTCTTTAACTGTAAGATGGAAGAAGGAAGCTCCGTTAGCGAGCACGTGCTCACCATGTCTGGGTATGCTAAGAAGCTCCAAGAGTTGGGAATATCGATTCCTAATGAATTGGGGATTCACCGTCTCCTTCAATCACTGCCACCAAGTTACAAGAATTTTGTGATGAACTACAACATGCACTGCATGAACAAGACGTTGCCTGAACTGTCGTCCATGCTGAAAACTGCTGAAGTGGAGATCAAGAAGGAGCAACAAGTGTTGATGGTCAATAAGACCACCAATTTCAAGAAACGGGGCAAGCCTAAGAACAAGGGCAACTTCAAGAAGGACGGCAAGAAAGCTGCCGCACCTGCTAAGAAGCCCAAGGCTGGTCCTAAACCTGAAACTGAGTGCTTCTACTGCAAGGGAGCTGGTCACTGGAAGCGTAACTGCCCCAAGTACCTGGCGGATCTGAAGAACGGCAACATCAAGAAGAAAGGTATATTTGATATATATGTTATAGATGTGTATCTTACTAGTAATCGTAGTAGTGCCTGGGTATTTGATACTGGTTCGGTTGCTCATATATGTAACTCGAAACAGGAGCTGCGGAATAAACGAAGATTGGCAAGAGATGAGGTGACGATGCGCGTTGGAAATGGCTCCAAGGTTGATGTGATCGCCGTCGGCACGCTCCCTCTACATCTACCTTCGGGATTAGTTTTAAATTTAAATAATTGTTATTTGGTGCCTGCGTTAAGCATGAACATTATATCTGGATCCTGTTTATTGCGAGACGGTTACTCTTTAAGTCTGAGAATAAAGGTTGTTCGATTTATATGAGTAATATCTTTTATGGTAATGCACCTGAGATGAATGGTTTATTCTTACTGAATCTCGATAGTAGTGATACACATGTTCACAACATAGATGCCAAACGAATTAAATTGAATGATAATTCTACATACATGTGGCACTGTCGTCTTGGTCACATTGGAGTAAAGCGTATGAAGAAACTCCATTCAGATGGACTTCTTGAATCACTTGATTTTGAATCACTTGAAAGATGCAAAGCATGTCTAATGGGAAAAATGACTAAGACTCCATTCTCTGGTACAATGGAGCGAGCTACAGACTTATTGGAAATAAACATACCGATGTGTGCGGTCCAATGAGTTGTAGCATCGCGTGGTGGATATCGTTATGTTCTCACTTTCACGGATGACTTGAGTAGATATGGGTATGTCTAAGTTACGAGTTTTGCATGCATTTAAAGAAATGTGGAATACTTTCACAGTTGACACGCCGGGAACACCACAGCGTAATGGTGTGTCCGAACGTCGTAATCGAACTCTCTTAGATATGGTTCGGTCTATGATGTCTCTTACAGATTTTACCGTTATCATTTTGGGACTATGCATTAGAGACAGCCGCATTCACTTTAAATAGGGCACCATCTAAATCCGTTGAAACGACACCGTACGATTGTGGTTTGGTAAGAAACCTAA
>OU342745.1:52808867-52876336 GCA_910589775.1 Avena eriantha
CACATTTCGATTATGAGATTTGGCAGATGGATGTCAAAAACGGCGTTCCTTAATGGTGACATTGAGGAAGAGTTGTATATGGTACAACCCAAGGGTTTGTCGATCCTAAAGATGCTAACAAGGTATGCAAACTTCAGCGCTCCATTTATGGACTGAAGCAAGCATCCCGTAGTTGGAATCAACATTTTGATAAAGTAATCAAAAACTTTGGATTTATACAAACTTATGGAGAAGCTTGTATTTACAAGAAAGTGAGTGGGAGCTCTATAGCATTCCTAGTACTGTATGTAGATGACATATTGTTGATTGGGAATGATATAGAACTTCTTAATAGCGTCAAAACCTATTTGAATAATAGTTTTTCAATGAAGGATCTTGGCGAAGCGGCATACATTCTAGGCATCAAGATTTATAGAGATAGATCAAGACACCTAATAGGGCTTTCACAAAGTACATACTTGGACAAAGTTCTAAAGAAGTTTAGAATGGAAGATAGCAAGAAAGGGTTCGTGCCCATGTTGTCAGGTAAGACCTTGAGTAAAACTCAAAGTCCAGCTACGGAAGAAGATAGAGAGAAAATGAATAAAATTCCCTATGCCTCAGCCATAGGTTCTATCATGTATGCCATGATGTGTACAAGACCGGATATAGCACATGCTGTTAGTTTGACTAGCAGATATCAAAGTGATCCTGGAGAGGAACACTGGACAGCGGTCAAGAATATCCTAAAGTACCTAAATAGG
The DNA here is from genome assembly GCA_910589775.1 of Avena eriantha. Lineage (NCBI taxonomy): Eukaryota > Viridiplantae > Streptophyta > Magnoliopsida > Poales > Poaceae > Avena > Avena eriantha. The sequence continues at coordinate 52,809,611 of OU342745.1, forward strand.
ACTAAGGATATGGTTCTTTCTTATGGAGGTGATGAACAGCTTGTTGTAAACGGTTACACCGATGCTAGTTGGAACACCGATCCGGATGACTCAAAGTCACAGTCGGGTTACGTATTTATTTTGAATGGTGCTGCAGTGAGCTGGAGGAGTGCGAAACAAAGCGTTGTGGCGAAATCTTCAACTGAATCGGAGTACATAGCTGCTTCGGAGGCTGCACAAGAAGCCGTTTGGATGAAGGAATTCATTACTGAACTCGGCGTGGTTCCCAGTGCGTTGGACCCGATGGCCATCTACTGTGACAACACAGGTGCCATAGCTAATGCGCAGGAGCCAAGGTCAAATAGCAAGCTGAAGCACATCAAGCTACGTTTCCACGCTATTCGTGAGTATGTCCGAGATGGTGACATAAAGATTTGCAAAGTACACACTGATCTGAATGTGGCAGATCCGTTAACTAAACCTCTCCCTAGGGCAAAGCATGACCAACACCAGAACGCCATGGGTGTTCGGTATATTACCATGTAATCTAGATTATTGACTCTAGTGCAAGTGGGAGACTGTTGGAGATATGCCCAAGAGGCAATAATAAAAGTGATTATTATTATATCTTTGTGTTTATGATGAATGTTTACATCCCATGCTATAATTGTATTATTAGGAAACACTGATACATGTGTGTTTTGTAAACATATAAGAGTCCCTAGTAAGCCTCTTGTTGAACTAGCTTGTTGATTAATTGATGATTATGGTTTCCTGATCATGGACATTAAGGATGTGATTAATAACAAGGTCATATCATTAGGAGAATGATGTGATGGACACACACACCCATAGTAAGCGTAGCATAAGATCAAGTCATTAAGTTCGTATTGCTGTAAGCTTTCAAACACATAGTAACCTATTCCTTCGACCATGAGGTTATGTTAATCACCATCACTGGATGAATACTTTGATGACATCAAACGCCGCTTCGTAACTGGGTGGTTATAAAAGTGTCATTGGGTATTCTGAAAGTATGTGTTGAAGCTCATGAACCAAGATTGGGATTTGTCCATCCATATGACGGATAGATATGCTCTGGGCCCTCTCGGTGGAATGTCATCTAGTTAGCTTGCAAGCATGTGACTAGGTCACAAGGGATGACATATCACGGAACGAGTAAAGAGTACTTATCAGTAACGAGGTAGAAACTAGGTATGGAGATACCGACGATCAAACCTCGGATAAGTATAGTATCGCGAGACAAAGGGAATTAGTTTCGTATGTAAATGGTTCAATCGATCGCGAAGTCATCGTTGAGTATGTGGGAGCCATTATGGATCTCCAGGTCCCGCTGATGGTTATTGATAGGAGATGTGTCTCTATCATGTCTACATATTCACGAACCGTAGGGTGACACACTTAAGGTTCGAAGTTGTTTTAAGTAGATATGGAATGTGCGTTGGAGACCGAATGTTGTTCGGAGTCTCGGATTGGATTCGGGACATCACGAGGAGATCCGGAATGGTCCGCAGAATAAGATTCATATATAGGAGATCATTTTATGAGATAGGAAATGTTCCGGAGTGTTTGTATGAGAGGTCTAGAAGGTTTCGGAATGTTCCGGAAGGTTCTGGAAAATATCTTGGAGTTTGCTTGAAAATCAAGATAGGGATCAAGGAGTCCTCGTGGGTCAAGATACGGATTCGTGGGGAAGGAGGACTCCTCCCCCCACCTCCAATCCGCCGGCCTAGGGAGGAGAGGAGTCCTACAAGGACTCCCCTCCCCATGGCGCCATGCCCTCTTTAAATAGAGGGGCAGGGGGCGCCCCCTCCTCCCTTGCTCTCATAATCCCCAATCTCTGCCGCCTCTCTCCTCCACCATCTTCTGCACAGGCATAGGCGAAGCCCTGCAGAATTCTCTACTCCACCACCACCACCACACCGTCGTGCTGCTGGGATTCCGTGGAGAAGATCTACTACCTCTGCTGCTCGCTGGAACGGGGAGAGGAAGGTCTGCTTCGACTCCGCACGTGTGACCGACTACGAAAGCGCTGCCGAATCGTGGCGCCGGAAGGATCGTCAACTTGACCAAGGGCGGAAGCGCTGTTGGAACGCGACGCCGGAAGGATCGTCTACTTGACCGAAGGGGGAAGCGCTGCTGGAACGCGACGCTGGAAGGATCGTCCACACGATCTTGAGATCGGCAAGTGATCGACTACATCAACCACGAGATCTAATCTCGTTAACGCTTTCGGATCTACGAGGGTTAGTTCCCATCTATCTCGTTGGTCATGTCTAATAGATTAGATCTTGGCTTTTATCCAGATTAGATCTTGGTTTGTTCGTTCTTGCGGTAGAAATTTTTGTTTTCCATGCTACGAACCCATCAGTGGTATCAGAGCCGTATCTATGCGTAGATCTGTTGCACGAGTAGAACACAATGTTTTTGTGGGCGTTGATGCTTTTGTTGTCGGTGTCTTAGCGTGTACTTTGCATCTTGCGGCATGGTGGGATGAAGCGGCTCGGGCTAACATTACATGTCATCGCACATGAGACTTGCTCCACGCTTGACGTGCAACTTGCTTTGCACAAGTGGCTTTGCGGGTGTCTGTCTCTCCCACCATAGTTAAGATTCAATTTACAATGAGCATCTTGACAACACTTGTATCAACGTTGTGGTCCTTGTTCGTAGGTAAGATCGGTCTTATGCGAAAGCCCCAAACCACGTAAAACTTGCAAAGAAAATTAGAGGCGTCTAACTTGTTTTTGCAGGGGTTTTGTGATGTGATATGGCCAACATGTGATTGTGATTGTATTTGATGTATGCAATGATCCTTGTTGTAATATGGCAACCGGCAGGAGCCTAATGGTTGTCTTTAATTCTGTTAAGACCTGCGTGTCTATTCATCTTGTAATAGCTTTATTCCAAGTAGTTGTAATAGTTGCTGGTGATGATGGAAAACCATGAAGCGGCGCCACTGACCTTGACGCAATGCTGGTGATGATGGAGATCATGTTCGTGCTTTGGAGATGGAGATCAAAGGCGCAAGAAGAAAAGGCCATATCATATCACACTAATTATGAATTGCCTGTGATGTTAATCCTTTATGCATCTTGTATTGCTTAGATCGCGACGGTAGCATTATAAGATGATCCCTCTCACTAAATATCAAGTAATAAAGTGTTCACCCTTAGTTGGCACCGTTGCTAAGACTCGTCGTTTCGAAGCATCTCGTGATGATCGGATGTGATAGATTCTACGTGTGCATACAACGGGTGCAAGCCAGATTTGCACATGCGGAAACTAAGGTTGTCTTGACGAGCCTAGCATGTACAGACATGGTCTCGGAACACAGAATACCGAAAGGTAGAGCATGAGTCATATAATTGATATGATGAACATGAAGATTGTTCGCCAATGAAACTACATCTTCTCTCGTGAAGATCGGACTTGGTGTAGTGGACTTGGTTCGTGTAATCACTAAGACAATGTGAGGGATGTTGTTTTGAGTGGGAGTTCACCTAGTTAGTTTAATAATTAAATTTGAACTCAATTTGTCATAAACTTAGTCTAAACTACTTGCAAATTGTTGTAGATTATGGCGACCCCCTCCATCAATTTCAATGCGTTCCTAGAGAAAGAAAAACTTAAAAACAATGGAAGCAATTTCACGGACTGGTTCCGTGGACTGAAGATCGTCCTCAGGGCTGGTCAGTTGACCTATGTGCTCGATGCACCGCTAGGTGACCCACCTGCAGATAATGCCACCGATGACGAAAAGAATGTTTTCACCACTCGGAAGAATCATTACTCCACAGTTCAGTGTGCCATCCTGTACGGTTTAGAAGCGGAGCTCCAACAGCGTTTTGAGCACCACGACCCGGTCGAGATCATTACGGAGCTCAGGCTAATTTTTGAGACTCACGCGGCCATGGAGAGCTATGAGGCCTCCGAGAAATTCTTTAACTGTAAGATGGAAGAAGGAAGCTCCGTTAGCGAGCACGTGCTCACCATGTCTGGGTATGCTAAGAAGCTCCAAGAGTTGGGAATATCGATTCCTAATGAATTGGGGATTCACCGTCTCCTTCAATCACTGCCACCAAGTTACAAGAATTTTGTGATGAACTACAACATGCACTGCATGAACAAGACGTTGCCTGAACTGTCGTCCATGCTGAAAACTGCTGAAGTGGAGATCAAGAAGGAGCAACAAGTGTTGATGGTCAATAAGACCACCAATTTCAAGAAACGGGGCAAGCCTAAGAACAAGGGCAACTTCAAGAAGGACGGCAAGAAAGCTGCCGCACCTGCTAAGAAGCCCAAGGCTGGTCCTAAACCTGAAACTGAGTGCTTCTACTGCAAGGGAGCTGGTCACTGGAAGCGTAACTGCCCCAAGTACCTGGCGGATCTGAAGAACGGCAACATCAAGAAGAAAGGTATATTTGATATATATGTTATAGATGTGTATCTTACTAGTAATCGTAGTAGTGCCTGGGTATTTGATACTGGTTCGGTTGCTCATATATGTAACTCGAAACAGGAGCTGCGGAATAAACGAAGATTGGCAAGAGATGAGGTGACGATGCGCGTTGGAAATGGCTCCAAGGTTGATGTGATCGCCGTCGGCACGCTCCCTCTACATCTACCTTCGGGATTAGTTTTAAATTTAAATAATTGTTATTTGGTGCCTGCGTTAAGCATGAACATTATATCTGGATCCTGTTTATTGCGAGACGGTTACTCTTTTAAGTCTGAGAATAAAGGTTGTTCGATTTATATGAGTAATATCTTTTATGGTAATGCACCTGAGATGAATGGTTTATTCTTACTGAATCTCGATAGTAGTGATACACATGTTCACAACATAGATGCCAAACGAATTAAATTGAATGATAATTCTACATACATGTGGCACTGTCGTCTTGGTCACATTGGAGTAAAGCGTATGAAGAAACTCCATTCAGATGGACTTCTTGAATCACTTGATTTTGAATCACTTGAAAGATGCAAAGCATGTCTAATGGGAAAAATGACTAAGACTCCATTCTCTGGTACAATGGAGCGAGCTACAGACTTATTGGAAATAATACATACCGATGTGTGCGGTCCAATGAGTGTAGCATCGCGTGGTGGATATCGTTATGTTCTCACTTTCACGGATGACTTGAGTAGATATGGGTATGTCTACTTCATGAAACATAAGTCCGAAACTTTCGAGAAGTTTAAGGAATTTCAAAGTGAAGTGGAGAATCATCGTAACAAGAAGATTAAGTTTCTGCGTTCTGATCGCGGGGGGTGAATATCTAAGTTACGAGTTTTGCATGCATTTAAAGAAATGTGGAATACTTTCACAGTTGACACCGCCGGGAACACCACAGCGTAATGGTGTGTCCGAACGTCGTAATCGAACTCTCTTAGATATGGTTCGGTCTATGATGTCTCTTACAGATTTACCGTTATCATTTTGGGGCTATGCATTAGAGACAGCCGCATTCACTTTAAATAGGGCACCATCTAAATCCGTTGAAACGACACCGTACGAATTGTGGTTTGGTAAGAAACCTAAGTTGTCGTTCCTTAAAGTTTGGGGTTGCGTAGTAGACGTAAAGAAGTTACAACCTGATAAGCTAGAACCCAAAGCGGAGAAATTCGTCTTCATAGGATACCCTAAAGAAACAATTGGGTATACCTTCTATCATAGATCCGAAGGCAAAGTTTTTGTTGCAAAGAATGGATCCTTTCTTGAGAAGGAGTTTCTCTCGAAAGAAGTGACTGGAAGGAAAGTAGAAATCGATGAGGTTATTGAACCTTCTCTCGGATTTGAGAGTAGCGCAGCACCGGAAGATGTTTTGCTGCCGCCTGCACCAATTGAAGAGGAAGCTAATGATAATGATCATGAAACTTCGAACGAAGTTACTACTGAACCTCGCAGGTCAACGAGGGTTCGTACCACTCCTGATTGGTATGACTCTGCCTTGAACGTCATGTTGGTGGACAACGATGATGACCCTGCGACGTATGAAGAAGCTATGGTGAGCCCAGATTCCGACAAATGGCTAGAAGCCATGAAATCCGAAATGGGATCCATGTACGAAAACCAAGTGTGGACTTTGGTGGACTTACCGGATGGCCGTAAGGCTGTCGAGAACAAATGGATTTTCAAGAGAAAAACAGATGCTGATGGTAATGTTACCGTCTATAAAGCTCGACTTGTCGCGAAAGGGTTCCGACAAATTCAAGGAGTTGACTATGATGAGACATTCTCACCAGTAGCGAAGCTGAAATCTGTGAGGATTTTGTTAGCAATTGCTGCACATTTCGATTATGAGATTTGGCAGATGGATGTCAAAACGGCGTTCCTTAATGGTGACATTGAGGAAGAGTTGTATATGGTACAACCCAAGGGTTTTGTCGATCCTAAAGATGCTAACAAGGTATGCAAACTTCAGCGCTCCATTTATGGACTGAAGCAAGCATCCCGTAGTTGGAATCAACATTTTGATAAAGTAATCAAAAACTTTGGATTTATACAAACTTATGGAGAAGCTTGTATTTACAAGAAAGTGAGTGGGAGCTCTATAGCATTCCTAGTACTGTATGTAGATGACATATTGTTGATTGGGAATGATATAGAACTTCTTAATAGCGTCAAAACCTATTTGAATAATAGTTTTTCAATGAAGGATCTTGGCGAAGCGGCATACATTCTAGGCATCAAGATTTATAGAGATAGATCAAGACACCTAATAGGGCTTTCACAAAGTACATACTTGGACAAAGTTCTAAAGAAGTTTAGAATGGAAGATAGCAAGAAAGGGTTCGTGCCCATGTTGTCAGGTAAGACCTTGAGTAAAACACAAAGTCCAGCTACGGCAGAAGATAGAGAGAAAATGAATAAAATTCCCTATGCCTCGGCCATAGGTTCTATCATGTATGCCATGCTGTGTACAAGACCGGATATAGCACATGCTGTTAGTTTGACTAGCAGATATCAAAGTGATCCTGGAGAGGAACACTGGACAGCGGTCAAGAATATCCTAAAGTACCTAAATAGGACTAAGGATATGGTTATTTCTTATGGAGGTGATGAACAGCTTGTTGTAAACGGTTACACCGATGCTAGTTGGAACACCGATCCGGATGACTCAAAGTCACAGTCGGGTTACGTATTTATTTTGAATGGTGCTGCAGTGAGCTGGAGGAGTGCGAAACAAAGCGTTGTGGCGAAATCTTCAACTGAATCGGAGTACATAGCTGCTTCGGAGGCTGCACAAGAAGCCGTTTGGATGAAGGAATTCATTACTGAACTCGGCGTGGTTCCCAGTGCGTTGGACCCGATGGCCATCTACTGTGACAACATAGGTGCCATAGCTAATGCGCAGGAGCCAAGGTCACATAGCAAGCTGAAGCACATCAAGCTACGTTTCCACGCTATTCGCGAGTATGTCCGAGATGGTGACATAAAGATTTGCAAAGTACACACTGATCTGAATGTGGCAGATATGTTGACTAAACCTCTCCCTAGGGAAAAGCATGACCAACACCAGAACGCCATGGGTGTTCGGTATATTACCATGTAATCTAGATTATTGACTCTAGTGCAAGTGGGAGACTGTTGGACATATGCCCAAGAGGCAATAATAAAAGTGATTATTATTATATCTTTGTGTTTATGATAAATGTTTACATCCCATGCTATAATTGTATTATTAGGAAACACTGATACATGTGTGTTTTGTAAACATATAAGAGTCCCTAGTAAGCCTCTTGTTGAACTAGCTTGTTGATTAATTGATGATTATGGTTTCCTGATCATGGACATTAAGGATGTGATTAATAACAAGGTCATATCATTAGGAGAATGATGTGATGGACACACACACCCATAGTAAGCGTAGCATAAGATCAAGTCATTAAGTTCGTATTGCTGTAAGCTTTCAAACACATAGTAACCTATTCCTTCGACCATGAGGTTATGTTAATCACCATCACTGGATGAATACTTTGATGACATCAAACGCCGCTTCGTAACTGGGTGGTTATAAAAGTGTCATTGGGTATTCTGAAAGTATGTGTTGAAGCTCATGAACCAAGATTGGGATTTGTCCATCCATATGACGGATAGATATTCTCTGGGCCCTCTCGGTGGAATGTCACCTAGTTAGCTTGCAAGCATGTGACTAGGTCACAAGGGATGACATATCACGGAACGAGTAAAGAGTACTTATCAGTAACGAGGTAGAACTAGGTATGGAGATACCGACGATCAAACCTCGGATAAGTATAGTATCGCGAGACAAAGGGAATTAGTTTCGTATGTAAATGGTTCAATCGATCGCGAAGTCATCGTTGAGTATGTGGGAGCCATTATGGATCTCCAGGTCCCGCTGATGGTTATTGATAGGAGATGTGTCTCTATCATGTCTACATATTCACGAACCGTAGGGTGACACACTTAAGGTTCGAAGTTGTTTTAAGTAGATATGGAATGTGCGTTGGAGACCGAATGTTGTTCGGAGTCTCGGATTGGATTTGGGACATCACGAGGAGATCCGGAATGGTCCGGAGAATAAGATTCATATATAGGAGATCATTTTATGAGATAGGAAATGTTCCGGAGTGTTTGTATGAGAGTTCTAGAAGGTTTCGGAATGTTCCGGAAGGTTCTGGAAGATATCTTGGAGTTTGCTTGAAAATCAAGATAGGGATCAAGGAGTCCTGGTGGGTCAAGATACGGATTCGTGGGGGAGGAGGACTCCTCCCCCCACCTCCAATCCGCCGGCCTAGGGAGGAGAGGAGTCCTAGAAGGACTCCCCTCCCCATGGCGCCATCCCCTCTTTAAATAGAGGGGCAGGGGGCGCCCCCTCCTCCCTTGCTCTCATAATCCCCAATCTCTGCCGCCTCTCTCCTCCACCATCTTCTACACAGGCATAGGCGAAGCCCTGCAGAATTCTCTACTCCACCACCACCACCACACCGTCGTGCTGCTGGGATTCCGTGGAGAAGATCTACTACCTCCGCTGCTCGCTGGAACGGGGAGAGGAAGGTCTGCTTCGACTCCGCACGTGTGACCGACTGCGGAAGCGCTGCCGAATCGTGGCGCCGGAAGGATCGTCAACTTGACCAAGGGCGGAAGCGCTGCTGGAACGTGACGCCAGAAGGATCGTCTACTTGACCGAAGGCGGAAGCGCTGCTGTAACGCGACGCCGGAAGGATCGTCCACACGATCTTGAGATCGGCAAGTGATCGACTACATCAACCACGAGATCTAATCTCGTTAACGCTTTCCGATCTACGAGGGTTAGTTCCCATCTATCTCGTTGTTCATGTCTAATAGATTAGATCTTGGCTTTTATCCAGATTAGATCTTGGTTTTGTTCGTTCTTGCGGTAGAAATTTTTTGTTTTCCATGCTACGAACCCATCACATAAAGGTACCTCCAGCAGCAGAATCCAATAGGTTCCTTAAAGAATAGTTCAATCCTGCATAAAAGGTTTGGATAATCATCCAAGCAGTTAGTCCATGAGTGGGACAATTCTTTACCAAAGATTTCATTCTTTCCAAAGCTTGAGCAATATGTTCATTATCAGATTGTTTAAACTTCATTATTTCACTTCTCATAGATATAATCTTAGCAGGAGGATAGTATTTTCCAATGAAAGCATCTTTGCATTTAGTCCAAGAATCAATACAATTCCTAGTCAAGGAATTCAACCATTCTTTAGCTTTTCCTCCCAAAGAGAAAGGAAACAATTTCATCTTAATAATATCTCCATCTATATCCCTATGCTTTTGCATCTCACAAAGTGCAACAAAGTTATTTAGATGAGCAGCAGCATCTTCATTACCAATACCAGAAAATTGTTCTCTCATAACAAGATTGAGTAAAGCAGGTTTTATCTCAAAGAAAGTAACTTCAGGAACAGGTGGAGCAATAGTGTGCTCATAAAATCATTGTTGTTGGTGCTAGTGAAGTCACACGACTTAGTCTTTTCAAGAGTAGTAATTTTTTGTGTTTTTAATAAAGAAAGCAAACTTGTAAAACTATTTTTTTGTGTTTTTGATAAAGAAACAAGGAAACAAAACAAAAGTAAACTAAGCAAAAAAAACAAAGTAAAGAGATTGGTTATGAGGGACTCCCCTTGTGAATATGTCCTTGACTCCCCAGCAACGGCGCCAGAAAAATAGCTTGATGGCCCAAAATATATCGAGCTCGTTGGGGAACCCCAAGAGGAAGGTATGATGACCACAGCAGCAAGTTTTCCCTCAGTTATGAAATGAAGGTTTAATCGAACCAGTAGGAGCAAGGAAACACCCCAAAGGTGTTGCTAGCTGAACGTTGGCAGGGCGCACTACCGGTGCCAGCAGCAACGTGGTGACCTGCACAACACAACCACATAACTCTATCCCCAACTTGCGATGAGGTTGTCAATCTCACCGGTTTTGCTGAAAACAAAGGATTAAACGTATCAAGTGGAAGAAAGTAATAGTTTGCAGAAAGTAAACACAAAGCAGTAAACAGTTAATTGTAGATTGATAGTAAAAGAAAGGACCGGGGTCCATAGTTCACTAGAGGTGGCTCTCCTTAAGATAGATAACATGTTGGGTGAACAAATTATAGCGGGGCAATTGACAAACATCGAGAAAGTATACAAGCATATACTACTCATCTTGACTCCTTTGAGATTTGATTGGGCATTACAACATTATACATAGACCGCCATCCAACTGCATCTATGACTAATAATCCACCTTCAGGTTATCATCCGAACCGCCTCTAGTATTAAGTGGCAAGCAACAAATAATTGCATTACGAATTGCGTGTAAAGTATACAATATGATTGTTCTATGAAGAAAAGATTGTTGTTTTCTCCCTAGTAGCAACATCACATCTAGTACCTTAGAGATTTCTGTCACTTCCCCAGATTACCAGAGGCATGAACCCACTATCGAGCATAAATACTAACTCTTGGAGTTTCTAGCATCTACTTGGGCAAGATAGCTACTAACAACGGAAAGCATGCATGATCACAAATAACAAAGACATGATAGAATCAATAATCAATCTGAAATAGCATCTCAATATCCATCGGATCCCCGCAAACACAACATGCAGAATTACAAATAGATGATCTTGATCATGAACGGAGCTCACAAGATCTCTACATGATAGCACAAAGGAGGAGAACCAGCCATCTAGCTACTACATGGACGCGTAGTCTAGAGATGAACTACTCACACATCACACCGGAGGCTTTCATGATGATGAAGAAGGCCTCCAGGGTGAATTCCCCTCTCTAGCAGGGTGCCGAGAAGAGGTTTAGATCCCTCCCGATCTAGGGATGGATATGACGGCGGCTACAGACTCTTTCGTGGAATTTTGATCGGGTACGTAGGGTTTCCATATCAGAGGCAATATATAGGCGGAAGGAGAGGCCGAGGGGGTGCCTAGGGCGACCAGACCACTCCCTGGCGCGGGCCAGGACTGGACGCCCTGTGGCCCTTCTCCGTCTCGTATTCTAGCTCTAGGTGTCCCTCGGTAAAATAATGACTTTGGCTTTTGTCCCGTCCAATTCCGAGAATATTCATTTTCTGACTTGCCTGGAACCAAAAACAGCAGAAAACTGGCAGCTGGCACTGTGGCTCTTGTTAATAGGTTAGTCTAAGAAATCATAGGAAAAGTACTCCAAAGTGTGGACAAAACACAAGAAAGTAGATAAACCAAGCATGGAACATCAAAAATTATGGATACGTTAGCAACGTATCACATACTACCAATGATACCTCGGTAACAAGTATCTCCCTCTCATGCATATATATATATATTTATATTGCTTCCAACCTCTCATAGGTTGCCTCTTGGCATGACCTCTCTTATATTTTCAAACTTTGTTGTTCGGCTTTTGGTCTTATTAGATACTGTTATCTCAAATGTGAGTATGTTGAGATGAGTGCATATTAGAAGGACTATACAAAATCATACATATGATCCACCTTCCCAAATATGTCAACCTAGCAAGTGCATTGCCTATATCTTCCTCAACATGTCTCATGTGCAATAGTGAGAATTTGCAAATTGATTTTTTCCTTGTGATATGTGTTGCCTTTCTCCATATATTCCAACCATGTCCTTTTCCCTTGGTGATTGTTGTAATGTATTTAGTGTGTTGGTGTTTGAAGTTCATTAATGAACAATAATATAAAATTGTGCCTTTGGCCATGCTTACAAGCAAATCTTATCCATATATGTTATGACTTCATTTTGGTTTTCATGTGCTTTCTTGAGTATCTTGTTTATGTGTTCATGTTTCTTTGTGGACATATGTCTTGGCGATGCATTCCACTTAGAAACTTATACACATAAGAGAAGATAATTTTAGTTGAGATTTTTATTCCTTGGATAGCACCTTTTTATTCCTTTTTGATTCTTCGGTGGCTTCCAAATTTATTTGCCTATGAGTGCTTGTTCCTTTTGTTTGCATCTTCGAGCACTCATATTTGTTCTCTCATTCCTTGTATTGTTAAATGAATTGTATGAGTGAGGATTCCATGATTATGCACTTCGTTCCCAAATGCAATTATCATAATTGGTGCATAATCCTTGGGTAGCTCCTCTAATTCATCTAAGAATGATCATTTGTCTTTTTTCTCATGTGTTGTGTTTTAAATGCTTATGGGATAGCGAGGATTCCATACTTGTGCGTGATGTATTCAAATGCAACTATTCTATTTATGCACAACTCTTGGGGAGCTCCTCTATTTTTATTTAAAACACTCTTTTGATCATATCATAATATCTTGTTGTTTCCATTTGGACTCATTTGTTGTTTTCAATTGGTTTGTCGGATCTTGAGATTGCTTGCGTAATTTGTTGATTCTTATTTTATTTTATTTATTGGGCAATCTTTGGGTCCTCAATATAGTTCTACTTCCTCCCAAGTATTCATCATTGGATATGTGCGAAGGCACACCTTTGGAGGAATTATAACTATATTGGCCTTCTAGAACTTGTCACCCATTTCAGCAATCAATTCCAATGGGGGAGAAGTTTGAGAGGGTTTAAGGGATGTTGGTTTATGCTTTGAGTTTGTTCTTAAGCATTTTCCTTTCCTGCTCTTGCATCTTTGTCGTTGCTTAGCATGTGCTATATATAGAGGAAACTCCACCAATGATAATGATTGGCAATATATGCAATGAAATTCAAGTTCATCACACATGCATAGATTGTGGGGGATTTTGCTCTATATATTGTGGTGATACCAATATCACATACTTGTGTAGTATTTGATATTGGGGCTACCATTTTATTCGTTAAATTCCTTATATAAACCATGTCAAAGGGATTGTCATCAATTACCAAAATGGGGGAGATTGAAAGAGCATGTGGGCCCCCATGTGTGGTTTTGGTAATTAATGACAATCTTTATGGACTAATGTTTGTATTAAGTTGCACTTAGAGGAATAAGTCCATTTGCATCACTTGGAGCATGTGTTGACTTCAAGGTTGATGAATTGAAGAAGATGTGTTGTGCAAGCTCAATATACACCATCTCTAGAAGATCTCATGTTTGTTGCTTGCCTTCCTCGTGATCATGGATCGATGAAGACAAGGTCAAAGTATGCTCAAGGCAAAGGTATTCTTGATAGGTTTTCCCTTTTGCCGGTCGCGTGTTGGTAGTTGAGAGACCGGGTTTAGGATAGATAGTTGTATTATCAAGAGGGACTCTCGAGTGAGTAGCTCGATCATATCTTTTGGAGAGAGCTCAAACTTTTGCATTCTAAGCATCATCTTTCTTGCTTGTGTGTTGGCCCTATCGATGTGAGGATATAGAGCTTGTGGTAATCTTCATAACAAGCTCTTCTTCATCAAAATCGGATCTCCCTTTTATATCTTGTTGCGATTTTGTTCTTGGAGGTTTTGCGGATGCTCACCGAGTGAGGTATCTCACATTATAATACTTGATACATTCTCACTTGGTGATATCACCATGTAGAGGAAATTAGAGAGCTCAAGGCTCAAGTCACTTCTTTGAGTGTGCAAAAATCCCCCAATGACAAGAGTGGACTTGGATTCAACTCCGATATCAAGAACAAGTCCACTAACAACTTGAAGCACAAGGGCACCAAGAAGAATGGCCAAGATCAAGTAAAATATCCGGCCAACATTGTTTGCTTAAAGTGCAAGGAAGAAGAGAATCATGTTAGATCGTGCCCATTAAAGAAGAAGCCTCTTAGTATGAAGCAACAAGGGAAGCAGCCTCAAGATCTACCTCAAGTTGTTGATGGGCCTCTTCCTAAGAGGACTACTCAGCTCTTCCTCAAGTTGTGGCATCACCCAAGAAGAAAGATAGCAAAAGAAGAACTTGCTACATATGCCATGAGAAGGGGCACATTTCTTATTCATGCACTATTGGTAGCTCCTCATCCAACCCTATCATGATTGATGATGCTTATTCACTTTGTAAGGATGAGGTGGGCAATGTGTTTGCCAAATATGTTGATACCCAAAGTGGTGTGAAGAAAAGAACCATTTGTTTCACGATGGAAGAAGCGCCTGCGCAGATCTGCACTATATCTGGTATGGTTGCTGCTCTGCATAATCATGTTGAATTATGGCCGAAGCAGACTGCAAAGTTCAGCTTCATGGATGAACGTGGCATCATGGTTCCTATAATGTGTGACGGTCAGCTAATTGGGTTGATAAAAAGGTATGCTTCGGCTGCCATGTTTGAGCTGAAATGTGATGTACTGGATGTGGAAGCTGCTGCAACTGGGAGTCGCCCTTCTATTCTTGGAGAGGGTGGTTGCTTGAACCCAATTAGCTCCTGGTAAGCAAAGGTCTCTTGGGGTTCACATGTTTGTGCTGAATTGTAATTTTTGTTTTATTTACTCTGTAGATATTGGGCAGTTATGCAACAGTCTTGTTTCTTTGACAGAAAGCGCCGCAAGGTTAGAAACATGACTTCCGGGTCAGTCATTTCACTGCCCGAAGAAATTAAAAACGAGTGGAAAGATGATGTTGGACACGATTCTGGTGCCCATTGTCCCGACGATGCAGAGTACGTGATGCTAAGAAAATTGGCACCGAGAAAGAGGAAGAAGGCAGGAAATGAAGAAGCCATAGGACGTGAAGGCTTGGCACCTAGGCTGCGGAAGAAGGCTGCTGGCAATGAAGATGCATAGTAATGTGTTGAACTTGAACCTATATATGTAATTCTGTTAAATTATGATCGCTCTGTGTGTGGCACGTTGCTGGGCGAAACAATCTACCCACGTTCTCTAAGTAAAATGTACCACAACTTAGGGTTTGGAAATGCCCGAGTCAGTAGTTGAATTCGAAATTGTGATTGTGCCACTGCTATCTAAAAACAAGGATCCACTGGTTCCACGATTGCTGAGGGGCAGGAGGTCTCCAAATACGGCGGAATGTAAGTGGCACATAAATAAATTATTTAAGCTGCCACACTCCATGAAGCAGCAACTTATTTCAGATGCTGCACAACGACGTGACAACATAAACAACAATGTTCTCACCGATAATGCCCAGATGAGGAGGAAATGGGTACCACTTTCTGGGCTAATCTTGAGCCGTCTATCTCACCGCCTCTTTGCTCCTGCATCCCCTGCATCTGGCGAAGCTCCCAGATCTCCAGTAACCGGGTGTACGTGCTTCCACTTTATAAATTGTGGTTGTGCCATTTGCATGTAGCACAATCCACGTAGATTACGTTTAAACAAACCACCAGTGTCAGAATACACTAGTAGAAAAGGTGTCTTTGGTCCACGGTTATGTTCCCAATCCGGGATAGAGATCTAAATCGAGCCAGAAATTGATCTAAATCACAAATTCTTTCACAAATTAATGCGGGGTCAGAGCAATTTTTTTCCTCCCTGGAATCCGGGACCAATTGTTCAGACCGCTAGGTCAACAAGTACAAATATTACAACTTAAAAAGGCACGGAGCTTAAGCTAAATAGAACTAGTTATCACACATCTCCTTGATCTTCCTAATCTTGGCCCGATGCGCATCTTCCTGCGAGAGCAAGGATCGAATTGTCTTCTCCTTCCTTTTAGCATCTTCCTTGCACAGCTTCAATTTTTCTCTGCATTTTTCCTCATGCACTTGTCAATACTCGTAGTTATGTACTGCAGGACTTTGGCCTGGTGGAGATCGTTCCTTGCTTGAGTCAGTTCTTGCTCTGCTTTAGCCTTCAGGGCCAACGCCACGTCCCTCTCCTTCTCGACTTTGATAACCTTGTCTTGCACCCACCTGAGATCTCGCTTATGCTTGGTCGTGTCAACTGGTTCCCATAGCTTCATCTCAACACTGTCAAGAAGTGAGCTGAATACGGATTCTTTCAACTCGATAGTCATTTCCCATAGTTTGTCCAGCGTTTTCTGCATCGATTTGGGCCACTCTGGATCTACCCATTTGACAACACCGCAACTTCTGCCTTGCATCATTGCACAATGTCCTTGACACCGTAGAAACCTCCTGCCTGCATTCCGTCCTTCGAAGGCTACAAATTTAGTGGGCACATATCATGCAAGGGCTGTCTTCATCCTCTAAACCCTGATAGTCAGAGTCATACATCGTCTGGTTGGCCTAACACATCATACGCGCATGAGTAAATAGATTAGATCTAGCTCAAAAAATAGATAACTGGCCACAGATGATAGAAATAGAGATGAGACGACTCACATCAAAATCACCCCTGTCGTCACAACGCGTTTCCTCGCCATCTCCCCTTGAACCCATGGCGAGGGGGTGGGGGGTGGCTGCCGGAGAGGGGATTGGGATGGAGGCGCCGTCGGCTAGCGGCTACGGCAGGATGGGAGCGAGTGAAGTGGGGAAAGTGGCTTCGAGGGTAAGGAAGACAAGTACGGGGAGGAAGAGAAGTAATGGGGACGTGACACTGGGATGTGGCCCACTGAACTCATGAGACGTGACACTCACGACAGGGGAGCGCCTAGTGCTGCTAGTTTGTCCAAAGCAAGCGTGGCCAATCATGCCGCAAAACAGCCTACTCGCGGATCGCTCACACGAAGACCATCCCAATCGTCCAAGCGCCCCAATCGAACGGTATGTAACAATCATCAAGCAGAACAACTGTGTTAGGGCGTGCCTTCTAGAAGACTCGGTCTAACGGCTTCCCATGCAATGACACTGGGTGTGGTTCATGAAAAGAACAGACATGCAATGACATCGGTGGATCCATGCGTAGTTTATGGAAGTAATAGACATGCAATGACTCTAGCTATGGTTAATGAAAAGAACACGCATGCAATGACACTGGGTGTGGTTCATGAAAAGAACATACATGCAATGACACTGGTGGATCCTTATGTGGTTTGTCTAGAGGAACAAACATGCAATGACACCGGTGGATCCACGTGTGGTTCATGAGAAGAACACACATCCAATGACATTGGGTGGATCCTTATGTGGTTCATGAAAAGAACTGACATGCAGTGACACTGGGTGTGGTTCATGAAAAGAACATGCATGCAATGACATCGGTGGATCCATGTGTGGTTTATGGAAGTAACCGACATGCAATGACTCTAGCTATGGTTAATGAAAAGAACACGCATGCAATGGCATTGGGTGTGGTTCATGAAAAGAACAGACACGCAATGACACCGAAGGATCCTTATGTGGTTTGTTTAGAGGAACATACATGCAATCACACTAGGTGGATCCATATGTGGTTTATGGAAGTAAAAGACATGCACTGACACTAGGTGTGGTTCATGAAAAGAACAGACATGCAATCACATTGGTGGATCCTTATGTGGTTTACGGAAGGAATAGACAAGCAATCACACTAGGTGGATCCATATGTGGTTTATGGAAGTAACACACATGCAATGACACTGGGTGTGGTTCATGAAAAGAACAGACATGCAATGACACTGGTAGATCCTTATGTGGTTCATGAAAAGAACAGACATGCAATGACAGGTTTATGGAAGTAACACACATGCAATGACACTAGGTGTGGTTCATGAAAAGAACAGACATGCAATGACACTGGTAGATCCTTATGTGGTTCATGAAAAGAACAGACATGCAATGACACTGGTGGATCCTTATGTGGTTTGTTTAGAGGAACATACATGCAATGACTCTAGCCGTGGTTCATCAAAAGAGCAGACATGCAATGACACCGGGTGTGGTTCATGAAAAGAACAAACATGCAATGACTTATGTGGTTTGTTTAGAAGAACACACATGCAATGACACTGGGTGTGGTTCATGAAAAGAACAGATAGGCAATGACATTGGTGGATCCTTATGTGGTTTGTTTAGAAGAATAGAAATGAAATGCCACTGGGTGTGGTTCATGAAAAGAACAGACATGCAATCACACTGGTGGATCCTTATGTGGTTTATGGAAGGAACAGACAGGCAATCACACTAGGTGCATATGTGGTTTATGGAAGTAACACACATGCAATGACACTAGGTGTGGTTCATGAAAAGAACAGACATGCAATGACACTGGTAGATCCTTATGTGTTTCATGAAAAGAACAGGCATGCAATGACACTGGTGGATCCTTATGTGGTTTGTTTAGAGGAACAAACATGCAATGACTCTAGCCATGGTTCATGAAAAAGAACAGACATGCAATGACACCGGGTGTGGTTCATGAAAAGAACAGACATGCAATGACTTATGTGGTTTGTTTGGAAGAACACACATGCAATGACACTGGGTGTGGTTCATGAAAAGAACAGATATGCAATGACACTTGTGGATCCTTATGTGGTTTGTTTAGAAGAACACGCATGCAATGACACTGGGTGTGGTTCATGAAAAGAACAGACACACAATGACACTGGTGGATCCTTATGTGGTTTGTTTAGAGGAATAGACATGCAATCACACTAGGTGGTCCATATGTGGTTTATGGAAGTAAAAGACATGCAATGACTCTAGCTGTGATTCATGAAAAGAACAGACATGCAATGACACTAGTGGATCCTTATGTGGTTCATGAAAAGAACAGACAGGCAATGACACTGGTGGATCCTTATGTGGTTTGTTTAGAAGAACACACATGCAATGACACTGGGTGTGGTTCATGAGAAGAACACACATCCAATGACACTAGTGGATCCTTATGTGGTTGGTTTAGAGGAACAAACATGCAATCACACTAGGTGGATCCATATGTGGTTTCTGGAAGTAAAAGGCATGCAATGACTCTAGTAGATCCTTATGTGGTTCATGAAAAGAACAGACATGCAGTGAAACTGGGTGTGGTTCATGAATAGAACAGACATGCACTGACACTGGGTGTGGTTCATGAAAAGAACAGACATGCAATCACACTGGTGGATCCTTATGTGGTTTATGGAAGGAACAAACATGCAATCACACTAGGTGGATCCATATGTGGTTTAGGAAGTAACACACATGCAATGACACTGGGTGTGGTTCATGAAAAGAATAGACATGCAATGACACTGGTAGATCCTTATGTGGTTCATGAAAAGAAAAGACATGTAATGACACTAGTGGATCCTTATGTGGTTTGTTTAGAGGAACATACATGCAATGACTCTAGCCGTGGTTCATGAAAAGAACAGACATGCAATGACACTAGGTGTGGTTCATGAAAAGAACAGACATGCAATGACTTATGTGGTTTGTTTAGAAGAACACACATGCAATGACACTGGGTGTGGTTCATGAAAAGAACAGACATGCAATGACACTGGTGGATCCTTATGTGGTTTGTTTAGAAGAACACGCATGCAATGACACTGGGTGTGGTTCATGAAAAGAACTGACACGCAATGACATTGGTGGATCCTTATGTGGTTTGTTTAGAGGAACAGACATGCAATCAGACTAGGTGGATCCATCTGTGGTTTATGGAAGTAAAAGACATGCAATGACTCTAGTTGTGATTCATGAAAAGAACAGTCATGTAATGACACTTGTGGATCGTTATGTGGTTCATGCAAATAACAAACAGGCAATGACACTGGTGGATCCTTATGTGGTTTATGGAAGTAACACAAATGCAATGACACTGGGTGTGGTTCATGAAAAGAACAGACATGCAATGACACTGGGTGTGGTTCATGAATAGAACAGACATGCACTGACACTGGGTGTGGTTCGTGAAAAGAACAGATATGCAATGACACTGGTGGATCCTTATGTTTTTTGTTTAGAAGAACACACATGCAATACCACTGGTGGATCCATGTGTGGTTTATGAGAAGAACACACATCCAATGAACTCTAGTGGATCTATCTTGGCATAATTTGATGTATTCCACGATGTATTTCATTGTACAAGACACTTTCCATTTTTATACTACTCAGTTTTGCCCTTGGTTTTATGTGGTACTACTTAGTTTTGCCCACCCCCTCTCTATCTTTCGTAGAAGCCCAAAACTGTGCTCACCCTGTCTGCTACTAACTGATTGGTTGTCACAGTTGTCACGCGGATCATGCGCACCAACCGTTGATTCTGTGTGATCCAACAATGATCGTTGCACACCTCGTGCCCTTCATAGTATAGAGTGAGACAGCACGAACGTCTCCCTCTACGAGACTTCTACAGGAAGGAACATGATGCCGTCCATGGAAAAAGTTGTCGAGCGGTCATGTCAAGTTTAATCAAGTCTGAAAAGCCTACTACTGCTACTACAACTCATGCACATGGCAACGGGGTCATCGCGTGCACGGTTGTTGACGGGACGCTGCAATTTATTGCCACTTGATTTTAATCAGACATATCCCATTTATACGCAGCGCTGTCAATCTCACTTCCAACTGGGCCCTACCGCTAGTAAATTCCATGAGTCAAGGGCCCCCCTCGAGTAGATCTAACGTTACTAGAAATTAGTTCCGCGCCACTTGCATGTAGTGGAATCAAGGTCTTCCATGAGCGTGTTTTCAATGCAGCTCTAAAGTGGAGATCGTGGTTGTTTCATAAAAAGGGAACTGAAAAAAGGGTGGAGATCGTGGTAGCCCCCCGCCCACCACACGTGTCCACTCGAGGACTACGAACGGTCCGGTGTTTATAACCCCCCTCGACCTTCTTCTTCCATGAGCTCGTATCATTTCCCCCCAGTCTGTCTAGTCCCAAGACCCCAATCTACACCTGCCGCGCGCGCCGAATCTCCCTCGTTTGCACTACCTCCTTTCCTTGGTGCGCCATGAAGCGTACGCGTGGAGAAGATCCGGAGGTGAAGCCAGTTGAAGGCGAAGCAGCAGATGTCTCGGTCGTCGCCAAGCAGACGGAGGCATCTTCTCCGGGCACGAACGCCGCTCGTCGTCGCGCCGTCGAGGGTGCGAACTCATACGTCCAGCCAGTAGCCGTCGCCACCGAGCAGCAGGTGGTAGCCGTCGCCGCCGAGCAGCAGTTGGTAGCCGTCGCCGCCGAGCAGCAGGTGGTAGCCATCGCCGCCGAGCAGCCGGTAGTAGCCGTCGCCGCCGAGCAGCAGGTGGCCGACAATGTCGTGGTGCTAGCGGCAGATCTAGATGGGGGGCAGGCGGCAGGCGGAGGCAATCCGGTGATCTACATCGACGACCCCATCGCTGTTCAAGAAATCTTCGACGCAATCGCGGAGAATGATGAGTTCGAGGAGGAGGTCCCTGATGAGGAGTCTAAGGTACTATATTGCTAGCTTCTCTAGTCGCAGCCGCAATTTTCACTGTTCATACATAGGATTTGCTCAATGGTGTACAGATTCTTTTGCTCTTGAAGTAGGGTAGTATATATATGATTCGATCGGTTGATTGATGCATCTGCCATCTAGTCACAAAACCCCAATCCGTCTAGTCACAAAACCCCAATATGCTCATCTGCCATCTAGTTGAGTTTGCTAGTTGAGTGTTGATTTCGATACACAGCAGGCCTATAACATTACATTTATATTCCTTACTAAGCCCAATGATTCAATTTTTCCCCAAAATAGTGCAAGGGCATCTGATGGTCTTGTTTTCTTAGGGATGGTTAGTGGCCCTGAGGTAGCAATGCACATAAACAATATAGGTTGGGCTGATGGTATTTTGGTTCTCTGACTCCATCGCTGAAAAAAATGAGGCCCTAATTTTTTCTCTCATATGGAACCTAAATATATAATATTTGTATTGTTTTTGATCTATGAATGCGTTGTATGATGCATTAGTATATCCCTGAATATTGTTTGGTACGATTACATTTCAAGTTCTTATTGTGGCCAATGATTCAAATTTGCCCCAAAGAGAGGCAGACACATTAGTGTCAAATTTTTACAGGGATGAGTGAGCGAGCCTGGGGCCATGTACAAGATCAATATAAGCTATGCAATTGTTACTTGGTTAGCTTACGCCATCTCTGTAGAAACTTATGAGGCTGCAATCTTTATTCTACATTCATAGAACTATGATATTTGAATTATCTATTCCATGCATTCATAGTGTATAAGAATTACATTTCAGTTTGTCACCGAGGCCGGTGATTGAAATTTGCCCCAAAAGAGTTCAAGGGGAGACACGTATGACGGTGTCATGTTTTAGGGATGGGTTGGTGAACCTGAGGCAACAATGCACACAAACAATATAGGTTGTGTTGTTGGTACTTTGGTTCGCCTACTCCATCTCTAAAAGAAATTACGAGGCACTAGATTTATTCTCATATGGAACAACATATATGATCCTTGAATTGTTTCTGATCTTTTAATGATTGGTATGATGCATATGTATATGAATGGTTTTGATCATAAGTATTTTTAACATGCACCTGAAGATTAATTGTTTGGTTTTTTATTTATAATTACAATATTTATGCTTGTTTTTGTACCTGGCTATGTATATCCC
Organism: Avena eriantha; assembly: GCA_910589775.1. NCBI lineage: Eukaryota > Viridiplantae > Streptophyta > Magnoliopsida > Poales > Poaceae > Avena > Avena eriantha. The sequence goes on from OU342745.1 coordinate 52,832,425, forward strand.
TGAATAATGTTTTGTACGATTACATTTCAATTTCTTATTGTGGCTAATAATTCAAATTTGCCCCAAAAGAGAGGCAGACACATTGGTGTCAGATTTTTCCAGGGACGAGTGAGCGAACGTGGGGCGATGTACAGCAACAATATAGGTTGTGAAATTGTTACTTGGTTCACTCACGCCATCCATGAATAAACTTATGAGGCCACAATCTTTATTCTACATTCATAGAACTATGATATTCGAATTATCTATTCCATGCATTCATAGTGTATAAGAATTACATTTTAGTTTATCACCGAGCCCGATGATTGAAATTTTCCCCAAAAGAGTTCAAGGGGAGACACGTATGACGGTGTCGTGTTTTAGGAATGGGTTGGTGAACCTGAGGCAGCAATGCACACAAACAATATAGGTTGTGCTGTTGGTACTTTGGTTCGCCTACTCCATCTCTAAAACAAATTATGAGGCCCTAGATTTATTCTCATATGGAACTACATATATGATCCTTGAATTGTTTCTGGTCTTTTAATGATTGGTATGATGCATATGTATATGAATGGTTTTGATCATAATTATTTTTAACATGCACCTGAAGATTAATTGTTTGGTTTTTTATTTCTAATTACAATATTTAGGCTTGTTTTTGTACCTGACTATATATATCCCTGAATAATGTTTTGTATGATTACATTTCAATTTCTTATTGTGGCCAATGATTCAAATTTGCCCCAAAAGAGAGGCAGACACATTGGTGTCAGATTTTTTCAAGGAAGAGTTAGTGAACCTGGGGCGATGTACAACAACAATATAGGCTGCGCAATTGTTACTTGGTTCACTCACGCCGTCCCTGAATAAACTTATGAGGCCGCAATCTTTATTCTACATTCATAGAACTATGATATTCGAATTATCTATTCCATGCATTCATAGTGTATAAGAATTACATTTTAGTTTGTCACCGAGGCCGATGATTGAAATTTGCCCCAAAAGAGTTCAAGGGGAGACACGTATGATGGTGTCGTGTTTTAGGGATGGGTTGGTGAACCTGAGGCAGCAATGCACACAAACAATATAGGTTGTGCTGTTGGTACTTTGGTTCGCCTACTCCATCTCTAAAACAAATTATGAGGCCCTAGATTTATTCTCATGTGGAACTACATATCCTTGAATTGTTTCTGATCTTTTAATGATTGGTATGATGCATATGTATATGAATGGTTTTGATCATAAGTATTTTTAACATGCACCTGAAGATTAATTGTTTGGTTTTTTTATTTATAATTACAATATTTAGGCTTGTTTTTGTACCTGACTATGTATATCCCTGAATAATGTTTTGTACGATTACATTTCAATTTCTTATTGTGTCCAATGATTCAAATTTGTCCCAAAAGAGAGGCAGACATATTGGTGTCAGATTTTTTCAGGGATGACTTACTGAACCTGGGCGATGTACAACAACAATACAGGCTGTGCAATTGTGACTTGGTTCACTCACGCCGTCCCTAAATAAACTTATGAGGCCACAATATAATGCAATTATCTGTCATTGTGTTGAGATGAAATGATATATGAACCGATCAAACTATTGCTGAGATGCTTTATCTTTGACATCCATAGATATATTGTCTTACATATACATGTTGTCAATTCTTGAGTTATAATACAATTCAATCATATGTACAAGTTCTAAGTTATGTTCTTAAAAATCAACAGGAGGATGATGATGAAGTGGACGATAGCAAGGAATCTAGTGACAACAAGAGCCGCTACGTGCTGAGGCGGTTACGGTGTGGGCTAATCCATTTCCACCATAGGGGGAGACTGTTTTGCCCATTCTGTGGCAGAGCAATCAACGTGGACCTCAACAGCATGATGCAGCATGCGGAGGGCATTGGCAGAGGCAGAGGTAGAAGCCATAGGCCGTTTACCTTGGCGCGGCATGCAGCCTACGGCAAATTCCTCCGGGAGTATGTTAGGACTGGCCTGTATCCCATCGATTAGGCTGTCGCTGCCTCCTGCTGATAAACCCCTGCCCTGCTAGGCATCTCTGTGTCCCGGCCTCCTGCTGTAGCCCCTTCTTTTATTTTGTTCTAGTTAATTATTACCTGTGTGTGGCATGTAAGACAATATATCGGTGGTGTCTCTGGTGAACCTTATATATTAATCTACTCCTTTATATGGAGTGCCTTAAAGTTTCTAGTGTTCAATTATATTTACTGATCATGCTCATGCACACTACAAAATATTTCTAGTGCTCGATTATATTAAAATTGTCAAGAAATACATCAACAAGTTAAATTGGTCGAAATTTTGTATTGAAGTAACTAAATGTATCACACACATAATAAACGAGAAACTAAAATCTAGTTCAAACACATAATGTATCACCACCACTTGTTGTCGTCCTTGACTTGCTTCCCCTTTAGCCGCTTGATGTCGCCACCGTCCCAAGATCCCTGCTCATCCTGAAACTGCTTTCTGTCCTCCTCACGCTTCTTCTCCTGGGCTAGCTTGCAACCAGGGCATAGCTCTCTCGCGAAAAACCCCGCCTTAACCATCCCATCTTTCATGGTAATGAGCTTACTATACAACTCGTACGCCATGTAGGCGTCTCTGGCTGCATACTCGAGGCGCACGAGAAAGCATAATTGTGTCATTTGTGATATCCACGCTAGTGAAAGTTATCCCTTTCCTACACAAGAACTCAACCAGAGCCGGACAACGCATCTCAGTTGGTTTACTCCTGCACTTAGATGGTTCTAGGGATGTAAGGGAACAAGGATGCAGAAGTGGTGATCTCAAATTTAAATTTCACATACCTGTAGAAGTGGTAAACGAGGACCTCCTCATGTATGGCGATTTGCACGACAGCGATCTCTTGTGGAGGAATTTTTTCGCTTATTTGCACGGGTGTACTCCAAGTCTAGCCCCACAAACTTTTGCTTCTCTTTCTCAAGCAATTGCTCAAACCTGGCGAGAGTTGTCTCCACAATCGCTTCATCATTTGTGTACACCACTGTCAAAGTTGTGGTGCCATGGGCAGGGACCAAGTGGGACTCTGTTGTGCGTTTCCCATCGTCCATGCCTGCAAGGAAATGGGTGAAAGGAACTGCCTACAAGGAACTGCCTTCGAGAGGAAGAAGAAGATGAACCGACGGTTCCAGAACAGAGGAAGAATAAGCGCCCAGGAAAAACTGCAGAGGAATGACTGAGGAAGAGGAATGACTGCAGAAGAAACGTGGTAACTGCAACTTTTGGTTCGAGAACTCACTGTGGTTACGTGGAGATCGTGGCAGTGCCGCCGGTTCAACAAGGGGGCCAGTTCCTGCGAGAATATGAAATTAGCTGTGCATTTTTCTATGCGAGAAACTGAGAGAAGTCATTTATAATTTGTCTTTCATAATTAAACACGATGAAGTTGGTACAGCCTAAGAGATTTGAACAAAAGAGATTTGCTAGTTTAACATACAACAACACTTACAGGCCCAACATGGCAGAACTTGGAGAGCCCCAGAACTTGAGCTACCACAGAGACCTCGGCAAAGGTGGCAGAATTGGTGCGGGTGCAACCACGGCGACGGCGAGCTTGGATTCTAGAGGAGGAAAACAGAACCGAGCATGGTCGACAAGGTGATAGATCTCACCGAGAACCAATTCTCGTCCCCGACCATGCCATGTGTGCGTCCACGGTGAGGGCGAGCTCCGACTCGGGATGGGGAGGAGAGCGGGGCCGAGCAACTTCGTCACTTCCTAGCTCTGCACCATGGCCGCAACCACAGATTGCCGCTCCGGGGAAGAAGACGAGTAATGGAGGTGCCAACGCTGCAAGCCTACAGGGAGGAGAGCTGGGCCGAGAAGGTTCGTCCACGTCCTAGCTCCACACCATGGTTGCGACGTCCCATAGATTGCCGCTCCGGGGAAGAAGAAGACGCGTAATGGATGCAGGCGCCAACGCTGCAAGCCTAATTGACACCTAAGCGACGGGAGCGACAAGAGCAACATACCGGCGAGAACTGAGAAGGGGGCCCCAAATTGACAGCCGTTAGCCTGATTTTTTGTATTGAAACATAAAGTTGAATTCGTGCCAAAAAAGACCCTCTGAGTATTTGGCACGCCAACTATAGTCATCGCGGATGATATCAGGGACCTCGGGTGCCGCGTTGCCTGGACACCCCAGCTTTCGGGCCGCAAAATGATATTCTCTCGCCCAGGTGGGCTGCTACTACTGGCCCAGCCCAGTTGCCGTGTTGCCCGCTTCCCTGCTCCCAGGCCGCTCGCCCCGCAGCGTCTCCCTATTCCCCTGCTTCGTGCGTGCTGTTGCCCCGCTCGCTCCGCTTTCTCTCCCGCACAGCCGCCTTACGATCCCCTCGCTTGCTGCTAGGCCTTCCTCGTGATCCCGCGGCCCAGCTCGCCGTGCTCCCTGCTGCACGCTAGCTCCGCTTGCTCGCTTCCGCCGCGTGTGCGCTCGCCTGCTAATCCCGTGAGGCTCGCCTCGCTCTGCCGTGCGCTGCCGCTTTGCTACCTCCTTCGCTCGCTGTGACCGGGTTGACCGTGGCAGATCACGTCGCATGGGCTATGAGCGGTAGTACCAGGCCAATCCGGTACTACCGGCCCAGTTCGGTTGTTTTGCCCCCAATAGGCAGAATTAGCTTGCCCCTTTATACAACTACCTCTCTCTCCTTTTTTTATAAATTCTTCCTCTCTTATTTCTTCAAGCTTTGCCTATTCTTTGACAACTCTTTGAGCTTGATTTAATCCTTCCCCTCCAATGATTCTTTCCGATATTTGAGAGGAAGATTGAGGGGATCTAGATCTACAATTTGACCAAACCAAATCACCTCTTTGTGAGTGAATATTTGGGATCTAGATCTTGGGGGATTTTGTGTTCTCCCTTTGATTCTTCCTCTCTTATTCCCTCAAGTTCTTGAGTAGCCTTGTTGGAATTTGAGAGTGAAGTTTTGGAGCATCTTTGTGGTGTTCTTGCCTTTTGCATTAGGTGCAACGGTTTGTGTTCTCCCTAGAGGATTTGCTTGGTGAAATCAAGAAGCTTGTCCCTCTTGGGTTCTTGGAACCCTAGACGGTTGTATGGCCTTGGTGGCGTGTTCTTGGGGCCTTCAATTAAGTTGTGAAGACCTCCCCAAGATTGAGGCCTTGGTGGCGATTATTGGGAGCCTCCAATTAAGTTGTGGAGATATCCCCAATATTGTACGGGTTTGGTGACCGCCCTCAAGTGCCCCATTGTGGAACGGGTGCTTGCCGCGTGGTGAGTGCTCGGGATAATAGGGTGAGGCCTTTTATGGTGTTGGTTGTCTTAGTACCGCCCACCCCTCCAACGAGGCGTACTCCCTTGTTGGGAGGAACTCAGTAAAATATCGCCGTCCCCGCGTGCCTCGGTTATCTCTATACCCGAGCTCTTTACTTATGCACTTTACATTGTGATAGCCTTCGTGCTTGAAGTATTCTATCTTGCTATCACATTGTTGCTTGTATTGGTTAGCATAAGTTGTTGGTGCACATAAGTGAACCTTAGTATATATAGTCTTTGTTCTTAATAAAAGAAAATGCTAGTTTTATTCCACCATTGTTAAGCCCATCTCATAAAAGTTTTAAACCGCATTCAGCCCCCCTCTAGGAGACATCCGTGATCTTTCAACGAGGTAGACACCATAGCCCGGTCGCCACCCTCCCATCCCCCATCCGATGATGGACCGGGGATGGGCGGTGGTGGGACCGTGGAGGATTTCTCTGAGGATGAGGAGCCTGGGATGAACAAGTCCCCGACGATGGTTGAGCCTTCACCCTAGCCACCTCAGCCAGTTCCGAGTGGCGATGGGGACCCTGTAGCGACCCAGGCTACGACTGCCCTGTTCTTCCTAGCAAGGAGGCCACTATCTCTGAGTGTTCCAACCAATCTAGTCCCGGTGGATATCCCACGATGCTATCGCCCTGACTCCCTTGAGCCCGTCGCTTTCTCCATCCCCTAGTAAGGCTCCAACTAGGGGTGCATTGACATGGGGGGCATGTAGTCCGGCACAACATGGGTGAATCTTACACCTACTACATAATTGCCATCGCTAGAGGGAACCCCAGGTAGCGTGGGGTTGGACGTGTTCTCCTCGGTGTCGCCGTGCTTGCTGGGGGTGGTGTGCTACACCCTGGCACCATAAACCCCTGATGCTGGTGCCCCGGAGCCTTCCACAGACTCCTCCGACCTCACCGTGCCCAGCACCAAGTCTCGTTGCCCTTGCGTACCCAACCTGCTCCACCTCCACCCTCGTGCCATAGTGTCCAGCTCGTCGGGTCATGGGTGGGCCTCTTACGACAAGGGCCGAAGATTTCTAAGTGGGCTTCTCTGCGTGCCACAGACTGCGCCGAGTTCTTAGGTACGCCTGTGGATCCTCCTGCGTCCATTCTTGGTCCTATTTCTCCCTGTGGTTCTAGTTACTTTGTGTTGGCGCCAATATCCCTAGAGCACCTGTGCGACGTGGTTGATGACTATGTGATTGTGTTCCACGGCAAGAAATGCCCACGTATTTAGCAGTTGGATGCCACTAAGGCCAGGAAGGCTTACGAGGGGGCCATTGCTACTACCCGGGCTCGAGATGTGCAGGAGCAGGTGAGGTCCCCAGTGCTTGCAGGACCTGGGTCTTCCGACCCGGGACCTAGCACAATGCCACCTCTCAGTTCTGATGGCAGGGAGGATTTTGTGAGGGTTCCCACTACAGGGATACCACGTGGGAGACCTCCCAAGGATGGGGTTCTCCCCCAGCCGACTGGCTGAGCCTGACCTGTCCCCAATAAGGGGATCCCCCATACAGATATTTCCTGATGAACTTTCTAAGAGAAATCAGAGCATTCATTTGGAATATTCGAGGGTTTGGGCAAGAGGGTCGTCGCCAGCAGATTAAGGAATACCTACAACAATAGAATGCTGACATTGTGGGTCTCCAGGAGACTATTCATCTGGATGTCTTCATGGCAGAGTTAGAAGGCCTGAGCCATTATAAATTTATCTGGACCTGGCTGCCCGCCAATGGTACCTCTAGGGGTATCGTCCTAGGTATTAAGGAGGATACCTTCGAGGTAGATGATATGCACCACGGGGAATTCTTTGTGAGCATGGTCCTCACCCATAGACAATCTAATGTCAAATGGGAGGTTATTATTGTTTATGTCCCCATGGACCCTAGGAGGTCCCGCAAGTTTCCTCTTGAGCTCAATTCGAAGGTGGACCACACGGAGACCCTAGTCATAGTGGCAGGGGACTTTAATCTCATTTGCTCCACCGATGGAAATAGCTTGGCGAACGTGGACCTCCTTAGTATGCATATGTTTAATGACTGCATCACATATCTCGCCTTAGAGAGATAGCCTGGGTGGGTGCCACATATACATGGACCAACAAGCAGCTTGACCCTGTCCATAGTGTTATTGATTGTGTCTTTGTCTCGGTGGAATGGGAAGTAGCCTTCCTATTGTGGTCCATACGCGTGGTCACCTGGGTCGTCTCTAACCATACGCCTCTCCTCCTCTCGTTAGGAGGAGGCAACCCTCCTATATTGAACCACTTCCATTACAAAACCTTCTAGCTTAAAGAACCAGGTTTTGTGGAGGTCATTCGGACTAGATGGTTGGAGGCAATTGCTTCCCCCTCACATCTATTGTGCGGTGATGTCTGGCACCACTGTGCCAAACAATCTAGCCAACTTATGTGAGGATGGGGTGAACCTTGGGGTGGCACTAAGAGCATAGAAAGAGATGCTACTGCGGGAAATTAAAGCATTGGATCAGGAAGCGGACAAACTGGGACTCTTGTTGGAGGTCTGGTCCAATAGGTACTCCCTTGAGACCTCCATATTGGATATCTATAAGGGATAGGAGGCATTCTTTCGCTAGCAAAGCCGACGGAACTGGACTCTTCAGGGTAATTGAACATGGCCTATTTCCATGCCATTGCTAATGGCAGATGTAGGAAATGTTTGATGCCATTCCTCTGGTAGGAGGACACCCTTCTGTAAGACCAGAATGATATGTCCTCCCATATTTACGCTTTCTATAAAGACTTGTTTTCGTCCCTGCCGCGATCGGGGCTTTTGCTGGCCCCCGACTTTTGGCATGAGGGGGTCACGGTTACCTCCATTGAGAACGCATAGCTCATGCTCCCATTCCTATAGGCAAAGGTAGCCGAGGTGATTAAGTCCATGAAGGACAATTAGGCCCTGGGTCAGATGGTCTCCTGATCGTCTTCTTCTAAAATTTCTGGGAGCAGTAGCAGTCGGTCATTATGCTGATGTTCTAGGAATTTTACACTAGAACCCTCGTGATGTCTAGACTGAACTTTGGTGGGATTACCTTGATCCCCAAATTAGCGGGGGGGGGGGGGCACAAATATCTGCCAATTTAGACCGATCACAGTGGTCAATGTTATCCAACACATTTTCACAAAGGTCAATGCCAATAGAACTGTTGTGGGATCCCCGGATTATCCATCCGAGAAATCCCTGTTATGTATACATCCACGTTCCCATGATCAGTGAGCCATGGAACATAACCGACAAGTATCATTACATCATCCGAAACATAACGAATTTACAAGACTTACATAAATGCCATTATGGCTACACCATCCTTAGCAGCGAAACATCATCACGTACAGAGCCCATTCGCCTTACCCTACAGGCGACTGACTGGGAAGACGGCCTAACTCGCTGGACGTCCTTAATCTTCTGATGTCAAACCTCTGAAAGTTTGGCCAAGTAAATAGCCAGGGACACAACCGTGAGTACTTTTGAATGTACTCGCAAACCACCAGGATAAATGACATAAGGAAATGCAAGCCTGGCTATGGCGAGATAGCTCTATCTGGGGTTGTTTTTGAAAAGCCTAGACTACCATTTGTAGTTATGGCATCTCCATATCTTTGTTGAAAAAGAGTTTTGAAAACATACCTCTATTTTACAAGTCCAGACATCTCCATATCTTTGTTGAAAAAGAGTTTTGAAAACAGTTTTGGAGTAAAAACCCTTTTTAAACCTCTTTAACCACCTCGGGTCAAAGCAAAGCTTTCGAACTCGGTTTCCCCCAGAACCTTCGTCCTTTCATCCATTCTTTCCAAACAAACACCGTTTGGGTCCTCCTAGCCAAAACCTTCACAACCGTCCTTGACCGTGGACACGGCTATTCGAATATGTTATACTCTACAGAGTTTGCGCACTTTCCCCACAAGAATCAATACATCCGCCGGGATACAACCACGGCCCACTACCACTGTAGATGGGGGTCCGGATAATCAAACCTAACCTTTTGCTTGTCGACCCTAGCAAAGGTTGCTTTTCCTTTTGGGTTTGTTCTCCCTGGCAACGAATATGTGGCTCCCAGCCATAGTCCTGCCTTCCGTACATGCGCATACCCAAGCCACAACTTGCCGTATACCTTAATCTGGTGACTCCACTTCCTTCCGTACCACCTAAGTCATACTGTTCGCGGGAGACCCAATTGTTGCACCGGCACTCCTGCCAGACCAGGCTCACTCTTGCCGAAGCAAGCAACAGGCTTCAGATCCGAGATCTGGTAGCGCCTGCTTGGAATTCCAGGGATCTCTCCCTATAAGCATGGTACGCTGCCTCGGCTAATGCAGACAAACTATGAGCTAAGCCCTAGCACCTAGGGTAATGTGGTTGCACTGATATTTTTTTTTTGGTAAAGGCGTAGAACATCCCTTCACTTTCTCAGTTCTCATCATCACCATTTCTTTTGTTAAAAACATCCGCTTGGAACGATGCCTCTTCCCAAGGGTTTTACAAAGCCGTTTTGAAACCTTTGTAGTGGGATAAATCCCAAAACAGTTCATTTTTTCAAAGCCGGGGTTTTCAGAGAGGTAGGATGCTAACCATCATACTCTTGGTCTAAAGGGGTAAATGGTAGGTACATCAGGGTGGTGCCACGAGGGACACAAAGTCGTAACTTGGAGGAGCCAAGTTATTAGCGCGGTATTTATAAAACAAGACATGTAGATAAATAATGCAATTTATAAAGGAGGTACAAAAGAGGTAATAAAGAGAGTAGGACAAGTATCGGAACTCATGAAGGGTGGCTTGCCTGTGAGCAGCAATAAGTCCCTGGGCTTCTTTAGATAACCAAGAAGACCCAATAAATAATAATAAGAAATCCCTTCCTTTTATCGTCAAACACTCACACTATCGTCTTCATCGAGTATACATGCAAGAAGACAAGTTCGCAATCAATACAAGGCATTCATGCAACAAACCATACAGCAAACAAACACACTGAATCCTACTTAACTTAGTAGGTTTTGGAGGACTTGGGTATTGATAGTGGAATTAATAAATTGCCATGGAAGTGTTTTTCCATTTAGAAGATAGTTGTCAAGGCTAAGTGCCTTGAACTTGGATTGGGGTTCTAAGGTCTGTAGGATACCAATGTGCAACCATGATATCCTCAGATAGGTCTTGACAAAACAAAACCATCACAAGTGGTTTCACTTGATTATCAACTACCTAGATTCAAATATGCCTTTTATAGTGGAATAAACCCTAGTTTGGGGAAATAATTCACCAGAATTTATCTGGAGCTCCAAAAATTATTTACTTGGGTGGTTAGGGAGTGTTTGATGTAATGAACCACCTAGAAGTGGAATCATGTCTAAAAAATTACCAGAATGCCCTCAGGAAATTCCCAAAGGCAGTTTTGTATGGTTTTTCTCCTTTTCACCAGATTAATTCTATAGAAGCTATTGAGTTGATTCCAAGGGTATGTGGTAGGCATTTAGAATACCTTTCTATAGGTATTGGATTCAGTTTTTGGAGTTGCCAAACTCCTGGAGTGATTTATTTAGTGAAAATACCACTTATAGAAGTAATTAAATCACAAAAATTCAACCAGAGCTCAATAAATTCTAAGCTGTTGGGGTTTGATAGATTTTGATACTATGATGTACTGAGAGGTGGAATCAGGTCATTACTACATTTGGTTTGACCTAGAGAATTTATCCAAGGCAGATAAAGGCTATTTTTGTTATTTTTGTTAAAGACACACTTCTATTCACCTTGGCATAAGACCTATGCTAGATGACTGGTATTTCAAATACCTCTCAGTAGGGCTTTGTTTCATCTCAAATGAGTAAGGCTAGCTCATAGAGGGATTTATTTAGTGTACTAGATACATTTTAGTGAATTAATTGCCAATAAGTAATAAAAATTACTTTTGGCAAGGGACTAGTTCTGTATGATGCACAAAATAGGTAGGCATCTAAGAAAATTTAGATGGGTCCATTTGGAGTTATTTATCATTTTCAAAAGGATTTAATCCTACTGGTCTTTTGCTAGATCTGGAAATAAAAGAAAAGAAAACAGAGTAGGCTGGGCTGGATCTGGGGCTACTGGGCCGCTGATACATTGCAAATGTATCTATAATTTTTGATGTTCCATGCTTGGTTTTATCCACTTTCTTGTGTTTTGTACACACTTTGGAGTACTTTTCATATGATTTCTTGGACTAACCTATTAACAAGAGCCACAGCGCCAGCTACTTGTTTTCTGCTGTTTTTGGTTCCAGGAAAGTCAGAAAATGAATATTCTCCAAATTGGACGGGACAAAATACAAAGTGCCTATTTTTCCCGAAGTCATCAGATGCCAGAATACGAGACGGAGAGGGGCCAGAGGCAGGCCACACCACCTGGTCGCGCGGCCAGGCTTGGCCCGTGCCAGGGGGTGGTGTGGTGGCCCCTGGCACCCCCTCGGCCTCTCCTTCCGCCTATATATTTCTCTCGGGACGAAAATTCTAAGGGCCCGATCAAAAATCCACGAAACAGTCTGTAGCCGCCATCATCTCCATCCCTAGATCGGGAGGGATCTGAAGCTCTTCCCGGCACCCTGCCGGAGAGGGGAATTCACCCTGGAGGCCTTCTTCATCACCATGCAAGCCTCCGGTGTGATGCGTGAGTAGTTCATCCTTGGACTATGGATCCATGTAGTAGCTAGATGGCTGGTTCTCCTCCTTTGTGCTATCATGTCTAGATCTTGTGAGCTCCGTTCATGATCAAGATCATCCATTTGTAATTCTGCATGTTGTATTTGCGGGGATCCGATGGATATTGAGATGCTATTTCAGATTGATTATTGATTCTATCATGTCTTTGTTATTTGTGATCTTGCATGCTTTCCGTTGTTAGTAGCTATCTTGGCCAAGTAGATGCTAGCAACTCCAAGAGTTAGTATTTATGCTCGATAGTGGGTTCATGCCTCTGGTAATCTGGGAAGTGAAAAAAATCTCTAAGGTACTAGATGTGTTGTTGCTACTAGGGAGAAAACAATAATCCTTTGTTCATAGAACAATCGTATTGTTTAGTTTACATGCAGTTCGTAAAGCAATAATCTGTTGCTTGCAACTTAATACTGGAGGGGGTTCGGCTGATAACTTGAAGGTAGATTATTAGTCATAGATGCAGTTGGATGGCGGTCTATGTATAATGTTGTAATGCCCAATCGAATCTCAATGGAGTCAAGATTATTAGTATATGCATGTATTGCTTTCTTGATGTTTGTCAATTGCCCCGCTGTAATTTGTTCACCCAACATGTTATCTATTTTAAGGAGAGCCACATCTAGTGAACTATGGATCCCGGTCCTTTTTCTTTACATACAATCTACAAACTATTTACTGCTTTGTGTTTACTTTCTGCAAACTTTTACTTCTTTCCATTTGATACGTTTAATCCTTTGTTTTCTGCAAAACACGGTGAGATTGACAACGTCATCGCAAGTTGGGGACAAAGTTCTGTGGTTGTGTTGTGCAGGTCTCCACGTTGCTACTAGCACCGGTAGTGCGCCCTGCCAAGGCTCAGCTAGCAACACCTTTGGGGTATTTCCTTGCTCCTACTGGTTTGATTAAACCTTGGTTTCATAACTAAGGGAAACTTGCTGCTGTGCTCATCCTACCTTCCTCTTGGGGTTCCCAACGAGTTCTACATCATCATCGCTCTAGCATTTTTTCTCGCGCCGACACTGAGCCATCAAGCATTTTTCTGGCGCCGTTGCCGGGGAGTCAAGGACATCTTCACAAGGGGAGTCCCTCATAACCAATCTCTTTACTTTGTTATTTTTGTTTTGCTTAGTTTCTTTTTGCTTTGTTTGCTTGTTTCTTTATCAAAAACACAAAAAAAATAGTTTTACTAGTTTGCTTTCTTATTTGAAAACACAAAAAATGACTACTCTTGAAAACACTAAGTTGTGTGACTTCACTAGAACCAACAACAATGACTTTATGAGCACACCCATTGCTCCACCTGTGCCTGAAGATACTTTCTTTGAGATAAAACCTTCTTTACTCAATCTTGTTATGAGAGAACAATTTTCTGGTATTGGTAATGAAGATGCTGCTTCCCATCTAAATAACTTTGTTGAACTTTGTGAGATGCAAAAGCATAGGCATATAGATGGTGATATTATTAAGCTGAAATTGTTTCCTTTCTCTTTGAGAGGAAAAGCTAAAGAATGGTTGAATTCCTTAACTAGGAATAGTATTGATTCTCGGACTAAGTGCAAAGATGCTTTCATTGGAAAATACTATCCTCCTGCTAAGATTATATCTATGAGAAGTGAAATAATGAAGTTTAAACAACTTGATAATGAGCATGTTGCTCAAGCTTGGGAAAGAATGAGATCTTTGGTTAAGAATTGTCCCACTCATGGACTAACTGCTTGGATGATCATCCAAACTTTTTATGCAGGGTTGAACTATTCTTCAAGGAACCTATTGGACTCTGCTGCTGGAGGTACCTTTATGACCATTACTTTGGGTGCTGCAACAAAGCTTCTGGATAATATGATGGTTAATTATTCTGAATGGCATACTGAGAGAGCTCCACAAGGTAGGAAGGTACATTCTGTTGAGGAAACCTCCTCCTTGAGTGATAAAATTGATATTATTATGTCTATGCTTGTTAATGGGAAAGCCCATATTGATCCAAAAAATGTTCCTTTAGCCTCTTTGGTTGCTCAAGAAGAGCAAGTTGATGTGAACTTCATAAGAAATAACAATTTTGGTAATAATGCTTATAGGAACAATTTTGGTAACAACAATTATAAGCCATATCCTCCCAACAATGGTAATGCTTATGGAAATTCTTACAACAATAATAGGAGTGCTCCCTCTGAACTTATAGTTATGCTTAAAGACTTTATTAGTAAGCAAACTGCTTTCAATAAAACTATTGAGGAAAAACTCTCTAATGCTGAAAGAAATATAGCATCTTTGGTTGAAGCTCCATCTTCTTTGAATAAAATGGCTGCTAAACCTAAAACTAATGATAATCCTAATGCTAAAAGTCCTAATGCAAAATGGTTGCAATATCTCTGAAGTTATTAAGTTCCTACAAAAGCTTGCTAAAAGTCCTAATGCTAGTGCTATGAACATGGCCTTTACAAAACACATTACTGATGCTCTCATAAAGATTAAAGAAGAAAAGATGAAACATAAAGCTTCTATTCCTATAAAACAAGAAGATAGTTGGAAACCCATCATTAATATGAAAGTGAATGAATTTGACTTCAAAGCTTTATGTGATCTTGATAGTAGTGTTTTTATTATGCCTAGAAGGATTTATGATATGCTTGATTTGCCTCCACTTGCAGATTGTTATTTGAATGTCCCACTTGATGATAATGCTAAAAAGAAACTCATGGGGAGTCTTAATGATGTTCTTATTATGGTTAACAATGCCTATGTCCCCGTTGATTTCTATGTTTTGGATGTTGAATGCAATGCTTCTTGTCCTATTACTTTGGGAAGACCTTTTCTTAGAACTGTTGGTGCCATCATTGATATGAAAGAAGGCACCATTAAATATAAACTCCCACTCAAGAAAGGTATAGAACACTTTCCTAAGAAGAGAGAGAATATTTCTTTTACTTCTCCTATGAAAACAAAATTTGGTCTTAATGCTTCTACATTTGAGAACACTTTATTCTTTTTCTTGCTTCGTATGCCTAACTTAAAGGCGTTAAAGAAAAGTACATATTGGGAGATAAACCAAAAGTTTTAGATGAGTCTTGGAAGTTATTACCTCTGTAATAACCCCTCCTTATCCATTTTATTTGCTTTTTGTGCCAAGAGTAACCTCTAATGAGAGAGAAGTAATGATTGGGAAAGTTGCTGTCAAGAAACAGATTTCTGTGCTTCACCGTAAAAAATCGTGTAAAATCTCTGAACGTCTTTTTAAGGCGTAAATTTGTGTGATTCTGCCCCAGGTTGTTATCTAACTTTCGTTAGTTCAACACTTTTGATTTGAGCAACAGAAGATCTTCGAAAAAATTCGTCTTTACCTGCTGGTCTGTTTTGACAGATTTCTGTCATTTTCTGCATTTGCTTCTTGTTGGTTCCTTTTTGAGTTCTTTTGGGGAATTGAGATTTTTGAAGGAAGTGCTGCAATAGCTAGTGTTCTAATGGAAGTTTATTTGGTGTTAGAACTGAACCTTAAGACTTATTTATCTTGAGTGCACTAATGTTGCTAATAAAGATTGTGTGAAGTTTTGTATGAAGGAAAAATTTCAGGTGTATGGAAGGAATGAGTAATGGGATGAAGGATGGACTAAAGCTCAAGCTTGGGGATGCCACGCATGTCACCCCAAGAAATATCTAAGAAGTACAAGCGTCAAAGTTTGGGGATGCCCAAGGCATCCCCTTCTTCATCAATAAAAATTCCAGGTTTCTTCCAAACACTTCATTTTTATTGTTTCATGCACGGTTGTGTTGTTCTTGGAGCGTCTTCTTATTCGTTTTCATTTTGGTTTTTCATTTTCTTTGGTTTTCTTAGTTTTTTTAATAAATTGGTTGGACCCCCTCTTTCATACATTGGTTTGCAAATAGTTTGGTTTGGTTTGGAAAAGAGTAGGAAAGTTCATACTTATGTGGTAAAAAGAGCTTGTTTTTGACTGTGGCCTATGCTCTGTCATGCCATGCTTGATATTGTTTTGCTTTATGCTTAGTATTCTATGCTGTAGCATGACTTGTTATAAACAATTGTAATTGCTTAATGTGCCTTGGATGAATCATGCGTTGTTTTAGCATATTAAAGCATAGTATTGTGGTATTCTCCTTTGATGCTTTATTTGGGTTGACTTGGCGCATGCTCACACCATGTTACGACTATCTCAAGTCACCATAGCCTTTATGATACTTTAGTTTTCAACTTGTAGTATCACTTTATGCTTTGATCAATGATGTTTTGTCGCTCTACATGATTATGTCCATTATTGCTCTCTTAGTTTGTCGCTCCCAGTCTTTTGCTAGCCTCCACAACAAAGTATGAGTTCCACTCATGCATCCAACTCCCTAAACCAAGTTATTCCAAAGAGTCCACCATACCTACCTACTAGCTTATGCTATTCCAAGTATATTCATGCTTTTGTTTACCTTCCAAATTAAACTTGTTATGAGAAAACTAGTGATTAAAGCTCTCACGAACTTGATGGCACACTTTACTTTTTTGCATCTAATAAACTTGAACCATTGGGCCCTTCTTTGTTGCGTATATGCTTGCGCTTTATAAGTTGAAATTAGCAGAACCATGTTTCATGGGGAACGCTTTCAACATAGCACTTGTACTTTGTACCCGTTGATATCATGTTCTTTTGCTTACGGATCCCGGCGGTGTGAAATAAAAGTGGAACTTGTAAGATCATGGAGTTTGTATGTGTGTTAGAGAAACACCTGCGCTGCTAGCCTAAGAAATGCCTAATCATGGTGGAAACTTGCAGCATCCCCATAATGAGCACTCTATGAAGCATCCTCAATAAAAACCTATGCAAATAGCAAATAAAAAGATTGCTGAGATGCTCATTGTCTGCTTGCCTTGTCATTTTGATTATGGGAAAGCTTCTGTATCATGTGCAAGGGGTACCCCGTTGGCGGTTCTTAATGATGCACATGTACTTACAATGACAAGAGCTTACTCGTGACTGAAGTTGAGTAGCATGAGGTTCGGTCTTCGTAAGTAAGGGGCATGAGATTTCGGTTTATAACTTGTCAAGCATATCCTCTTAGTTGTGTCACTTTAACCTTAATCACCTTAAATATGCTTATGATAGGGGCAATGAGAGCTGAAAGCTATAAGTACCATAATTTTTGGAAGCTCTTTGTGAGACTTGAATCCCTACTTCCTTTTATAAAGGCCTTTCTTCCACCATTATATTGAGTCTCCACTTTCTATCTTTATGCACCTACTTTGAGAGCATAGTGGCCATTCTTAGTTCTATGTGCTTTTCCCCAAGACTAGTTGATTGGTGTATAACTTGATATTGCTTGCTTTAAACTATTTGTATCTAGTCACTCTTATGAACTTTGAAGGTGTCCTATGCATTTATATTTGCTACTCTATTGAGGGATGAGCTGAATACTATTATGCTATGTTTTCTTTATGTGAAACAAACAAACGTCTTGCAAAGCATTGTTATTCATGAATCTTTTGTTTGTGCCTTTTCATGTTGCATCATAGTTTCTTTGTCTTATTGCTAGAACTTTGTCTTTCATGTTATGATTGAAGTACTATGATCCCAGCTTTGAATGTTTTACAAATACTTTGATCAAGTCTTTGATGGTGCATGTCACCTCAAAAATTATTCTTTCTTTTTATCACTTACCTACTCGAGGACGAGCAGGAGTTAAACTTGGGGATGTTGATACATTTCAAATGTATCTATAATTTTTGATGTTCCATGCTTGGTTTTATCCACTTTCTTGTGTTTTGTCCACACTTTGGAGTACTTTTCATATGATTTCTTGGACTAACCTATTAACAAGAGCCACAGTGCCAGCTGCCTGTTTTCTGCTGTTTTTGGTTCCAGGAAAGTCAGAAAATGAATATTCTCGGAATTGGACGGGACAAAAGCCAAAGTGCCTATTTTTCCGGAAGTCATTGGATGCCAGAATACGAGACGGAGAGGGGCCAGAGGCCGGCCACACCACCTGGACACGTGGCCAGGCTTAGCCCGTGCCAGGGTTGGTGTGGTGGCCCTGGCACCCCCTCGGCCTCTCCTTCCTCTATATATTACCCTCGGGACGAAAACCCTAAGGGCCCGATCGAAAATCCACGAAAGAGTCTGTAGCCGCCGTCATCTCCATCCCTAGATCGGGAGGGATCTGAAGCTCTTCCCGGCACCCTGCCGGAGAGGGGAATTCACCCTGGAGGCCTTCTTCATCACCATGCAAGCCTCCGGTGTGATGCGTGAGTAGTTCATCCTTGGTCTACGGATCCATGTAGTAGCTAGATGGCTGGTTCTCCTCCTTTGTGCTTTCATGTCTAGATCTTGTGAGCTCCGTTCATGATCCAGATCATCTATTTGTAATTCTGCATGTTGTGTTTGCGAGGTTCCAATGGATATTGAGATGATATTTCAGATTGATTATTGATTCTATCATGTCTTTGTTATTTGTGATCTTGCATGCTTTTCGTTGTTAGTAGCTATCTTGGCCAAGTAGATGCTAGCAACTCCAAGAGTTAGTATTTATGCTCGATAGTGGGCTCATGCCTCTCGTAATCTGGGGAAGTGGCAGAAATCTCTAAGGTACTAGATGTGTTGTTGCTACTAGTGAGAAAACAACAATCCTTTGTTCATAGAACAATCGTATTGTTTACTTTACACGCAGTTCGTAAAGCAATAATCTGTGGCTTGCAACTTAATACTGGAGGGGGTTCGGATGATAACCTGAAGGTGGATTATTAGTCATAGATGCAGTTGGATGGCGGTCTATGTATAATGTTGTAATGCCCAATCGAATCTCAATGGAGTCAAGATTATTAGTATATGCATGTATTGCTTTCTTGATGTTTGTCAATTGCCCCGCTGTAATTTGTTCACCCAACATGTTATCTATTTTAAGGAGAGCCACATCTAGTGAACTATGGATCCCGGTCCTTTTTCTTTACATACAATCTACAAACTATTTACTGCTTTGTGTTTACTTTCTGCAAACTTTTACTTCTTTCCATTTGATACGTTTAATCCTTTGTTTTCTGCAAAACACGGTGAGATTGACAACGTCATCGCAAGTTGGGGACAAAGTTCTGTGGTTGTGTTGTGCAGGTCTCCACGTTGCTACTAGCACCGGTAGTGCGCCCTGCCAAGGCTCAGCTAGCAACACCTTTGGGGTATTTCCTTGCTCCTACTGGTTTGATTAAACCTTGGTTTCATAACTAAGGGAAACTTGCTGCTGTGCTCATCCTACCTTCCTCTTGGGGTTCCCAACGAGTTCTACATCATCATCGCTCTAGCATTTTTTCTCGCGCCGACACTGAGCCATCAAGCATTTTTCTGGCGCCGTTGCCGGGGAGTCAAGGACATCTTCACAAGGGGAGTCCCTCATAACCAATCTCTTTACTTTGTTATTTTTGTTTTGCTTAGTTTCTTTTTGCTTTGTTTGCTTGTTTCTTTATCAAAAACACAAAAAAAATAGTTTTACTAGTTTGCTTTCTTATTTGAAAACACAAAAAATGACTACTCTTGAAAACACTAAGTTGTGTGACTTCACTAGAACCAACAACAATGACTTTATGAGCACACCCATTGCTCCACCTGTGCCTGAAGATACTTTCTTTGAGATAAAACCTTCTTTACTCAATCTTGTTATGAGAGAACAATTTTCTGGTATTGGTAATGAAGATGCTGCTTCCCATCTAAATAACTTTGTTGAACTTTGTGAGATGCAAAAGCATAGGCATATAGATGGTGATATTATTAAGCTGAAATTGTTTCCTTTCTCTTTGAGAGGAAAAGCTAAAGAATGGTTGAATTCCTTAACTAGGAATAGTATTGATTCTCGGACTAAGTGCAAAGATGCTTTCATTGGAAAATACTATCCTCCTGCTAAGATTATATCTATGAGAAGTGAAATAATGAAGTTTAAACAACTTGATAATGAGCATGTTGCTCAAGCTTGGGAAAGAATGAGATCTTTGGTTAAGAATTGTCCCACTCATGGACTAACTGCTTGGATGATCATCCAAACTTTTTATGCAGGGTTGAACTATTCTTCAAGGAACCTATTGGACTCTGCTGCTGGAGGTACCTTTATGACCATTACTTTGGGTGCTGCAACAAAGCTTCTGGATAATATGATGGTTAATTATTCTGAATGGCATACTGAGAGAGCTCCACAAGGTAGGAAGGTACATTCTGTTGAGGAAACCTCCTCCTTGAGTGATAAAATTGATATTATTATGTCTATGCTTGTTAATGGGAAAGCCCATATTGATCCAAAAAATGTTCCTTTAGCCTCTTTGGTTGCTCAAGAAGAGCAAGTTGATGTGAACTTCATAAGAAATAACAATTTTGGTAATAATGCTTATAGGAACAATTTTGGTAACAACAATTATAAGCCATATCCTCCCAACAATGGTAATGCTTATGGAAATTCTTACAACAATAATAGGAGTGCTCCCTCTGAACTTATAGTTATGCTTAAAGACTTTATTAGTAAGCAAACTGCTTTCAATAAAACTATTGAGGAAAAACTCTCTAATGCTGAAAGAAATATAGCATCTTTGGTTGAAGCTCCATCTTCTTTGAATAAAATGGCTGCTAAACCTAAAACTAATGATAATCCTAATGCTAAAAGTCCTAATGCAAAATGGTTGCAATATCTCTGAAGTTATTAAGTTCCTACAAAAGCTTGCTAAAAGTCCTAATGCTAGTGCTATGAACATGGCCTTTACAAAACACATTACTGATGCTCTCATAAAGATTAAAGAAGAAAAGATGAAACATAAAGCTTCTATTCCTATAAAACAAGAAGATAGTTGGAAACCCATCATTAATATGAAAGTGAATGAATTTGACTTCAAAGCTTTATGTGATCTTGATAGTAGTGTTTTTATTATGCCTAGAAGGATTTATGATATGCTTGATTTGCCTCCACTTGCAGATTGTTATTTGAATGTCCCACTTGATGATAATGCTAAAAAGAAACTCATGGGGAGTCTTAATGATGTTCTTATTATGGTTAACAATGCCTATGTCCCCGTTGATTTCTATGTTTTGGATGTTGAATGCAATGCTTCTTGTCCTATTACTTTGGGAAGACCTTTTCTTAGAACTGTTGGGTCTGATGCAACGTCTTGGGTAAAACACGCAAGAAGGAAACAATTTAAGCAAGCATAGCAATCCAAGGAAGTTATTACAAAACCAACCAATTCTGCACTCGAGGGTGCCAATAGTACTTAAGCATTACAAAACGCGTTCAGGGACGATACATGACCCTACCCTATTGCTAAACGGGCGAGTACCGCAACACGGGTGATTACTCGAAGGGTGCATCTGTGGAGTCGTGGCTGGCTTCTGGCGGAGCAGGGGAGGTTTCCTACATCTCCTTGATAGGCTTGAACCTACGGAGATACTGACTGGCGGTGGTGCACTTCCTGCTTCTCTTGGGGGCGGCTTCACTCGATGTTCCTTCAGCGGCGACGGTTCATGCTTGATTCCTTTGCAGGGTTTCCAGAGCTTCCTTACAGACGAGAATGGCTTGTAGGCGATGGAGCTCCATCTAGGAGTGGCGGTATTCGTCCACGACTGCTGTTAACACCTCGTTGCTAGAGTAGATGAAGCGGGTATGAAAGGAGAGAGCAGGGTATGCCAAGCTAGGGTCTTGAGATCCTCCGATGCAGTCGACATTTCCCTTCATGGGAAGGTAGAAGGTTGTGGGTTGTCTCATCTCTGGGAGGGAGCTACGGATGCGCATCAGAGCTTCTCTGGCTACCAAATCAAGAGCAAGTATGGGACTGGGCATCCGAGGTCCACTAGAGTAGATAGGGCTTCCATTGGTTCCCGGCTTGGCTAGTATGATAATTTGTCCCACGTAATATCCTGATTCTAGTCCCTTGTGGAGGGTGTAGATAGGTTTCTGCTGGTAACCGCACAGTTACAGAGAGTCCCAGAGGAGTCGGGGAAATCCGATATTCAGCCACTCTTCATCAATCGGTTCCATGTACAAAAGTGTTTAGGGCCAGGTTGGGTTAGTGGCAAGTGTGCAGGATTTTAAGATTAGGAAAATCATATTAATGCTAGTAGTTTTTAGAATGGAGGGCAAAGACATAAGCACTTTTGCAAATAGTCAACTTTTCTCCCTTATCTTTTTGAAAATAGGTTTGTCGTTTCCTGTCTAATGTCCATGCTAACTAAGGTCTCCTATAGTCAGGTTGGCTCTGATACCAAGTCTGTGGGCTCCCCAGATTATCCATCCGAGAAATCCTTGTTATGTATACATCCACGTTCCCATGATGAGTGAGCCGTGGAACATAACCGACAAGTATCATTACATCATCTGAAACATTACGAATTTATAACACTTACATAAATGCCATTATGGCTACACCATCCTTAGCAGCGGAACATCAACACGCACAGAGCCCATTCGCCTTACCCTACAGGCGACTGACTGGGAAGACGGCCTAGCTCGCTAGACGTCCTTAATCTTCTGATGTCGAACCTCTAAAAGTCTGGCCAAGTAAATAGCCAGGCACACAGCCGTGAGTACTTTTGAATGTACTCGCAAACCACCAGGATAAATGACATAAGGAAATGCAAGTCTGGTTGTGGCGAGATAGCTCTATCGGGGGTTGTTTTTGAAAAGCCTAGACTACCATTTGTAGTTATGGCATCTCCATATCTTTGTTGAAAAAGAGTTTTGAAAACATGCCTCTGTTTTATAAGTCCAGACATCTCCATATCTTTGTTGAAAAAGAGTTTTGAAAACAGTTTTGGAGTAAAACCCCCTTTTTAAACCTCTTCAACCACCTCGGGTCAAAGCAAAGCTTTCGAACTCGGTTTCCCTTGGAACCTTCGTCCTTTTATCCATTCTTTCTAAACAAACACCGATTGGGTCCTCCTAGCCAAGACCTTTACAACCGTCCTTGACCGTGGACACGGCTATTCGAATAGGTTATACTCTGTAGAGTTTGCGCACTTTCCCCACAAGAATCAATACATCCGCTGGGATACAACCACGACCCACTACCACTATAGATGGGGGTCCGGATAATCAAACCTAACATTTCGCTTGTCGACCCTAGCAAAGGCTGCTTTTCCTTTTGGGTTTGTTCTCCATGGCAACGGGTATGTGGCTCCCAGCCATAGTCCTGCCTTCTGTACACGTGCATACCCAAGCCGCAACTTGGTGTATACCTTAATCTGGTGACTCAACTTCCTTCAGTACCACCTAAGTCATACCGTCCGTGGGAGACCCAATTGTTGCAGCGGCACTCTTGCCAGAATAGGCTCACTCTCGCCAAAGCAAGCAACAGGCTTCAGATCCGAGATCTGGTAGCGCCTGCCCGTAATTCCAGGGATCTCTCTCTATAAGCATGGTACAAGCTGCCTCGCCTAATGCAGAAAACTACGAGCTAAGCCCTAGCACCTGGGGTAATGTGGTTGCACTGATAAAATTGTTCCGGTAAAGGCGTAGAACATCCCTTCACTTTCTCATTTCTCATCATCACCATTTCTTTCGTTAAAAACATCCGCTTGGAACGATGCCTCTTCCCAAGGGTTTTACAAAGCTGTTTTGAAACCTCTATAGTGGGGTAAATCCCAAAACAATTCATTTTCTCAAAGACGGGGTTTTCAAAGAGGTAGGATGCTAACCATCGTACTCTCGGTCTAAAGGGGTAAATGGTAGGTACATCAGGTTGGTGCCATGAGGGACACAAAGTTGTAACTTGGAGGAGCCAAGTTATTAGCACAGTATTTATAAAACAAGACATGTAGATAAATAATGCAATTTATAAAGGAGGTACAAACAGGTAATAAAGAGAGTAGGACAAGTATCGGAATTCAGGAAGGGTGGCTTGCCTATGATCAGCAATAAGTCCCTGGACTTCTTTAGACAACCAAGAATACCCAATAAATAATAATAAGAAGTCCCTTCCTTCTTGTCGTCAAACACTCACACTATCGTCGTCGTCGAGTATACATGCAAGCAGACAAGTTCACAATCAATAGAAGGCATTCACACAACAAACCATATAGCAAACAAACATACTGAATCCTACTTAACTTAGTAGGTTTTGAAGGACTTGGGTATTGATAGTGGAATTACTAAATTGCCATGGAGGTGTTTTTCCATTTGGAAGATAGTTGTCAAGGCTAAGTACCTTGAACTTGGATTGGGGTTCTGAGATCTGTAGGATACCAATGTGCAACCATGATATCCTCAGATAGGTCTTGACAAAACAAAACCATCACAAGTGGTTTCACTTGATTATCAACTACCTAGATTTAAATATGCCTTTTATAGTGGAATAAACCCTAGTTTGGGGAAATAATTCACCAGAATTTATCTGGAGCTCCAAACATTATTTCCTTTGGTGTTTTGGGAGTGTTTGATGTACTGAACCACCTAGAAGTGGAATCAAGTCTAAAAAATTAACGGAATTCCCTCAGGAAATTCCCAAAGGAAGTTCTGTATGGTTTTTCTCTTTTTCACCAGATTAATTCTACAGAAGCTATTGAGTTGATTCCAAGGGTATGCGGTAGACATTTAGAATACCATTCTATAGGAATTGGATTCACTCTTTTTGGAGTTGCCAAACTCCTGGAGTGATTTATTTAGTAAAAATACCACTTACAGTCATTACCACATTTGGTTTGACCTAGAGAATTTATCGAAGGCAGATAAAGGCTATTTTTGTTATTTTTGTTAAAGACATACTTCTATTCACCTTGGCATAAGACCTATTCTAGATGACTGGTATTTCAAATACCTCTCAGTAGGCCTTTGTTTCATCTCAAATGAGTAAGGCTTGCTCACAAAGGGATTTATTTAGTGTACCAGATACATTTTAGTGGATTAATTGCCAATAAGTAATAAAAATTACTTTTGGCAAGCGACCAGTTCTGTATGATGCACAAAATAGGTAGGCATCTAAGAAAATTTAGATGGGTCCATTTGGAGTTATTTATCATTTTCAAAAGGATTTAATCCTACTGGTCTTTTGCTGGATCTGGAAATAAAAGAAAAGAAAACAGAGCAGGCTAGGCAGGATCTAGGGCTACTGGGCCGCGCAGAGAGGATTCAGCCCACGGCAGGGAGGGGCAGCGCGCGGGAGCCGTGGCTTGACCCTGCCATGAGGGGCCCGACGCTCAGTGGGAGGGGCGGCTGAAGCGGTATCGGGCGATGGTGGCCGGCCGATTAAAGAGGGATCTACGGCGCAGCGGCGTCGTCCTCAGCTGAAAGAGCCAGGCGGCGGCGGAACCCTAGGGACGGCGGGCCTCGGCCGGGAGGCTCACCTGGGGCTCGAGGGAGGTCGGGGAGGCGGCAGGATGACGCGGTCGACGACGACGAGCAGATCGAGGGGCGGCACGGCGGGGTTGGCCTCCAGGAAGTAGCTCGCGCGACGGTGGCCGAGGATGACCTCGTCGGAGCTCACTGGGAAGGACGAAGGAGTCGGTCTTGGACAGAAATGAGCTTAGGGTTAGCTGTAGGGGGGTAGGAGAGTCGACCATGCGACATGCAGAGAAGGGGGAGCAAGGGGGAGAGAGCCTTGCTCGATTTTGTGAGGAGGTCGAGAGCTCCTTCTTCTCCTTCCTTCAGACAGCACAGAGTAGGGGAGAGGGAGTGGTGCTCAGGGGAGGTGAGTGAGGGGGAGAGGGAGCAAATGAGGGGCAGGGGGCGAGATTATCACTTTGCGGCCCGAAAGTTGGGGTGTACAGGCAACGCGGTACCCAAGTTCCCTGAAATCAGCCGGGATGAATACAGTTGGTGTGCCAAATACTGAGAGGGTCTTTTTCGGCACGAATTCAACTTTACGTTTCAATACAAAAAATCAGGCTAACGGGCATCAAGTTGGGGCCCCCTGTTAGTTCGCCGTTATGTCGCTCCCGTCGCTTAGGTGGGTTGGCTGTCACATAGGCTTGCAGCGTTGGCACAGTGGATATGACAACGCCCCTACCTAGTGTATTGACGTGACAAAACAGGGCCCATGTATCGGCGTTATAATTATTTTTTGTTTACTCAGAAGCTAGAACGGCCACCACCACGCGTCTCTCCTTGGACTTCTGTCCCAATCATTAACCCCTACCATAAAAGCACATTGACGGTTCCACCGTTCCCCTGCCTCGCAGAAACCACTCTTTTTCTTCCTGTCATCTACTATCTTCTTCCTGTCTTCTCCTTGCCGTCATGGAAGATCTACGCACTCTAGAGACAAGCTTCACTACACATGACAACTAGAAGATAGACGTTGTCTACACCAACGAGGAGGAGATAGTGGTGCGTGTATTGAGGATGTACGAGGGTTGGCTTGGGATAGACGAGGACAAGTTTGTGGGATTGGACCTCGAGTACACCCTGGAGCATCCATATGAAGTGAATGAAGTCACCGTCGTTCAACTTGCCATGAGAAAACACGTCCTCGTATACCACCTCTCCCGGTTTGTAGATCTGCTCTCTGTAGCTAACCGCTTTTAGGGTTTTCTCCTCTTGTTCTTTATCCACTTGCTCATCTTGCAACTACTGGATTTTACATAGGACCAAATAAATTAGGGTTTGCCTATGTCTTAATTGACTGAGATTTTCTTTAGTCTCAATCACCTAAGAAAACTGCAACCGTAGTTAAAAGAAATGTGCAACTCGTCCAGTCGACTGAGAAATAGCAAAACCGAATAAATTATGACAATACAATGTTGAGAGTCTTGATCTTGCATTTACTAAACTTTTCAAGGTTATATTGAGATGATGATCTTGCATTGACAAAATATTTGTAGTTACAAATTTTGGTGATGACAAACTACATACTTTCAGGACTAACAGGAAATGTCCGATGCTGCGCTAGTTCCTTGAAAAAAAGGGAATTGTTTTCTGCACTGTCGACACAACAACTGATTTTTCGAAATTGTATCAAGAGGAAATTATAATTCCTGCGCACAACTGGATCGATATTCAGCATCTTGTCAAGATCCTAGGGGGCAGGAAGAAGGATGGAATGGCATCACTCGCAACTAGAATCCTCGATGAGTCGTACGTCACAATGAAGGAAGATTTCTCTATGGATAGGCACGACTTCTGGAATGAGTGGCCGTTGTCTGATATAAACCTGAAGTATGCAGCCATAGCTGCTTACGTGACCTACCAGCTATACAAGAAGATCCATTTTTTTCAACGTTACCTCGTGTTTTGCCCTATTTGCAAGAGGGAAGACGAGCTTAGGGGATCCCTTTGTAGAAAATGCCGAATAGCTGAGTTTGAAGTTGAATATGCAAAGAAATTGGCTGCATCTGAATCAGCTGACAGAGAGGCTGCAGAAGCAGCTGAAAGAGAGCTTGCAGCTGAAGAAGCAGCTGATAGAGAGGCTGCAGCTGAAGCGGCAAACAGAGAGGCAGCATCTTCTAGCGGCAACAATCAGGCCTGTGATGCACCGTTAATTGTGCCGCAGGACGCTGAAGATAGGAAAGCCAAGTCAGATGCCATTTGGGACAAAGCAGTTCGTCGGATGTGGAGTACCTGTAATGATGGCAAGCGCGTCAAGTGGTCTCATGAGGAGTGAATTAAATTTTACTTTTCAGTGTTATGTTTCTGTTTTGTGGAACTCAGTTAGCTTGCCAAGATATCTAGCACATCAAGTGATACTAGTAAAATAAATTTAACCCTCGTTGTGTTATGTTTATTTATGTGTCTTGTAGCTTGTCAACATGGTAGCTTCTTAACTGGCAGTTTGAAACAGTGCCATTTTCCTCTCTCGCTAAACATATATGTTTCATTTTGCCCAAATTGGTAGCAAATCTAGAGAAGATTCTCACTTCGATATTGCGTTCCCTTTTGGACCTCTTTTTGCCTCCGATTAGGTAGCAAATCTAGAGCAGCAAATCACACCAGGCAGAATACATTCATTCAGAAAACAAAACAAATGTAGATATAGCTGTGTGCAGCTAAATAGGATATAGCGATAGAAAGTAGGTTGCTTAACGAGGTTTGATGCATTCAGCCAGAAAAAGGATATAGCTAGAAAGAAGCTGCTTAGCAGCAGGGGCAGCCGCCGTAGCTGTAGGTACATCCTGCAAGCGCCCGCGCCTCCGCCATCTCCCTCTGGTGCTTCCGCCACTTATTGTTGCCCAGTTTCTTGGACTAGGGGGCCTTGGGACTGATTGGAGGCATGCGACCCTCTTTGAGGCCATCCCCCTGGAGGTTTCGGAGGTGAATGCAGAGAGCACGGTGTTCAGCGATGTAGGCGTTGATGTTCGCGGGCTCGGGCTTGCCGCTTTTGTGGATGCCGGAGCCCGTGGCCTCTGCATGCTTCAGTAAGGTGTTCAAGACGGTGCCGCCGGCAGCGCGACTCGTCAAGTAGTAGACGCCCCCCTTGCGGAAGGGGTGGCCGTAGGGGTCCCTGAGGAAGCCGTCGTACTTGCCGGCCCGCAGCCTCCTCAGCACCTGACGAGCCTTGGTGTGAATGGACTCGTCATCGCTGCAGACGTCGTTGCTGGAAACCTATTGGAAGAAATGGAAAATGGGGGAGTAGATGGTGTAAGAAGATCGAGCAATCAAAATGCAAACAAGCGAATCCTAATAAACCAAGATCTAGCATCCAACGATGGGAACGATGTTGGATAATTAGGCACAATTTCCATGATTAATTCCAGAATATTAAACATGACAATACCAGCTAAATTTTAAATAGATTAGCCCATTATTTCTAACAAATGGTAGAAGAACCAGGGAGGGGAGCAAACCCAAGTTACCTCCGACCATAGGTCGTCGATGCTGGTGTTGTAGAGGTTCAGCGGAGCGATGTACTTATTTGGATCGTAGGTGCCCAAGAAGTGCGTGATCGGCTTGTGACCGGCGGGGGCCTCCTCGCCGGCGGGGGGCTCCTCTTCGGCGGCTCCGTCGGTACCTAGGACGGGGGCCTGGACGGGAATGGTGGCTGCCATCGATGCCTCAACTGGGGCCTAGACAGGGACAGCGGCTGCTTTCAACGCGTAGAGGGGGACCGGCGAGGAGACGGGGGCCTCCTCACTGGCGGCCACAGAGGCGACGATGGCCACCTTATCCTCCTCGGCCATCACCGGCGCGGACGGTGTATTCTCGGTGATGGGTTCGTAGCATGGAAAACAAAAAATTTCTACCGCAAGAACGAACAAAACCAAGATCTAATCTGGATAAAAGCCAAGATCTAATCTATTAGACATGAGCAACGAGATAGATGGGAACTAACCCTCGTAGATCCGAAAGCGTTAACGAGATTAGATCTCGTGGTTGATGTAGTCGATCACTTGCCGATCTCAAGATCGTGTGGGCGATCCTTCCGGCGTCGCGTTCCAGCAGCGCTTCCGCCTTCGGTCAAGTAGACGATCCTTCCGGCGTCGCGTTCCAGCAGTGCTTCCTCCCTTGGTCAAGTTGATGATCCTTCCGGCGCCACGATTCGGCAGCGCTTCCGCAGTCGGTCACACGTGCGGAGTCGAAGCAGACCTTCCTCTTCCCGTTCCAGCGACCAGCGAAGGTAGTAGATCTTCTCCACGGAATCCCAGCAGCACGACGGTGTGGTGGTGGTGGTGGAGTAGAGAATTCTGCAGGGCTTTGCCCATGCCTGTGCAGAATATGGTGGAGGAGAGAGGCGGCAGAGATTGGACGTTATGAGAGCAAGGGAAGAGGGGGCGCCCCCTGCCCCTCTATTTAAAGAGGGGATGGCGCCATGGGGAGGGGAGTCCTTGTAGGACTCCTCTCCTCCCTAGGCCGGCGGATTGGAGGTGGGGGGAGGAGTCCTCCTCCCCCACGAATCCGTATCTTGACCCACCAGGACTCCTTGATCCCTATCTTGATTTTAAAGCAAACTCCAAGATATCTTCCAGAACCTTCCGGAACATTCCGAAACCTTCTAGAACTCTCATACAAACACTCCGGAACATTTCCTATCTCATAAAATGATCTCCTATATATGAATCTTATTCTCCGGACCATTCTGGATCTCCTCGTGATGTCCTGGATCCATTCCGAGACTCCGAACAGCATTCGGTCTCCAACGCACATTCCATATCTACTTAAAACAACTTCGAACCTTAAGTGTGTCACGCTACGGTTCGTGAATATGCAGACATGATAGAGACACATCTCCTATCAATAACCATCAGCGGGACCTGGAGATCCATAATGGCTCCCACATACTCAACGATGACTTCGCGATCGATTGAACCATTTACATACGAAACTAATTCCCTTTGTCTGGCGATACTATACTTATCCGAGGTTTGATCGTCGGTATCTCCATACCTAGTTCTACCTCGTTACTGATAAGTACTCTTTACTCGTTCCGTGATATGTCATCCCTTGTGACCTAGTCACATGCTTGCAAGCTAACTAGATGACATTCCACCGAGATGGCCCAGAGCATATCTATCCGTCATATGGATGGACAAATCCCAATCTTGGTTCATGAGCTTCAACACATACTTTCAGAATACCCAATGACACTTTTATAACCACCCAGTTATGAAGCGGCGTTTGATGTCATCAAAGTATTCATCCAGTGATGGTGATTAACATAACCTCATGGTCGAAGGAATAGGTTACTATGTGTTTGAAAGCTTACAGCAATACGAACTTAATGACTTGATCTTATGCTACGCTTACTATGGGTGTGTGTCCATCACATCATTCTCCTAATGATATGACCTTGTTATAAATCACATTCTAATGTCCATGATCAGGAAACCATGATCATCAATTAATCAACAAGCTAGTTCAACAAGAGGCTTACTAGGGACTCTTATATGTTTACAAAACACACATGTATCGGTGTTTCCTAATAATACAATTATAGCATGGGATGTAAACATTCATCATAAACACAAAGATATAATAATAATCACTTTTATTATTGCCTCTTGGGCATATCTCCAACAGTCTCCCACTTGCACTAGAGTCAATAATCTAGATTACATGGTAATATACCGAACACCCATGGCGTTCTGGTGTTGGTCATGCTTTGCCCTAGGGAGAGGTTTAGTCAACGGATCTGCCACATTCAGATCAGTGTGTACTTTGCAAATCTTTATGTCACCATCTCGGACATACTCGCGAATAGCGTGGAAACGTAGCTTGATGTGCTTCAGCTTGCTATGTGACCTTGGCTCCTGCGCATTAGCTATGGCACCTGTGTTGTCACAGTAGATGGCCATCGGGTCCAACGCACTGGGAACCACGCCGAGTTCAGTAATGAATTCCTTCATCCAAACGGCTTCTTGTGCAGCCTCCGAAGCAGCTATGTACTCCGATTCAGTTGAAGATTTCACCACAACGCTTTGTTTCGCACTCCTCCAGCTCACTGCAGCACCATTCAAAATAAATACATAACCCGACTGTGACTTTGAGTCATCCGGATCGGTGTTCCAACTAGCATCGGTGTAACCGTTTACAACAAGCTGTTCATCACCTCCATAAGAAAGAACCATATCCTTAGTCCTATTTAGGTACTTTAGGATATTCTTGACCGCTGTCCAGTGTTCCTCTCCAGGATCACTTTGATATCTGCTAGTCAAACTAACAGCATGTGCTATATCCGGTCTTGTACACAGCATGGCATACATGATAGAACCTATGGCCGAGGCATAGGGAATTTTATTCATTTTCTCTCTATCTTCTGCCGTAGCTGGACTTTGAGTTTTACTCAAGGTCTTACCTGACAACATGGGCACGAACCCTTTCTTGCTATCTTCCATTCTAAACTTCTTTAGAACTTTGTCCAAGTATGTACTTTGTGAAAGCCCTATTAGGTGTCTTGCTCTATCTCTATAAATCTTGATGCCTAGAATGTATGCCGCTTCGCCAAGATCCTTCATTGAAAAACTATTATTCAAATAGGTTTTGACGCTATTAAGAAGTTCTATATCATTCCCAATCAACAATATGTCATCTACATACAGTACTAGGAATGCTACAGAGCTCCCACTCACTTTCTTGTAAATACAAGCTTCTCCATAAGTTTGTATAAATCCAAAGTTTTTGATTACTTTATCAAAACGTTGATTCCAACTACGGGATGCTTGCTTCAGTCCATAAATGGAGCGCTGAAGTTTGCATACCTTGTTAGCATCTTTAGGATCGACAAAACCCTTGGGTTGTACCATATACAACTCTTCCTCAATGTCACCATTAAGGAACGCCGTTTTGACATCCATCTGCCAAATCTCATAATCGAAATGTGTAGCAATTGCTAACAAAAATCCTCACAGATTTCAGCTTCGCTACTGGTGAGAATGTCTCATCATAGTCAACTCCTTGAATTTGTCGGAACCCTTTCGCGACAAGTCGAGCTTTATAGACGGTAACATTACCATCAGCATCTATTTTTCTCTTGAAAAATCCATTTGTTCTCGACAGCCTTACGGCCATCCGGTAAGTCCACCAAAGTCCACACTTGGTTTTCGTACATGGATCCCATTTCGGATTTCATGGCTTCTAGCCATTTTTCGGAATCTGGGCTCACCATAGCTTCTTCATACGTCGCAGGGTCATCATCGTTGTCCACCAACATGACGTTCAAGGCAGAGTCATACCAATCAGGAGTGGTACGAACCCTCATTGACCTGTGAGGTTCAGTAATAACTTCGTTCGAAGTTTCATGATCATTATCATTAGCTTCCTCTTCAATTGGTGCAGGCGGCAGCAAAACATCTTCCGGTGCTGCGCTACTCTCAAATCCGAGAGAAGGTTCAATAACCTCATCGAGTTCTACTTTCCTTCCAGTCACTTCTTTCGAGAGAAACTCCTTCTCAAGAAAGGATCCATTCTTTGCAACAAAAACTTTGCCTTCGGATCTATGATAGAAGGTATACCCAATTGTTTCTTTAGGGTATCCTATGAAGACGCATTTCTCTGCTTTGGGTTCTAGCTTATCAGGTTGTAACTTCTTTACGTATGCTTCGCAACCCCAAACTTTAAGGAACGACAACTTAGGTTTCTTACCAAACCACAATTCGTACGGTGTCATTTCAACGCATTTAGATGGTGCCCTATTTAAAGTGAATGCGGCTGTCTCTAATGCATAGCCCCAAAATGATAACGGTAAATCTGTAAGAGACATCATAGACCGAACCATATCTAAGAGAGTTCGATTACGACGTTCGGACACACCATTACGCTGTGGTGTTCCCGGCGGTGTCAACGGTGAAAGTATTCCACATTTCTTTAAATGCATGCCAAACTCGTAACTTAGATATTCACCCCCGCGATCAGAACACAGAAACTTAAACTTCTTGTTACGATGATTCTCCACTTCACTTTGAAATTCCTTAAACTTCTCGAAAGTTTCGGACTTATGTTTCATGAAGTAGACATACCCATATCTACTCAAGTCATCCGTGAAAGTGAGAACATAACGATATCCACCACGCGATGCTACACTCATTGGACCGCACACATCGGTATGTATTATTTCCAATAAGTCTGTAGCTCGCTCCATTGTACCAGAGAATGGAGTCTTAGTCATTTTTCCCATTAGACATGCTTCGCATCTTTCAAGTGATTCAAAATCAAGTGATTCAAGAAGTCCATCTGAATGGAGTTTCTTCATACGCTTTACTCCAATGTGACCAAGACGACAATGCCACATGTATGTAGAATTATCATTCAATTTAATTCGTTTGGCATCTATGTTGTGAACATGTGTATCACTACTATCGAGATTCAGTAAGAATAAACCATTCATCTCAGGTGCATTACCATAAAAGATATTACTCATATAAATCGAACAACCTTTATTCTCAGACTTAAAAGAGTAACCGTCTCGCAATAAACAGGATCCAGATATAATGTTCATGCTTAACGCAGGCACCAAATAACAATTATTTAAATTTAAAACTAATCCCGAAGGTAGATGTAGAAGGAGCGTGCCGACGGCGATCACATCAACCTTGGAGCCATTTCCAACGCGCATCGTCACCTCATCTCTTGCCAGTCTTCGTTTATTCCGCAGCTCCTGTTTCGAGTTACATATATGAGCAACCGAACCAGTATCAAATACCCAGGCACTACTACGATTACTAGTAAGATACACATCTATAACATATATATCAAATATACCTTTCTTCTTGATGTTGCCGTTCTTCAAATCCGCCAGGTACTTGGGGCAGTTACGCTTCCAGTGACCAGCTCCCTTGCAGTAGAAGCACTCAGTTTCAGGTTTAGGACCAGCCTTGGGCTTCTTAGCAGGTGCGGCAGCTTTCTTGCCGTCCTTCTTGAAGTTGCCCTTGTTCTTAGGCTTGCCCCGTTTCTTGAAATTGGTGGTCTTATTGACCATCAACACTTGTTGCTCCTTCTTGATCTCCACTTCAGCAGTTTTCAGCATGGACGATAGTTCGGGCAACGTCTTGTTCATGCAGTGCATGTTGTAGTTCATCACAAACTTCTTGTAACTTGGTGGCAGTGATTGAAGGAGACGGTGAATCCCCAATTCATTAGGAATCGATATTCCCAACTCTTGGAGCTTCTTAGCGTACCCAGACATGGTGAGCACGTGCTCGCTAACGGAGCTTCCTTCTTCCATCTTACAGTTAAAGAATTTCTCGGAGGCCTCATAGCTCTCCATGGCCGCGCGGGTCTCAAAAATTAGCCTGAGCTCCTTAATGATCTCGAACGGGTCGTGGTGCTCAAAACGCTGTTGGAGCTCCGCTTCTAAACCGTACAGGATGGCACACTGAACTGTGGAGTAATGATTCTTCCGAGTGGCGAAAACATTCTTTTCGTCATCGGTGGAATTATCTGCAGGTGGGTCACCTAGCGGTGCATCGAGCACATAGGTCAACTGACCAGCCCTGAGGACGATCTTCAGTCCACGGAACCAGTCCGTGAAATTGCTTCCATTGTTTTTTAAGTTTTTCTTTCTCTAGGAACGCATTGAAATTGATGGAGGGGGTCTCCATAATCTACAACAATTTGCAAGTAGTTTAGACTAAGTTTATGACAAATTGAGTTCAAATTTAATTATTAAACTAACTAGGTGAACTCCCACTCAAAACAACATCCCTCACATTGTCTTAGTGATTACACGAACCAAGTCCACTACACCAAGTCCGATCTTCACGAGAGAAGATGTGGTTTCATTGGCGAACAATCTTCATGTTCATCATATCAATTATATGACTCATGCTCTACCTTTCGGTATTCCGTGTTCCGAGACCATGTCTGTACATGCTAGGCTCGTCAAGACAACCTTAGTTTCCGCATGTGCAAATCTGGCTTGCACCCGTTGTATGCACACATAGAATCTATCACATCCGATCATCACGAGATGCTTCGAAACGACGAGTCTTAGCAACGGTGCCAACTAAGGGTGAACACTTTATTACTTGATATTTAGTGAGAGGGATCATCTTATAATGCTACCGTCGCGATCTAAGCAATACAAGATGCATAAAGGATTAACATCACAGGCAATTCATAATTAGTGTGATATGATATGGCCTTTTCTTCTTGCGCCTTTGATCTCCATCTCCAAAGCACGAACATGATCTCCATCATCACCAGCATTGCGTCAAGGTCAGTGGCGCCGCTTCATGGTTGTCCATCATCACCAACAGCTATTACAACTACTTGGAATAAAGCTATTACAAGATGAATAGACACGCAGGTCTTAACAGAATTAAAGACAACCATTAGGCTCCTGCCGGTTGCCATATTACAACAAGGATCATTGCATACATCAAATACAATCACAATCACATGTTGGCCATATCACATCACAAAACCCCTGCAAAAACAAGTTAGACGCCTCTAATTTTCTTTGCAAGTTTTACGTGGTTTGGGGCTTTCGCATAAGACCGATCTTACCTACGAACAAGGACCACAACGTTGATACAAGTGTTGTCAAGATGCTCATTGTAAATTGAATCTTAACTATGGTGGGAGAGACAGACACCCGCAAAGCCACTTGTGCAAAGCAAGTTGCACGTCAAGCGTGGAGCAAGTTTCATGTGCGATGACATGTAATGTTAGCCCGAGCCGCTTCATCCCACCATGCCGCAAGATGCAAAGTACACGCTAAGACACCGACAACAAAAGCATCAACGCCCACAAAAACATTGTATTCTACTCGTGCAACAGATCTACGCATAGATACGGCTCTGATACCACTGATGGGTTGATAGCATGGAAAACAAAAAAATTCTACCGCAAGAACGAACAAAACCAAGATCTAATCTGGATAAAAGCCAAGATCTAATCTATTAGACATGAGCAACGAGATAGATGGGAACTAACCCTCGTAGATCCGAAAGCGTTAACGAGATTAGATCTCGTGGTTGATGTAGTCGATCACTTGCCGATCTCAAGATCGTGTGGACGATCCTTCCGGCGTCGCGTTCCAGCAGCGCTTCCGCCTTCGGTCAAGTAGACGATCCTTCCGGCGTCGCGTTCCAGCAGCGCTTCCGCCCTTGGTCAAGTTGACGATCCTTCCGGCGCCACG
The DNA here is from genome assembly GCA_910589775.1 of Avena eriantha. Classification (NCBI taxonomy): domain Eukaryota; kingdom Viridiplantae; phylum Streptophyta; class Magnoliopsida; order Poales; family Poaceae; genus Avena; species Avena eriantha. The sequence continues at coordinate 52,868,883 of OU342745.1, forward strand.
ATTCGGCAGCGCTTCCGCAGTCGGTCACACGTGCGGAGTCGAAGCAGACCTTCCTCTCCCCGTTCCAGCGAGCAGCGGAGGTAGTAGATCTTCTCCACGGAATCCCAGCAGCACGACGGTGTGGTGGTGGTGGTGGTGGAGTAGAGAATTCTGCAGGGCTTCGCCTATGCCTGTGCAGAATATGGTGGAGGAGAGAGGCGGCAGAGATTGGACGTTATGAGAGCAAGGGAAGAGGGGGCGCCCCCTGCCCCTCTATTTAAAGAGGGGATGGCGCCATGGGGAGGGGAGTCCTTGTAGGACTCCTCTCCTCCCTAGGCCGGTGGATTGGAGGTGGGGGGAGGAGTCCTCCTCCCCCACGACTCCGTATCTTGACCCACCAGGACTCCTTGATCCCTATCTTGATTTTCAAGCAAACTCCAGGATATCTTCCAGAACCTTCCGGAACATTCCGAAACCTTCTAGAACTCTCATACAAACACTCCGAAACATTTCCTATCTCATAAAATGATCTCCTATATATGAATCTTATTCTCCGGACCATTCCGGATCTCCTCGTGATGTCCCGGATCCATTCCGAGACTCCGAACAGCATTCGGTCTCCAACGCACATTCCATATCTACTTAAAACAACTTCGAACCTTAAGTGTGTCACCCTACGGTTCGTGAATATGCAGACATGATAGAGACACATCTCCTATCAATAACCATCAGCGGGACCTGGAGATCCATAATGGCTCCCACATACTCAACGATGACTTCGCGATCGATTGAACCATTTACATACTAAACTAATTCCCTTTGTCTCGCGATACTATACTTATCCGAGGTTTGATCGTCGGTATCTCCATACCTAGTTCTACCTCGTTACTGATAAGTACTCTTTACTCGTTCCGTGATATGTCATCCCTTGTGACCTAGTCACATGCTTGCAAGCTAACTAGATGACATTCCACCGAGAGGGCCCAGAGCATATCTATCCGTCATATGGATGGACAAATCCCAATCTTGGTTCATGAGCTTCAACACATACTTTCAGAATACCCAATGACACTTTTATAACCACCCAGTTACGAAGCGGCGTTTGATGTCATCAAAGTATTCATCCATTGATGGTGATTAACATAACCTCATGGTCGAAGGAATAGGTTACTATGTGTTTGAAAGCTTACAGCAATACGAACTTAATAAATTGATCTTATGCTACGCTTACTATGGGTGTGTGTCCATCACATCATTCTCCTAATGATATGACCTTGTTATTAATCACATTCTAATGTCCATGATCAGGAAACCATGAGCATCAATTAATCAACAAGCTAGTTCAACAAGAGGCTTACTAGGGACTCTTATATGTTTACAAAACACACATGTATCAGTGTTTCCTAATAATACAATTATAGCATGGGATGTAAACATTCATCATAAACACAAAGATATAATAATAATCACTTCTATTATTGCCTCTTGGGCATATCTCCAACACTCGGGAGTTTGCGGATGCTGGTGGGACAGTGGAGAGGGTTGCGTGAGGACAGTAGGCAAGAGTGGGATTGGGTGTGCGGAGAGGGGCTCCATAAGGTGGATAGAAGCAAGGCATGTTTCGTTGCGAAACCGTGCAATACGCCACGCAGTCGACTGCACCGTGCACCGCGACACGCGCACGGTACGTCAGGTTTTTTCCCGGGCCATGCATGGCAGTTCTGTATTGAGCCGCATGCAAAGGTCGCACACACAATTTCTATGTACGAAGTTTGACAAGGCCCTAAAATTGGCGATAGTTAAAAGTGGAAATGTAGAGGGCAAGGTAGGTGGCTGTACAGCGAGATTTGTGGGGTTGTGGTAGATTCGATAAAGGGATGTGTTGATGGCTGCGAGTGACTCGATGAACCAGAGACGTTAGGTCTCGTCGAGCTCAGCTGTTCGGCCTCTGGCTAGCGCGTCCAAGCTTCTTACGGTGGGCCCCAGTTGGAAGTGAGATTGAGAGCCGCTGCGTAAAAATGGGATGTGTCTTATTAAAATCAAGAGGCAATAAACTACAGCTGTCCATCGACGACCGTGCACTCGATGACGCATGTGTTGTGGCGTATTAGTAGCAGTAGTAGGCTTTTCAGACTTGATTAAACGTGACATGACCGCTCAACGACTTTTCCATGGACGGCATCCTGTTCCTTCTTGTAGAGGGAGACGTCAAGATGGTAGCTCGTTAACTGGCAGTTTGAAAGAGTACCCTTTTCCTCTCTCGCTAAACAGATATGTTTCATTTTGCCCAAATTTGTAGCAAATCTAGAGAAGATTCTCTCTTTGATAATTTGTTCCCTTTTGGACCTCTTTTTGCCTCCGATTAGGTAGCAAATCTAATGCAGCAAATCACACCAGGCAGAATACATTCATTCAGAAAACAAAACGAATGTAGATATAGCTGTGCATAGCTAAATAGGATATAGCGATAGAAAGTAGTAGGTTGCTTAACGGGGTTCGATGCATTCAGCCAGAAATAGGATGCAAGCAAAATATAGAAAATCAAAAGAAGCTGCTTAGCAGTAGCGGCCATGGCAGATGCAGATACATTCAAGGATACATCCAACCCGTTCATTCGCCAGTGCCTCCATCTCCCTCTGGCACCTCCGCCACTTCTTGCTGCCCAGTTTCTTAGACTTGGGGGCCTTGGGCCTGATTGGAGGCATGCGACCCTCTTTGCTGGCCACCCGCTGGAGGTTTTGGAGGTGAATGCCGAGAGCACGGTGTTCAGCGATGTAGGCGTTGATGTTCGCGCTCGGGCTTGCCGCTTTTTGGATGCCGGAGCCCACGACCTCTGCATGCTTCAGTAAGGTGTTCAAGACGGTGCCGCTAGTGACGCGACTCGTCAAGCAGTAGACGCCCCCTTGCAGAAGGGGCAGCTGTAGTAGGGGCCCGTGAGGAAGCCGTCGTACTTGCCGGCCTGCAGCCTCCTCAGCACCTGACGAGCCTTGGTGTGAATGGACTCGTCATCCCTGCAGACGTTGCTGCCGGAAACCTATTGGAAGAAAGGGAAAATGGGGGAGTAGATGGTGTAAGAAGATCGAGCAATCGAAATGCAAACAAGCGAATCCTAATAAACCAAGATCTAGCATCCAACGATGGGAACGGTGTTGGATAATTAGGCACAATTTCCATGATTAATTCCAAAATATTAAACATGACAATACCAGCTAAATTTTAAATAGATTAACCCATTATTTCTAACAAACGGTAGAAGAACCAGGGGAGGGGAGCAAACCCAAGTTACCTCCGACCATAGGTCGTCGATGCTGGTGTCGTAGGGGTTCAGCGGAGCGATGTACTTATTTGGATCGTAGGTGCCCAAGAAGTGCGTGATCTGCTTGTGACCGGCAGGGGCCTCCTCGCCGGCGGGGGGCTCCTCTTCGGCGGCTCCGTCGGTACCTAGGACGGGGGCCTGGAAGGGAATGGTGGCTGCCATCGATGCCTCAACTGGGGCCTGGACAGGGACAGCGGCTGCTTTCAACGCGTAGAGGGGGACCGGCGAGGAGACGGGGGCCTCCTCGCTGGCGTCCACGGAGGCGACGATGGCCACCTTATCCTCCTCGGCCATCGCCGGCGCAGACGGGGTATTCTCGGGAGTTTGCGGATGCTGGTGGGACAGTGGAGAGGGTTGCGTGAGGACAGTAGGCAAGAGTGGGAGTGGGTGTGCGGAGAGGGGCTCCATGAGGTGGATAGAAGCAAGGCATGTTTCGTTGCACCACCGTGCAACACGCCGCGCAGTCGACTGCACCGTGCACCGCGACACGCGCACGGTACGTCACGTTTTTTCCCGGGCCATGCATGGCAGTTCTATATTGAGCCACATGCAAAGGTCGCACACACAATTTCTATGTATGAAGTTTTACACGGCCCTAAAATTGGCGATAGTTAAAAGTGGAAATGTAGAGGGGAAGGTAGGTGGCTGTACAGCGAGATTTGTGGGGTTGTGGTAGATTCGATAAAGGGATGTGTTGATGGCTGCGAGTGACTCGATGAACCGGAGACGTTAGGTCTCGTGGAGCTTAGCTATTCGGCCTCCGGCTAGCGCGTCCAAGCTTCTTACGGTGGGCCCCAGTTGGAAGTGAGATTGAGAGCCGCTGCGTAAAAATGGGATGTGTCTTATTAAAATCAAGAGGCAATAAACTACAGCTGTCCATCGACGACCGTGCACTCGATGACGCATGTGTTGTGGCGTATTAGTAGCAGTAGTAGGCTTTTCAGACTTGATTAAACGTGACATGACCGCTCGACGACTTTTTCCATGGACGGCATCCTATTCCTTCTTGTAGAGGGAGACGTCAAGATGGTAGCTCGTTAACTGGCAGTTTGAAAGAGTACCCTTTTCCTCTCTCGCTAAACAGATATGTTTCATTTTGCCCAAATTGGTAGCAAATCTAGAGAAGATTCTCTCTTTGATAATTTGTTCCCTTTTGGACCTCTTTTTGCCTCCGATTAGGTAGCAAATCTAAAGTAGCAAATCACACCAGGCAGAATACATTCATTCAGAAAACAAAACAAATGTAGATATAGCTGTGCACAGCTAAATAGGATATAGCGATAGAAAGTAGTAGGTTGCTTAACGGGGTTCGATGCATTCAGCCAGAAATAGGATGCAAGCAAAATATAGAAAATCAAAAGAAGCTGCTTAGCAGCAGCAGCCATGGCAGATGCAGATACATTCAAGGAGACATCCAACCCGTTCATTCGCCAGTGCCTCCATCTCCCTCTGGCGCCTCCGCCACTTCTTGCTGCCCAGTTTCTTGGACTTGGGGGCCTTGGGCCTGATTGGAGGCATGCGAACCTCTTTGATGGCCACCCGCTGGAGGTTTTGGAGGTGAATGCCGAGAGCACGGTGTTCAGCGATGTAGGCGTTGATGTTCGCGGGCTCGGGCTTGCCGCTTTTTTGGATGCCGGAGCCCGCGGCCTCTGCATGCTTCAGTAAGGTGTTCAAGACGGTGCCGCCAGCGACGCGACTCGTCAAGCAGTAGACGCCCCCCTTGTAGAAGGGGCAGCTGTAGTAGGGGCCCGTGAGGAATCCGTCGTACTTGCCGGCCTGCAGCCTCCTCAGCACCTGACGAGCCTTGGTGTGAATGGACTCGTCATCGCTGCAGACGTCGCTGCCGGAAACCTATTGGATGAAAGGGAAAATGGGGGAGTAGATGGTGTAAGAAGATCGAGCAATCGAAATGCAAACAAGCGAATCCTAATAAACCAAGATCTAGCATCCAACGATGGGAATGGTGTTGGATAATTAGGCACAATTTCCATGATTAATTCCAGAATATTAAACATGACAATACCAGCTAAAATTCAAATAGATTAGCCCATTATTTCTAACAAACGGTAGAAGAACCAGGGGAGGGGAGCAAACCCTAGTTACCTCCGACCATAGGTCATCGATGCCGGTGTCGTAGGGGTTCAGCGGAGCGATGTACTTATCTGGATCGTAGGTTCCCAAGAAGTGCGTGATCTGCTTGTGACCGGCGGGGGCCTCCTCGCCGGCGGGGGCTCCTCTTCGACAGCTCCATCGGTAGCTGGGACGGGGGCTTGGACTTGAACGGCGGCTGCCATCGATGCCTCCACTAGGGCCTAGAAGGGACAGCGGCTGCTTTCAACGCGTCGAGGTAGACCGGCGAGGAGACGGGGGCCTCCTCGCCGGCGGCCACAGAGGCGACAATGGCCACCTTATCCTCCTCGGCCATTGTCTGCGTGGACGGGGTATTCTCAGGAGTTTGCGGATGCTGGTGGGACAGTGGAGAGGGTTGCGTGGGGACAGTGAGCGAGAGTGGGAGTGGGAGTGGGTGTGCGGAGAGGGGCTCTATAGTTAAGGTGGATAGAAGCAAGGCACGTTTCGTTGCACCACCGTGCAACGCGCCACGTAGTCGACTACACCGTGCACCACGACCCGCGCACGGTACGTCACGTTTTTTTCCTGGGCGATGCATGGCAGTTCTGTATTGAGCCGCATGCAAAGGGCACACACACAATTTCTATGTACGAAGTTTGACACGGTCCTAAAATTGGCGATTGAGAGCCGCTGAGTAAAAATGGGATATGTCTTATTAAAATCAAGTGGCAATAAATTGCAGTTGTCCATCGACGACCGTGCACTCGATGACGCATGCGTTGTGCCGTAGTAGTAGCAGTAGTAGGCTTTTCAGACTTGATTAAACATGACATGACCGCTCGACGACTTTTTCGATGGACGGCATCGTGTTCCTTCTTGTAGAGGTCTCGCTAAGGGAGACGTCCGTGCTGTCTCACGCTGTACTGTGAAGGGCAAGACGTGTGCAACGATCATCGTTGGATTGCATAGAATCAACGGTTGGTGCGCACGATCCGCGTGACAACTGTGATAACCAATCAGGGAAGTAGCAGACAGGGTGATCACAGATTTGTGCTTCTACGAAAGATAGAGAGGTGGGGGGCAAAACTGAGTAGTACCACATAAAACCAAGGGCGATACTAAGTAGTTTAAAAATGGAAAGTGATTGTCTTGCACAATGAAATACATCATGGCATACATCAAATTATGCCAAGATAGATCCACAAGAGTTCAATGGATGTGTGTTCTTCTCATAAACCACTGATAAACCACGTAAGGATCCACTAGAGTCATTGAATGTGTGTTCTTCTCACAAACCACATATCACCAGTGTCATTGCATGTGTGTTCTTCCCACAAACCAGACATGGATCCACCGGTGTCATCGCATGTGTGTTCTTCTCACAAACGACACATGGATCCACCAGTGTCATTGCATGTCTGCTCTTTTCATGAACCACAGCTAGAGTCATTGGATGTGTGTTCTTCTCACATACCACATATCAAGTGTGTGATTGCATGTGTGTTCTTCCCAAAGACCACACATGGATCCACCAGTGTCATTGCATGTGTGTTCTTCTCACAAACCATATGATGAACTACACCCAGTGTCATTACATGTGTGTTCTTCTCACACACCACACATGGATCCACGAGTGTCATTGCATGAGTGTTCTTCTCACAAACCATCTCATGAACCACACCCAGTGTCATTGCATGTGTGTTCTTCCCATGAACGACACATGGATCCACCAGTGTCATTGCATATGTATTCTTCCCACAGACTACACATGGATCCACCAGTGTCATTGCATGTGTGTTCTTCCCATGAACCACACATGGATCCACCAGTGTCATTGCATGTCTGCTCTTTTCATGAACCACAGCTAGAGTCATTGGATGTGTGTTCTTCCCACAGACCACATATCACCAGTGTCATTGCATGTGTGTTCTTCTCACAAACCATATCATGAACCACATCTAGTGTCATTGCATGTGTGTTCTTCTCACAGACCACACATGGATCCACCAGTGTCATTGCATGTGTGTTCTTCTCACAACCCATATCATGAACCACACCTAGTGTCATTGCATGTGTGTTCTTCCATGAA